>CM047517.1:27500-32500 GCA_026122265.1 Ammodytes dubius
CTCCCTCCTCCCTCCCTCCCTCCCTCCTTCTCTCCCTCCCTGCCTCCCTCCCTCCCTCCCTCCCTCCCTCCCTGCCTCCCTCCCTCCCTCCCTCCCTCTCTCCCTCCCTGCCTCCCTCCTCCCTCCCTCCCTCTCTCCCTCTCTCCTCCCTCCCTCCCTCCCTCCCTCCTCCCTCCCTGCCTCCCTTCCTCCCTCCCTCCCTCCTTCTCTTTCTCTAAGGTAAGACCTGTTATAACTCGGTAAACATTGGGTTTCTTATCGACGGCTCTTCCAGTGTCGGAGACAGAAACTTCCAGCTTGTTCTAGAGTTCCTCTCTGGGATCGCACGGAGCTTCGACATATCGGACATCGGAGCGAGAGTCGGTGAGTGTGTGTGTGAGTGAGTGAGTGTGTGTGTGTGTGTGTGTGTGGTGAGTGGTGTGTGTTGTGTGTGTGTGTGTGTGTGTGTGTGTGTGTGTGTGTGTGTGTGTGTGTGTGTGTGTGTGTGTGTGAGTGTGTGTGTGTGTGTAGTGTGTGTGTGTGTGTGTGTGTGTGTGTGTGGTGTGTGTGTGTGTGTGTGTGTGTGTGTGTGTGTGTGTGCGCGTGGTGTTTTGCGGCGGTCAGTTCCACACCATGACAACATTAACTGATTAATTGTCCTACTTAATGTCCTCTTTAGGATTGTTATTGAGATTGTCTTGCTGGTTTTAAGGTGCGAACACACTAGGCATTTTACACGCGTACAGACGCGTATGAAACCCGCCCCTTTTCCATAGGGAACCATTGGTTTACGCGCGTACAGGTCGCGTAAATGCGTCACTCGCGCTAAAGCAACATTTTAGCCGCGTTAGCCGCGTATGACCCGCGTATATTTTACGTGCGTAAATTTTACGCGCGTATATGTTACGCGCGTAGGAGCAACAAAAGTTCAAAAAATTGAACTTTTGTTGCTCCTACGCGAGACGATTAGCCGCGTTGGCCAATCAGCGTTGAGCTTGACCCGACGTCACAGGCAGAGAGACGGACAGTGTACTGTACACAGAGGATGAGACACCGAGGAGGAAAATGTATTGCAGGCAGCCGAGCCGGTGCTGTATGACAGCAGCTCGGGAATAGAAGACGTGGGGAGAGTAAACCAGGAGAATGGACTTCCTGGTTAATTCAGTAAACATGTGCGGCTGTGCTTAAGCCGATAAAACAAGTTAGCGCCGTATAGCATTAGTTAACTCACCCTGTTGTGTGCGGGCGGCTAGCGCCTCATATTATGAACCCAAACATGAGGGCTATGTCCGGGGGACACTCACAACGAGTACAGCGAAGCACCGGTGTTGATCTACGCCAGCCACGGTCCCCTGTCACAGCCAGGTAGGGTAATGTTGGCTACTTGGCTTTATGTTGTGCCGCCGTGCACCGATGCTGCTGTAACTGTGTTTGTTATGTAGCTGCCGTGAATATGCAATGCTGTTTTAATGCTAGGCTATTTGTGCTGTTCAGTTTGTCTTTTGGCACAGTTGTTGGCCGTGTTGTTTTTGTTTTTGTGCGGACATGCACGCTATTGGGTCGGGTCTACTCTTGGGTCTTATCGCAGCCATGGTTGATTAGGGGAAATACAATATCGGTAGGTAGACTAGGCACGTTACGCGCGTACAACCATTTTTGACACAAAATGATCAAGCAACATTTTAGCCGCGTTACGCACGTAAATCTTACGCGTGTAAAATGCCTAGTGTGTTCGCACCTTTAGTTTTGTTGTATTCCTATAATGAAGTTGTGTAAACTGCGCGTGTGTGTGTCTCTGTCTGTCTGTCTCTCTCTCTCTCTCCCTGCCTGTCTGTCTCTTTCCCTGTCTCTCTCTCTCTCTCCCTCCCTCCCTCCCTGTCTCTCTCTCTCCCTCTCTCTCTCCCTCCCTCTCTCTCTCTCTCTCTCCCTCCCACCCTCCCACCCTGTCTCTCTTTCTCTCTCCCTGTCTGTCTCTCTGCCTGTCTGTCTCTCTCCCTGTCTCTCTTTCTCTCTCCCTGTCTGTCTCTCTCCCTGTCTCTCTCTCTCCCTCCCTGTCTCTCTCTCTCTCTCTCTCTCTCTCCAGGTGCGGTGCAGTACACATATGAACAGCGTCTAGAGTTCGGTTTGTTCGATCACCCGGATAAGAGTGACGTCATCACCGCTCTGAAGAGAATCTCTTACATGAGCGGAGGAACCGCCACAGGGGGCGCTATTAGCTACACGGCAGCTAATCTGTTCAGGTAACGACAGACAGACAGACAGACAGACAGACAGACAGACAGACAGACAGACGGACGGACGGACGGACAGACAGACAGACGGACGGACGGACGGACAGACGGACAGACGGACAGACGGACAGACGGACACATGTATGGGCCGAGATTTTCAGTGGTGCTCCGGTGGCGTAGTGGATAGAGCGCGTATCATATTGGCTCCGGCCTCCGCTGCAGTGGTCGCGGGTTCAAATCCGACCCGTGGACCTTTACTGCAGGTCATCCCCTCTCTCTCTCTCTCTCTCTCTCTCTCTCTCTCTCTCTCTCTCTCTCTCTCTCTGTCTCCCCATTTCAACTCTGAACTATATAATAAAGCTGAAATGATTTCTTTGAACGCTTTTAAATCTAAGCTGAGAGCATTTTAGACCACCTCTTTTACTTGTAGTTGTTTTTTATGATTTTTAATTTACTTGGAACTGATTTTATTATTATTTTAATTGAAAACAGCTTTTTATAATTTTAATTTTTGTCTATATGTTGTGAGTGTATTATTGTGAGTGAACATGTAACTTGTTGCTGCCTCTTGGCCAGGACTCCCTTGAAAAAGAGGTTTTTAATCTCAATGGGACTTTCCTGGTTAAATAAAGGTTATATAAAATAAAATAAAAAAAAGCTTGAAAATGCCCCAAAAAAATGATCTTAAACTTTATTGATTTTTCCCCCTTTACATTACAGGCGAACTGGTCCCGGCCGTAACTTCCTGATAGTTGTGACAGACGGCCAATCATACGACGACGTCAGGGTCCCCGCACGGATGGCCCAGCGAGAAGGTGTGTGTGTGTGTGTGTGTGTGTACGTGTGCGTGTGTGCGCGTGTGTGTGTGTGTGTGTGTGTTAAAGGTGCACCATGTAACTTTGTGTGTGTCAGAGAAGTGAAACATTTTCTAAGGTATATTCTCATAACTGAAAAAAGAAACTTTCCTCACAGGAAAATGTAGATCCCTGGAACACTGTTTGAAGTTAGAAAGCTTCCTGAAAAGTTACTGTTTCACTGTTGTTGTTGTTTACAGCAGCAGGGCCCACAGTTGGGGCGACTGTGGCTCGCGACTGTGTCTCAGGTGGTAGAGCGGGTTGGCCGATGATCAAAGGGTTGGTGGTTCGATCCCCGCCCTGCCACCTGTGTCATAGTTGTTGTGTCGTTGGGCAAGACACTTCACCCACCTTGCCTCGTGTGAATGTCGATAGTTAGCCTGCTATTGGTGTATGAATGTGTGTGTGAATGGTAACGTGGGAAAGGAAAACAGGTCTCCCTTGAAAAAGAGTCTTCGGTCTCAATGGGATTTACCTGTAGAAATAAAGGTAAAAAAAGAAAAAAAACATATTCTAGTCTCACGTTTGGTTCCAGGTTCCTCCAAATAATTTAGTTTTTGATTTATGATGATAGAATTATTAGGCGGACATTTTCTTTAAAACTTCTCAAGCTTGTGTTTAACATTTCCTGTTTCCTTCCCTTGTTGTCGTCCAATCAGGGATCACCATGTTCTCAGTGGGCGTGGCCTGGGCGCCTCTTGATGACCTCACAGCGATGTCATCGGAGCCCAAGGACACACACACGTTCTTCACCAAAGAGTTCACGGGACTCACTGACTTCATCCCACAGCTGGTCAAAGGAATCTGCAGAGACTACACTGAGAAGAACTAACACACACAAACACACTGAGAACAACTAACACACACACACACACTGAGAACAACTAACACACACACACACACACACACACACACACACACACACACACACACACACACACACCACTGAGAACAACTAACACACAACACACACACACACACACACACACACACACACACACACACACACACACACACACACACACACTGAGAAGAACTAATGAATATATACACACACACACACACTGAGAACAACTAACACACACACACACACACACACACACACACACACACACACACACACACACTGAGAAGAACTAACACACACACACACACACACACACACACACACACACACACACACACTGAGAACAACTAACACACACACACTGAGAACAACTAACACACACACACACACACACACCGAGAAGAACTAACACACACACACACACACACACACACTGAGAAGAACTAACACACACACACACACACACACACACACACACACTGAGAAGAACTAACACACACACACACGCATGGGAACACACAAATAGGAACACACACACACGCACACTGAGAAAAACTAACACACACACACACACACACACACACACACACACACACACACACACACACACAGGAACACGTATGCATGCGCACACACACACACACACACACACACCACACTGAGAAGAACTAACACACACACACAGAGTAACATGCGCATAGGAACACACGCGCACACACAGAGTAACACGTACAAACACACACTGAGAAAAACTAATGAATATACACACTGAGAAGAACTAACACACACACACACACACACACACACACACACACACACACACACTGTATATAAACTGTAAACATACTATATATCTACTTAAAGCTGATACATGAAAACCAAACCAATGTATATAAATAAGTCACACACATATATTACAACTATTATTTTTTAATTTTTATTTAATTAAGGCTACAAACTTTTGCCTGTGTTCCAGTCCCCATCCCTCCCTGCTATTTAGTATGCTAGAAACAGATTTAGTTTGTCCCAATACATGATGTCAGATGCAGCATGCTGAAAAATACCCAGATGTCCTAATACATCTGGTGG
>CM047517.1:37500-42804 GCA_026122265.1 Ammodytes dubius
TTTCAGTGTCGTTGTGACGTTGTGACAGCCCCTTATTCAACAGATTAAACAAAAAAAAAAAATTACAGTAAATTGTTTATTAATTTGGTTTCTCTTCCCCGGCCTATGTGGGATTCGAACCAGCAACCCTTGTGCTACAGGCGTGTATTTGCGAGGCCACGTTTCCATATGTGATGCAAATATATAATCTAGTAGTGTGTAATGTTTGTAAAGGGCAGAAGAGAACGCAGGAGGTGACATCTCTATAGCGCTGATGTTGGCACCCGCAAAGCATCATGGTTAGTGTAGTCCTGGTAACATGACAGCCTGGCATGAGCGTAGGCAATAGTAAGGGATGGATGTATGTGTATTTTTTTTTAGTCTAGTTTTGAAGCTGTTCTTTAAGATAAGACACAGCAAGTGAACAGAGTAACATTTTTAACTTATAGCTATCAAATGTTGGATACAGACCTTTTTCATTTTGTAAAGTATACTATGCGTTTGGTATGAACAGGTCTTAAAAATGCATTCTCAGCATGTTTTTAAGAAGTAAATGTCTCATAAATCAGACAATGAACAACATATGAACAAATCCTTCTGTAATAACCTTCAGAATAGTGCTGAGAATGATTATGGAAAGTTTAGTTGATGTAAGTGCTTTAGAAGTTGAGATTTTTTTGGTTCAGAGTATTGAAGAAAAAAACTAATGTTGAGATAATGTATTCCTTTTTTTTTGTTTTAAGATTTTTTTTTTTTACATTTTTATGCTTTATTGATAGTGTAGAGACAGAGTTGAAATGGGGCAGAGAGGGGAGTGACATGCAGAGAACGACCGCGGGCTGGAATCAAACCCGGGTCTGCTGCTGGGCCCGGCCCACGAACTGAGCTAAGGGCGCCCCCGAGATAGCTTAAATCTATTCTGTGACATACTGGAACCTAGTGTGAAGATTTTAGAGCTGGAGTTATGTTCTCTTATATACAAATCTAGCTAAATGAATTAATGGATTACTGTAAAATTAGGGTTTAATTTGATTGTGAATGCAAATTAAAAGGGTTTTAAAAAGGCTTAAGATCGAAAGGCTTTAGAACTACAGTCAGTGACTCAGAGCAGGAAACAAACCCATGACCTCAGTTTTGTAAGAAAAAATCCTGGAGGCTGGTACGCTGTCACGAGTCAAAAAGAGCTGATCTCACACACACTGAACTAAACACACACACACACACACACACTGTAGCGCACGCACACACACATACACCCTGGAACACGCACGCACAAACTCACACAGAACCCCACCCCCCACTGTTATGTTAAAGCTGCTCTGAGACACACACACACACACACATATACATACACATACACACATACACACATACACTCACACTGAACCAAACACACTCACTCACACATAGACAGAGAGACTCACACACACACACACACACACACACACACACACACAGAGAAAGAAACCAGACACTCTTAATTGTTCTCTACCAGATGGCAGTCTGTCTAAATCACATTGTTTACATCTGTCCATTAACTCTCAACTCAATATCTAATGACATCACAAAACCTGTGACATCACTTCCTGTTCTAGACGGAGTGATGTAATCATAAAAAGCGCCAAAATAAACTGTCAGTTGAAAGTGTTTCTTGGAATCTCTGTAAAGGTGTGTTCAGAGTGTGCAGGTGACCAGGTTTCATTTGAATTTTCTGACAGACAGACGAGCTGAGACCTGCACACACACACACACACACACACACACACACACAGAGAGAGACACACACGCACACCATGGAGAGAGACACACACCCACACACACACTGTAGCACGCATGCACACACACACACACACACACTGTAGCACTCACGCACACACACACCATAGAGAGAGACACACACACAGATGAACACAGCTGCACACACACACACACACTCACTCACTCACACACACACACACTCACACACACACACACACACACACACACACACACACACACACACACACACACACACACACAAATCTGGTCAAACGTGTTTCTATCTCTGAATGTGTGATTGTAACGATTACGATGTTTTAAAAACGACCTTAGACACATATTTTGGGCAATACTGTTTCCCGCAATAGTGTTGCCATGAAAGATTTTTTTCTTTTTTAGCGTTTTCAAGCTTTATTAGACAGTACAGAATTGAAATGGAGAGAGAGAGAGAGAGAGAGAGAGAGAGAGAGGGGGGATGACCTGCAGTAAAGGTCCACGGGTCGGATTCGAACCCGTGACCACTGCAACGAAGGCCGAAGCCAATATGGTACACGCTCTATCCAAAGGCAACAACAGAAAGAATTTATAAATGGGACAAATTATTGATCTTTAGCTTCATGGTCTGCAAGCTAAGGTCACTGTGCTGCACTGTTCCTTATCTAACGTGTGTGTGTGTGCAGCTGTGTTCGTGTGTGTGTGTGTGTGTGTGTGTGTGTGTGTGTGTGTGTGCGGCTGTGTTCGTGTGTGTGTGTGTGTGAGCTTACGTATCGGGTACAAACATCCGTAGGTTTTGGCAGCAAACCAAACCAAAATAACTGACCTGCAATCAGTTTACATTCAACACAAGCTGCAGAATGAGTGGTGCTACAGTGTGACTGACTTTGTGCGTCTCTCCTCTCCCCTCTCTCTCTCTCTCTCTCTCTCTCTCTCTCTCTCTCTCTCTCTCTCTCTCTCTCTCTATGTGTGTGTGTGAGTGCGACTGTTTTGTGTGTGTGCCTGTGTTCGACAGCGTCTGTGTGTGTTTGTGTCTCTCTCTCTCTCACTTTTTGTGTGTGTGTGTTTGTCTCTCTCCATGCAAGTGTGTGTGTGTGCGTGCGACTTTGTTTGTGTGTGTGTATCTGTGTCTCTCCGTGTGTGTGTGTCTCTCTCTCTCTCTGTGTGTCTCTCTCTCTCTCTCTCTATGTGTGTGTGTGTCTCTCCCTCTCTACTCCCTCTCTGTGTGTGTTTGCTACAGTGTGTGTGTGTGTCTCTCTCTCTCTCTCTCTCTCTCTCTCTGTGTGTCTCTCTCTCCCTCTCTCTCTGTGTGTGTGTGCCGCCCCACCCTGCCCTTGGAGGAATGCTATGAATCATGGGAACCGAAGAGAGCAGCACAGGTTGCCAGTAAATTGCAAAGTTGACATATTTTAGTTTTTCTTGTTCCTCTTTGGGTTAACACACACACACACACACACACACACACACACACACACACACACACACACTGTCCCTATGAAAGACACACATTTCAGGGGTTTGACAAATACACAACGTATTATGGCGTAAATAGCGTCAAGATGACGTAAATATGCCAAACGTACTGCAGGCTTGTTTTGATTGCAGTGCGGAACTTTCACTGTTAGCTGTACTTTTTATTTTATTTAAATGTTTTACTTCTTTTCATTCGCTTTTAAATGTCGTCTAATGTGTTTTATGTATTCTAATCTTGCCCCTGTAAAGCACTTTGAATGTGTGTGTTTGAATTGTGCTATATAAATAATCTTGCCTTGCCTTGCCTTAGCTGAGAAGTATTTTATTGATAGGAGACCTTGGTTGTTTGCAGCAGTATTTTCTTTGCTATTCTGAAAAAATACTATAGGCTGGAAGTGTAGTTAAAGCTGGGGTATGTGATTTCTGATTGGTCAAAGTTAACATGAGCTGTACACTTTGACCAATCAGAGCGAGGCTCCGATTCTCTGTTCTTATTGGCTGCTGTTGGGACTGTCCATTCACTTTGAGATGACTTTGTTGGTGTAGAGCGTGTCAGGGAGGGACCATAGGGGAGGGACCAAAGAGAACAAGTGGAGCGGTTGGGGTATTTGGATTCAAATCTCTATCCCAACTGCTATTTTCTCCCCAAATCCTCCACCCCAGCTTTAATGCGGCAAGCATTTTTTTTTTTTTGCATTTTTCCTCTTAAAGGCCCTGGCAACCCAAATCCACTAAATCCTTGTATGTTATTTGGGGGGTAAAATCAGTGCTAATATGTATATGAAAGGTTTTAGGAATATCTGATAGCCCCCGCAAACATACTGTCATGTCAGTTGGTCGACCATTTGAAAAATCCTGATTCGAATGTTGCCTTAGCTTAGAGCGAGCTAAGGCTTGGGACGTCACGCAAAGGATCTCTATTCTAAAATGCATTGAGTTAAGTTAAGTTATCTTTATTTGTCAGTTGTACACGAGGCTCATTGAAATTAGTTTTTTCGCATATCCCCTCTCAAGTTACCACACTTCGGAGGGGGTCAGAGCGCAGGGTCAGCCGCAGTACAGCGCCCCTGGAGCAGTTTTGGGGTTAAGTGTCTTGCTCAAGGACACAATGGTAGAGACGGTGGGCACCGTAGACACAATACCAGCCTCTGCTAGTTTTACAACTAGTCCGGTGCTGGGGATCGAACCAGCGACCTCATGGTTACTGGTCGGCCACCTTACCTCTAGGCCATCCTACCACCCATTGAGACGGCCATTAGAACATTTCTGATTCGAACGTTGGCTAACGTCACAGGCTCTATAAAACATCTCTGGTGCGCGCCAACAGTGTCTTTGTGACTGAGCCAGTTTCTGTATGTGAAGCATTTTGCATTCAGCGATTGGCTAGAGAACAATACCGTACATAACCGAACCGTGACTTCAAAACCGAGGCACTATGTAAGCTTACTCAGATAGTGTAGTAGGATTGTAAGGATTTCTAAAACCCTCGAAAGGGTGAAACTACAGCGCTGCAGAAGACTGTTAGGGGAAAAAAATCAGAAATACAATTTTATTTTTATCGTTGGATCAAAGGCTCAGTGAAAACATATTGACTCAGAGGTGATAATAATAGAGAGTGTGTGTGTGTCTGTGTGTGTGTGTGTGTGTGTGTGTGTGTCTGTGTGTGTGTGTGTCTGCGTGTGTGTGTGTGTGTGTGTGTGTTGTATTTTCCAGTCTCTTTTCTCTTTGAAGTCCATGTCTGTCACAAACAGGAAGCTAAGGACAGAACCTTCTCCTCTTCCTTCTTTTCTCTCTCTCTCTCTCTCTCTCTCTCTCTCTCCCTCTCTTCCTCTCTCTCTCTCTCTCTCCCTCTCTTCCTCTGTCTGTCTCTCTCTCTGTCTCTCTCTCTCTCTCTCTCTCTCTCTCTCTCTCTCTCTCTCTAACTGTGTGAGAGTACATAACCGAAAACCCTGACTTCAAAACCGAGGGACTATGTAAGCTTACTCAGATAGTGTAGTAGGATTGTAAGGGTTTCTTTAAAACCCCCGAAAGGGTGAAACTCAGCGCTGCAGAAGAATGTTAGGGGAAAAAAAACAGAAATACAATTTTTTTTTTTATCGT
>CM047517.1:42904-65404 GCA_026122265.1 Ammodytes dubius
CTCTCTCTCTCTCTTCAGTTACCTGCGGTGGCGGGCCCCCACGTCCCCTCTATGGTCTTTATGGTGGTGTTTAACTCCGCCTCCATTTCCTTCTCAAACTCGTCTGCGCTGGAAGATTCGCTCTCGCCCGTTAGATACTCTCTGATCAACTTCTTCTTCTGCTGCGGAGTCCCGTTCAACAAAACCTCCAACTCATCCTCAGAACTGACACACAGAGAGAGACACAGAGAGAGAGAGAGAGAGAGAGAGAGAGAGAGAGAGAGAGAGAGAGAGAGAGAGAGAGAGAGAGAGAGAGAGGACACACAATTTACTTATTTTGGCAATAGAAAATAAAAAAAATAAAAAATAGGGTGTTTTATGTCTCTTGGTTTTTTTGTAGATTTTAGCATTTTTTGAGTACTTTTTTTTTACACTGTTTTTGCAACTGTTTCGCAGCATTTTAAAAAATAAGTTATTTTGGGTTGTGTTTTCTACTGACTGAGTAAACAAACAACAAAAGATAATTTGTCGTCTGTCGTTACCTGCACTTTGGCACTCCTTTATTTATTATATTATTTATTATTTACTTATTTTGCAGTGCACTATGATGTTGGTTTGTACTGTCTTGTCCTGTCCTGTTGTAAACTGTGCTCCACTGTACCAAATCAAATTCCTAACATGTTTGACATGTCATGGCAATAAAGTCTTCTGATTCTAGTTGTCTTACTAAAGTAAAGTGAAGCTGGACTGAGACGTTACGTTCACACAACATGTGAAAACTCCTACTTATTATATCAGCAGCATATAAGGAATTATAAGTGAAAATAGCAATATATAGACATTTCTTATTCAATAAATCCCATGTGTTATGTAGACTGGCGATATATTTAAATAATACAAAGGGTAGTTGTAATTATGTATATAGTTCGTCTCGAGTTTCTTAAATAATAAAAATGTTTTGAACCATGCTGTTCTGTACATGCAAACTGAGTATTTGATTGGCTAAAACAACATTTAAATATAATAATCTGGTCCCCAACAAATCGGTCAATTGAATCCTTAGCAGCGCACAGTTATAGCTTTTCATTTTTAAACTTTTAAAACATTTTATACACGTGGGGAAGACGTTTGTTTACATGTTAGCACTTAGCTTCCCGTTAGCCTCGCGCTTTGCCAACTCTCGTTACCTGTCCTCCGCGCGATCCTCGTCACTCGGCTCCTCGAGCTCATACGAGTCAAACTCTTCCGCTTTCGTCAGTTTGTTCATTTTCAAACGTTTCTGATTAAACGTCAGTAAATAATAAAAAATATGAGCCGCTAGCGAGTTAGCAACAAGCTACGACGATGGACTTCCGCCTACTTCTTCTTCTTCTAGTTTTAATATTGACAGGAAACACTATCGCCATCTAGTGTTCAGAGGGCGGACCCATAGTCTATGGGGCGGACCAACCGACACATACAGGGGCTGTGTTCGGAATATACACTATCTATGGAAAAGCCCTAATAACGTCCTACTCATACTAATTTTGAGGAAAAAGATGTTCATATCTTATCTATATATTAATTATATTATTATGTACATTATATGAATAGGTCTACTAATATTAATTAATTTAGAAAATATATATTGGCCTATTTAAAATGTATTTTATGCATTTTAGATATATAAAAAATATATATAAACCTACACCTATGAGCTCGAGGAGACATTTTGCTTTCTCTGTCCACCTAGTAAAAAACTAAAATTCTTTAATAGACCGTGAACTACACTGACAGCAGCCGACAGCCCACGTTTTCGCGGGTGTGGTAAACATTTCCATGGTAACAGCGGGCTCCACCAATCAGAGACGTAGCTGTGACACTAAGAATTGTGGGTAGTGTAGTTCTTCTCCCCGAGATTGTGATTAAACAATAAACAACTGAGTAATTATTCCCGCCACAGAATCATAAACTAAAAGAGAATCCAGAAACTCCTTTGTTCTTTTCTCCTCACCGGCCACACCGCTGGACAGCAACAAAACGTCTCAGCTCAAGGTAATGTTACATCTGCATAGAGTTAACATTGAGCTGAATAATTGTTTTCCTTACTTGTTAACTCTTTCTACGGAGCTCCAAATAAAACAGATATTTTTAATGTCAGTATAGCTAGTCTTCATAAGCTAACCGCATTCGTTTGCTAGCTTAAATGTTAACTGTTAAACTGTTTTTAACGGTAAATCGCCATCAAATCAACAACGGAACTCTTTGTTGAAGATAGCTTACTCGGTAACTTTAAATCACTCCCGTTACTTTTTACACACTTGAGAAAAGTACGTGTAGTGAAGAGGGCAATATAGCTAGGCTACATTTAGTTATTTATTTGTTGACATGTTCGTGTGCTCGCGCTCCTATAGGCTAACGGTTCACCGGCTGTCATCAGCTGTAAGTTTATTGTTGGTTCTTTAACCGGAGACGTCATGACGTAGGCTATGTTTGACAGTGCTGCACACGGCCACCGGTTATATCTAACTGTATCTTCTATCTAGCCTATCTATGTTTCTATCGCCAGTCGGTACCGTGAGATAGGCTGCTGCTTCAGGTTACGGTACCCGCCTCATGCACGTCGCAGCTTTGGATTTAACGAACGAAATATTTAATAATTATAGCGTCTTTCCGGTCAACTAGAACTTTCCAGTTTCAGACGATCGGAGCTTCAGAGAGATCGACGAAAAAGCCTCGCCGGTCTGTGAGCGTCATTGCTTGAAATGTAAGTTGTATTCATTGTAAACAGCCCATAATTATTTAGTTTAATTAACGGTGAACTATATACAGTATTACCTGTTGCCAACGGAAACATATCACTGCTGTTTTTGACTGATGGAGAGCCTATTTGCTTAATAAAATCCAGGTAGCGATTTTTTCTTTTGGCAGTTTATATTCCTGTAATATTATGATGAGCGTCCTTACAGAGTTTGTTAGGAACATGTTTGTGTCACCGCTTGTGTGATGCTAGTTTACATGTAGAATACTATAGTCTACTGCTGCTGTGCGCTCTTCATAATTAAAATGTCTCTTTGGTTGAAATGTATAGCCTGATCTTAAACTGTTAAATTTAAGCTCATAATAGTGACGTTTTTTAAACTAATACAGTTTAATTCTGGTGATTTTTGTGTGTATGAATTTGCGGGATTATAATTAGTTTAGAAGGCTATAGCCAATACACGTCTATGTTGCCTTATGTTTGTCTATTGTAAGGTTGTTTTAAGGTTGTTTTAGTAAGATTAAATTCTATTTTACTCCAGCAATGTCCAGGCAACTGTTAATAATGGAGATGTATTTTTAATCCTTTTGAGCATTATGTATTACTACTTTTATTTGGCAGCTACTATTTAACAGTAGCTGCCAGATAATATTATTTTGAATCCACCGATGGTCTGATTAGTTTGTCTGGTCTGCAAATACAGATACTGACGGACAGTTAGGTCTGCAGGATGCTGTCATCGTCTTCACTTGCGGAGGCTCAAATATGAAGGTGTGGGTGTGTGTGTTTGTGTGTGTTTGTGTGTGTGTGTGAACCTGTGTGTACTTATAATATTTTGTTATTGCATTCCATATTAAAGCAATGCATTTTATTTGTCCAGCTTCATCATCATATAAAGCCTGATTGCTCTACCAAGGACATTACTTTTTTTAGTACTCAATTCCAGTACTTGAGTCAAAGCATAGATGACTAAAAAAAGTATTATTATTTGGGCTGTCAAAATAATGCGTTCATTTTGAATAATTTATCACAGAAAAAATGAACTCTGAAAAATCGTGTTACATAGTTCCTGTAGAACTTGAAAGTTCATCATTTTAACAACATGTTCACAAAATATTCCATCTTAAAAGTCTTTCTGTTTCTTAGGGATCTGCAGAGTGAGTTCTAAAGAAAGTTTGTTATTTTTAGTTTACGGTGAAGTTCATCAGGGAAACTGGAAACTGTTGTATGAATGTGACCATGTTTAGGTTGGGCTGAGCATTTGTATTTACATATAAAGTGGTTATTTATATTTTCTATCGCCCTGTCTTCCCATCGTTATCTATCTGTTTCTATCTTGTCCTAAAACCTTATCTGTCATTATCAAAAAAACAGAGCAATGCATTACTGTAAGTGTGGCCAGGTGCTGTACAAGTAAACATGCCCAAACCTGTTAAAGAGTTTCCTCCCACTTCACAGTGCTTTAGACAGAAGTGCACAGTAACACACGTTTTATTCGGAAGAAGTCGACAGAAATGTTGGGTTGAGTTTTCGAGCAGATGAAGATGGTCTTGGTGCTTGTGATCCTCGTGCTCGGTGAGATAACCTTCCTCCTCCGTCCTCTCTTGTCACTCGATGTCCTGCAGCTAAAATACTTCAGCTGTTAATTCACTCATCTTTATTTTATTGATCTCTGTTTAAAGTCTCTGTGATTTTAATCTGTAGGAATGAATGAAACTCACTCAGACGTCAGATTCCCGAGAAACAAAAACAGCAAATACACGTGAAAGCTGTGAAATATTGTAGTGGAAACCTACATAGGTATTCTTGTGGCCGAGTGGGATAATGGTTCCCACTGACATAGGTTACTTCTAAGGAAGGAGACATCTTCAGGCAAAGGTAGACGCGGAGAAGGTAGATCATGGTCTTAACAGGATACTTTTATTTAAAGGTTGACATCGGTGGTTACAGCTTAGTAGGCAGTCCCTACTATTCAACACAGGGGTTAACTATAAGTTGCAATCATAACCTTCTCGTTCAGTTCTTATCTTGCCCTACCCTGGCCTGTTCTCGACTTGGGGAACCGTGGACCCTCATCAGTAGCCTTCCCCTCGGCGTACAGGCGCGCCTTCTAGTGAAAGCCCTTGGCTTTTATACAATATCTGTGTGTGTGTGTGTCTGTGTACGTGTGTCTGTCTGTGGATGACTGAGAGTGTGCATGTGTGTGCATGTGTGTGTGTGTGTGTGTGTGTGTGTGCGTGAGTGTGTGAGTGTGCAGGTGTGTGAGTGAGAGTGTGTGTGTGTGTGTGTGTGAGTGTGTTTGTTTGTGTGTGTGTGCATGTGTGTGTGTGTGTGTGTGAGTGTCTCTGTGTGCATGAGGGTTGTATAACATCTCTAATGTCAGATGTGGGTTATTCATAGTATGATGTGGCAACCGTGTCCCTATCTTCTGCTGTTGTCTGCAGTTTGTGAGCTGTGTGGCAACCAGGTTACTCTGACCTGTATGTGCTGTGTTTTTGCTTAACTCAAACCTCACTAACTTATTTTAATATAACATAAATGTATAGGAAATTCCTTACAATATTTTGTGAAGATGTTAAAATGATGAAGTTTCAAAGCTGCTTTTTACTCTTTTTTTTGTATTTCCAAACCAAGAATTTAAAAAAACTGTATAATAGGATTGTGAATGTTTACAAAAATGTCTAAACGGTGACACCATTATACAGGTTGAACAGGTGTTTGAAAGTTTGGGCTTTTTACTTTGGAAGGTTGTATTGCACTTAGGCTTCTTTTGAGCGTAGTTCACATCAACTGGGAAGCTTTAATCTTTATGTTATCTTTCATCACTCGGCGACTTCCCGTGTGTGTGCATGCGAGCATGTGTGTGTGTTGCACGTCTGCAGCAGCGCTGGCTGACACACACACACAACACACACACACACACACACACACACACACAAACACACACACACACACACACACACACACACACACACACACACACACACACACACACACACACACACACACACACACACACACACACATTTCCAGTCAGACAGCACTGGTGTACGGTGGGATTAATCCAAAATAAAGAAAACTCTTCCTTGTAACCTAGGAACATTTCTTCCAGCGAAACAGAGTGACTCATCGATTTAACAGAGGCACAGATTAATAAACTGTCTTTAAACACACAAACACACCTTTTCTCTGGAATCTTTTTCAAACTGCTGTCCCTCTTCCTGACACACAAAATACTCAATAAAGAGTGAGGGAGAATAGTGAACAGAAGTAGAATGATATGACAGATACACATTTTTAAACAGATGTTAACTGTTGCAAAGTGACACACAACAATGTATTGCTGTAGTTGTTGCCAGTTGCTGTACAAATAAACCCAAACTAAACCTGATGGGTCACATTCCTACAGCAGTTTCGTTGATGCACTTCACCGTGCATTAAACTAAAAATAACAAACTTTTGGTTTGGAACTAATCCAGACTTCAGATTCCTAAGAATCAAAAACACAGTAAAGCTGCAATATATTGAGAACAAGTTAAAATGATAACGTTTCAAGGATGCAAATCTTAAAGTGAAGAAACTGTTAGCTTTTTACAATTTTTTTTGTATTTTCTAACTAAAAGTTACATAATCGATAACACATGTACACGTGCTATTTTATACACAGTAACATGATGGTAATAAAATATGACACATCTTTATTGGAGGAAGTACTATGCCAGTTAGTCACACTGAGCAGCAGCCAGAGTACAGTAGGCCAAGGTACATGAGGTGCTTGTGCTTCACTTGAATATTTGCATTTTTTTAATACTTCTAACTGACTACACTTAGAAAGAATAACTGATGTACACATTAATGATCAATAAATATGTATTATTCTGCATAATGAGTACTTTTACTTTTATATTCTGATGCTCATCCTAATATACTTCTTTGCCATTTGTCAGATGAGGATCAATTAAGACATGAAACTAATAATTAATTAATTATATCCCTTCCATCCATCTGTGTGTCCTCAGTTTCCCAGCATGCCTCAGGTGTTGAGGTGTATGAAGGGGCGGAGTCTGCCCTGCTGCCCTGCCTTGCTCCGGGGTATCCGGGTGGGACATTCAAAGTGTTGTGGAGCCGCTTCGATCTCCATCCTTCAACCATCCACCAGTTTCCGCCCAAAGAGGTTTACGTTCAAAACCAGCTTTACAGCAGCAGGACTTCCATGTCAGTTGGCTCACAATTCGCTGGAAATTTCAGCCTGACTCTAAACAAACCCCGCCTCTCTGACAGCGGCAACTACACCTGCACCGTGATCAAGGGCGGGAGAGAATATGAACGGATAGAAGTACAGCTTCAGGTCAAAGGTGAGGAACAAACACTAAAACAAGAACATGTTTTCAGGTTTGAATGGAACAGGAACATGATATCCTGTTATAATGCACCTATGAAAATCTGTCATGAATCTTTAAAAAGATTTTAGGATGATGTAAAGCTCAGGTTGTTGTTTGTTGCCCACAGAGCCGTACTCTTTCCCAGCTGAGGCCAGTGTTCTCCTGTTTTTATTGGTTCTGCTCCTTCTGAGTGCTGTGGGTGCTGCTGTGTATCTTCGGTTAAAACTTCGGCACAAACTTCAGCACAACTACATCCCAGGTATGTTGTTTGTGTATATGTGCCCTGTAAGAAGCCAGTCCAACAGACCCAGGAATTGTTCTCGTTAGCTAATTTTACTAAACCTAACAACCAATCAGGATGAGCGATGGACGATCACATGGTTAAGTGGGTTTCCCTTTTTCTGTTAGTGTTCAGAGTGTTTCAATTACACACATCGACATGACCGCATATTTTTCACAAGAAGAGAAACTGACATTTAACAGATTTAATCATTGAAACATTCTCTATAATTCAGATGAAAGCAACACAGCTGCTGCTGAAGGAAAGCTGCAACATACAGTACATGTGTTAGACCGTGAATGTTATTATTAGGGATGGGGATCGAAACCCGGTTCTATCAAGGACCCGGTTCCACTTTTTTCAAAACCCGAAAATCAATAACGTTTGGGCTTATCGATACCACTATCGAGTCTCGTCGGTTTTTTTCTCCCGTAGGTCCTGTAACGCAATTGTGTGTCCCTCGAGTCGCGTCACGGCATTTAAATCAAATCAAACCAATCACTGCTGCGTGTCCGCCAATGTTTATGAATGAAATGCAAACAGGTATTAAAAGTAAAACAAGTGAAGTCTGGCAGTTAACTTCGCTTGCGAGGATGGCTGAACGGGCGAAAAGGTCTATGGTTTGGCTTTATTTTACCAAGCTCGAAGATAAAGCAGAAGCGAAATGCAACTTATGTTGCAAAATAATTTCTTGTAAAGGGGGGAACACAACCTCAATGGCCAAGCACATCAGCATTGTGCATCAAATAAAGGCCAAATGCAGTACCTTCGACTGTCTCCGGATTGAAAAGACTCCTCCTCCTCCTGCTGCTGCCGCGGCACCACAGACGGGCCCGTCTTCATCATCCACAAAGTACCAGCGGTAAACGCACACACTAGACTGTGTAGCTTGTTGTCCCGTCAGTTAAAAATAGTAATCCAATTGTGAAATCCGTGTTGTAATCGGCAGCATACAAGCTAGTTAGCTTAAAAAGTAAACAAAGTTTTCAGACGCGCTGCGTGATGATGTGTTCAGGATGGCTCAGTAAAACGACTATTAGGTTATCATGATGTGTTCAAGTGTAACGTAAAGGAATGGGAAATTTAGTTTTTGGCGAGAAACATGAGTAATACAGTTGTATTAGTGCTCTCATCATTTTAAAATATATATTTAAACTACTGATGCCAATATTTATTAGAAATGTAATTTAATTTAAAATACAATTATTTATTTCCTAAATATTTTCCTAATCACTAAAACATGATAAAGTGACAGTAGACAATACATTAACCAACAAGTGCGAACATTTATATATATTTTTCATAGATAGTATACACTTGATTTTTTAAAACCAAAAATAATATTTTCTTCAAAATAATAATAATAATAATAATAATAATAATAATAATAATAATAGAAAATTATCGATAGTGGTATCGATAAAGACCCGGATCGATAAGGCGTATCGATAAAGGTATCGATATCAATAAATATTAACGATCCCCATCCCTAGTTATTATCCCAGATAAGTTTTTTCCAAAATAAGGATGAAGGAGTTTGCAGATATAACGTGTCCAGTCTATCTATCACTCAGAGAGAATATTGTAAGTCTCTGGATTTACAAAGGATTTAGTCCATCAGGAAAAGAGCTGCGCTTTATGTTAAACATTTAAATCCCAAACTCTAACCATAAAGTAAGGCATGATGTGATGATGTCATGGTGTGTTGTTTTGTTAGTCTCACAGCTGGAGGTGACACAGGGGGATGAGTCTGTGGAGCTTCGTTACAAAACCAAAGTGAAGCTGCCGGAGGACGCCACAGTGGAGTGGCGCTGTTGTGACCCTGAACCGATGATGATCCATGTCTATCCTGATGACAGCGAGCCTCTTCTCAAACAGGACGTGATTTACGACGGCCGCACAGAAATGAGGGAAGAGCCACTGAAAACTGGAGACCTCAGTCTGACCCTGAGTGACCCCTGCTACATGGACAGAGGCAACTACATGTGCACCGTCAAAAGGGGCGAAAACATCTTGGCACAGAAGATAGTACGGCTCCAAGTCAAAGGTCAGTATTTTAGATACCGGTCACAGGTCATTAAACCTTGTCAAGATGTCTTCTCTGAATGACTTCTTCAGGTGGATGGCTTTGACCTTGAGATAACAGCTCCCTGCCACATCTTCAGCAATGATGATGAAGTTGGGTGGACATGCCTCTTTTAGTTTGGCAAGTGCATCTGTGCACAGCCAAGTCTCAGTAAATAGACAGTCCAGTTTTTTATCAAAAGATTAATACAAAATACTTTTCTTAATGTTGAGCAGAGGCATGTTGATTTGGTTTTGGTTTTGCATCTAAAAAAAAAGCTCCTATTTATGTTCGCTGTCCCCCTGTTGTTAATATTTTTATTTATTTTTTTGCTTTTTTGACAGTATTTTGCATAGATAGTAAATAATATGGATGCAGCATCCGGGCTGACCTCAGTTATTCACACGGCATCCAATAATCCTGATTTGTGCACGTCGCCATTTTGTGAGATTTTTACTCCACCTCACGTCGGAGGGAGGGAGATAGCTGACGTATACCTCCGAGGCAAAGTGAGGGACAACGGGCGGAGAGTTGTCACTCAAGAGATCGCGCCAATACATTTTAACCTCCAAAAGAATAAAAACTAGCGCGGTCCCAAAAGATTGTGTTGTCATGGAGATATGACCTAAACATACAGACTAAAATGGTTTTGTGGACCAGGCTGTAAATAGGGTTAATAAGTCTTTGAAAACGGCCTGTCTAACAAGTGAGTCAAAGAAAAATTGCTCAGTCTTGGTACCACCCCCAGTGGCACTTCCTGGTTACTACAGTTGTGGTCACTTCCTTATTGGATGCTGGTAAAAATCGCTGAGGTTGGGGCTTGGTATTTTGTCGAGCTGAAATTATGGTTTTATTTAATTCAGCAAGAGTGGGTGAGGTAACAGTTAGTCATTGTAATATTGTTCATTATGTTTTGTGTCTGTGTGCCTTTGTGGTTTGGGTAGAGTCCATCACGTTTAAAAAATGCAGGGCGACCCAAAAACAGATCAATGTTATCCTTCAACAACTCCACCCTGTCTCCATCCCCACACATCTGTATCATCTGAGTCTTTCTACAGTAACCTAAGTTTTGAACATCACATCATTTAAATCACCAAACTGCCCTTTTCCGCCTGAAAAAAATTGCCCGTCTTCACCCATCACTCACCTTCTCTGCTGCTGAAACTCTGATCCATTTATTCATCACATCCAGAATTGACTACTGCAATTGCATCATCCATGTTTCATCTGCCAAAGCCTTCAACAAACTTCGATACATTCAAAACTCTGCTGCCCGCCTCCTCACCCACCACCAAAAGCATTGGGGGACAAAGCTCAAGTAACATGGCCGCCATTGACCAAAGTGTCTTCACAAGCTAATTTGCCATAGCTGTGTGACCAACCGCAAGACGGCAAATTGTCTCAAAGTGATTAAAAACAAACTATTTATCAACGATTACACATGATAAAAAACATCAGAGCGCTCACTAGTGCACCAATGGACCAATCTGCATCCGATGCCACTCAACCAGCCCCGGGCCTGCGCCACAAGGTGTTCTGCTTTGTCCATCTGAGCATTCAGGAGTTTCTGGCTACTCTTCATGTCCATCTGACGTTCGTCAACTCGGGAGTCAATCTGATGTCAGAAGAACAAACAACCTCCCAGGAATCCGCAGAGACACACTTCTACCAGAGTGCTGTGAACAAGGCCTTACAGAGTCCATATGGAAACCTGGACTTGTTCCTACGCTTACTTCTTGGTCTTTCACTTTCCGACCAATCAGAATCTATTAAAAGGTCAGCTGACACAGACAGGAAGTAGCTCAAAATCCAATCAGGTAGTGATCGAGTACATCAAGAAGATCGATGAGACTTCATCTACAGAGAAAAGCATCAATCTGTTCCACTGTCTGAAACTGGGCTGGCCTGTTTTTATTTCTTTAAACCAATCACAATCATCTACGGCGGGGCTAACCCCGGGAAGCAGCCAATGGAGGCGTAGCGTTGTTTGCCGACGCCAGCGCTTAATAGACGCTGGCGGAAACGGTTCAGCCAGACTAGAATGAACTGAATGATCGTTCTCTAGTGGAGGAGATCCAACAGTTCCTGAGATCAGGACGGTGCGGTCAACACTCAACTACAGGGTCAGTGGTTCGATCGCTTGTGCCCCTGCCACATGTCGAAGTGTCCCTGAGCAAGACACTGAACCCTTAATTGCTTGTGATAGTTAGCCTGCTATCGGTGTATGAATGTGGGTGTGAATGGTAACGTGTAAATGGGAACAGGTCTCCATTGAAAAAGAGTCTCCGGTCTCGATGGGATTATCCTGTATAAATAAAGGTTTTAAAAAAAAAAAACAGTCTCTTGCTCGGTGGTCAGCTCTGGTCTTCATCTTTCTCCCATCAGAAAAAGATCTGGACGTGTTTGACCTGAAGAAATACTCTGGTTCAGAGGAGGCTCTTCTGAGGCTGCTGCCAGTGGTCCAAGCCTCCAACAAAGCTCTGTAGGTGGAAATTTGAAACATTCCAATAGTGCTTAATTTTTAATATGATTTTTTTTTTTTATTGTGTTCACTAATTCTCCTTCAGGCTGAGTCGCTGTAACCTCTCAGAGAGAAGCTGTGAAGCTCTGTCCTCAGTTCTCAGCTCCTCCTCTAGTCTGAGAGAGCTGGACCTGAGTAACAATGACCTGCAGGATTCAGGAGTGGAGCATCTTTCCGTTGCACTGAAGAGTCCACACTGTAAACTGGAAACCCTCAGGTCAGGATTCAGCTTATTATAATGCCCAACAGTCAGAATAAGACACTGTTTTGTTAAGCGACTCTACTCTTGAGTCATTTTCAGTTTCATTGAATATGAAATATATTTTGCTATTATAATTTAAAAAACCTGTCAATAAAACAAGGTGTAAATACCACCTTAAGATATAGTGGAGGATTTAATTGTGTCCAACAATTTTAACCCTGACAAAGTAATGTGTAGGCCAACATAAAGAAGAAGGACACAAACTGAGAGAAAAGAAAACAATAAAAAATATGGCCTCTCAGTCCAAGTAGATATTAAGAGCAATGTTGTCAAATGTTCTTTCTTTATTTTAAGGTTGAGTGGCTGTAACCTCTCAGAGAGAAGCTGTGAAGCTCTGGCCTCAGTTCTCAGCTCCTCCTCTAGTCTGAGAGAGCTGGACCTGAGTAACAACAAGCTGAAGGATTCAGGAGTGGAGCATCTGTCTGCTGCACTGAAGAGTCCACACTGTAAACTGGAGATCCTCAGGTCAGGATTCATCTGTTTGTTAAACAGTTCAACTTTTTGGTAGTGAGGGTTAACATCTGTAGGATCTTCCCACTGACATGATTTTCCCAAATTCCCAAATTCATGATATAAATCTAATTTCAGTTTGTCAGGCTGTTTGGTCAAAACAGAAGGCTGTGCTTCTCTGGCCTCAGCTCTGAGCTCCAACCCCTCCCATCTGAGAGAGCTGGACCTGAGGTACAACCATCCAGGAGACTCAGGAGTGAAGCTGCTGGAGGATCCCCTCTTGAGACTGGACACTCTCAGGTATGTACAGCCAACAAGAGCTCACACACTGCTGCTGTCCTTCCATCATGATGAAGGACAAATGCCGTCTCGGATTACTGTGGATTTTATATTATTGTTTATATATTGTATTAAAGCGGCTACGAGTAACATTTAAATATCTTTTAAACAGCCTCATGTTTCCTCTGAGAATCATAAATTACCTTTAACAGCAAACGAGACCATCAGTGCAAAGAAAGACGTTTTTAAATAGTTTTTATTACTGCTTTTGGTCTGGTCGCACACCCAGTCCGATTTTCGGTTCGCTCGTGCAGGCTCTATGGTCACATATCCATATTGGTCGCAGATTTCAGTGTGGCGCAGCAACGTGATTTGAGAAGTCTATCCCTCCAGGTGAGGGAAGGGGAGCGGGAGCCTTGTTTGAGACAGTTATTTGTCGTCATAATGACTGATAACGGGGATGAACCATCAAAGAACAAAATTAAAATGCAATGAAGAAAAGCTAAAAGGGAGAGTGATAGGCGGGCGGGAGGGCGTTGCCAAGCAACGTGTATACAATTTCACGAGAGCGAAACTAGACTGCAGTGTTTACTCCTAAATGAATGAGCGGTTGGTACTAACACAAAGTTTGCTTTGCTTCACCATCATCAGATAACCATTATCTGAAATAGTCATTATTTACATCAACAACACAAACACATTACCTCATCGTGATCCATACTAACTGCCGTCTCTCGTTCATTCGCTTTCTGTGAGGACACGTAATCTTTCAGCTCCGTGAGAGAGAGTAGTTAGGTGACACTGCTCAACTCATTGCAATCAGGTGTGTGTGGCAGTGACTAGCATTAGTTGATGCAGTGTCAAAACCACTCTCACAGAGCCGAAAAGAGTCCTCACACTTTCAACACACAGACATGAACTATATTGCGCCCTTCTCAGTTCACACTCGCACGCCTGTCACGCGCTAGTAAACAGCTTTGCGACAGCGGGCGTCGTAAAAATACTACCGCTTTTGTCCAAAGGGGACGCCAACGTGCCATGTTACTCGTAGTGGCTTTAAGTAATATTTGGGAATATGCTAAATTTGAAAATTAATCACGTGTAAAACAGTAACAGCCATATGTTTAAAAATGGCTACAAAATGCTTCACTGCATACATACAATTAAATAATTCAGGCTCTGGATTTTTTTCAATGAGTGTGCTGGTAGGGAACCCCTGCTCTAGGCCATCCTACTAGACTGAAAATTATGAAATTGAAAGTCTCTGCTCCATCTATGAGCGCTGTCATAATACTTAATCCAGACCATCCACTAAAACCAAACCAAAACTTTTTCCCCTCTCTCCTACACACAGTCCTCATAAACGCTCTTACTTTGTATTGTAGGCTAAATGGCAACTTCCTGAATAAGCAGTTTTTCGTTTCAGTTTTGTTGAGATTAGTTTGTCCCTTTTTGTACCAGATAAAGAAAAACACCTTGTATTTAAATCTCCCTTTTGGTATTTTAAAACGAAAACCAAATAACCTCTTGTTTTTCGTTTTTCAATATCCTTTTCTCAATACGAAAATGTTATTACCAAAATATACATATGATGTGACATACTTGCTTCTTTATTATTTTTTTTATTTTTTGTTCGAAATAAACATGAAATTAATTAATTAAAAAAATACATGGACTCATGTTAATGCTAATATTGATTCATTTATATTTAGTCATCCTTGTGTCCTTTACATGCTTTATATAATGTCCTCTATAGTGTTAATGTCATTAGTTTAGTGAGCTTCTTATAATTTATTTAATGTACTGTCTATATTGCTTATACTTTTTTTTTTTTTTAAATCCCTGTACTTTATTTGAACCGTGCTCATATTGCAGATGGACATTAAACCTGACTTTGACTTTGATGTTGGATATAAAATCATTCTTCTGTTTCTTCCTCCAGGACGGACCACGGTGGAGAGCAGAGGTTAAAACCTGGTCTGAGGAAGTGTAAGTGGATTCAGTTTGACTAGTGAAGATGGAATGCATCATCACCTCAAGCCACCTTGGGACCATTTTTGGCCTTTTGGCCTTTTTTTTTCGTTTAGTTTTTTTAATAACTTTGGCTGGGCTTATGTTAGCCTAATACATTTTGGCCAGGGTTAACTTTTATGCAGATCATTTCTGAATTTCTACTCAGCAACTTCATAGCACCTTTTTTGTTACACAGGAGACCCTAAGACCATTTTCGGCACTCATCGACTTTCATTCAAAATGTCAGTTTTTTCCAAATTTGATCCTGCTGACAAACCAGCATAAAATATATTTTTCTATTATTTTGTGCTTTCGTCCTTGACACAAGGCATCAAAATCTGTGATTTTCACCACAACTACTAGTTGGTGCCCTTTAGGTATATTTTACATGGGCTTGAATGACAGGCTATTTTCTTGGTTGTCAGTCCTGCTAAATTGTTGCCCCCCAAAGGTCAATGTCAAAAAATATTTCAACCTAAATGGTGTTGATGTGTTGGTACTAGGGATACCAGTGTGTGGTGTATATGTAGATATTGAGAAATTATGGTTTGTGTGTGTGTGTACAGACAGCCAAACTTCACACACCCAAACTTGTATGTAAAAAATGGCTCAATTTGAAAGCATTAAAACCTGTAAAAACCTATCTTTT
Organism: Ammodytes dubius; assembly: GCA_026122265.1. Taxonomy (NCBI): domain Eukaryota; kingdom Metazoa; phylum Chordata; class Actinopteri; order Uranoscopiformes; family Ammodytidae; genus Ammodytes; species Ammodytes dubius. The sequence goes on from CM047517.1 coordinate 58,525, forward strand.
TCAAACCATAGCCATGTTGACAGAGATATGTAAATGTGATGATATTAGGCATGCATCGCAAAGTTAAGACACCAAAATTACACTTTTTACTCCCATTTAGCTGAATTATCCTTTTACTCCAGCTTTTACTGATACGTCAAAATGCTCCCTAAAACAAAACAAGAAGAAAACATGATTTTTTATCATTTTTGTCATTTTTTAGAGTTGCAGCCCTATACATAAAGAATATGAGCAACACATGAAAGGTTAGGATCCATACGGATAAGGGTTGTGCTTTCAGGGCTTCTCACCCAGCATGCACAAATGTTCACTGAGTCTCCCAAAACTGTGTGTGTGTGTGTGTGTGTGTGTGTGTGTGTGTGTGTGTGTGTGTGTGTGTGTGTGTGTGTTGTGTGTGTGTGTGTGTGTGTGTGTGTGTGTGTGTGTGTGTGTGTGTGTGTGTGTGTGTGTGTGTGTGTGTGTGTGTGTGTGGTGTGTGTGTGTGTGTGTGTGTGTGTGTGTGTGTGTGTGTGTGTGTGTTGTGTGTGTGTGTGTGTGTGTGTGTGTGTGTGTGTGTGTGTGTGCGCGCGAGGCGGGCCGTGCCGTCCATAGAGGCAAACCAGGCAATTGCCTGGAGCCCCGGGGCCTCATAAGTCCCTTTGGGGCCCACAAAATGCCCTCTTTATATTTTGCCCAATATTTATTGCTTTTTATAAAAAAATCTCTTCACAATAGTATCATCGGGATGTCTAATTCCCTCGTTTTGACGGCCTTTCTGCCAACAGTGCACGGTATCTCTCTCTCTCTCTCTCTCTCTCTCTCTCTCTCTCTCCCCCCCCCCCCCCCTTCAGTCTGCACTACATGGACTATTCCATTACGCATCACGCTCATGACGCTTCACACGGCGTAAAATCCAAAAAAGTAAATAGCGGGAGAAGGTAGAGACGAGACATACCTACCTTTACCAAAATGAAGCGAACATACGAGAGCGGCTCACAAAACTAAAAGAAGGACCAAAGGCAGGACTTGATATCAAAGCTGCCAAAGCTATCAAGCTTTTTTACAGCAGCTGGACCTTCGGCAGAATAACAGCCGTCTACATCGTTAACCGGTAACGTTCTCCTCCTGTCAATCCAGTGTCTCTGGCTCAGCCAGCAGCTGCTAATGACGTTAATGTGTGTCAACAAACTGATGGAGATAGTTAGTGGTGCAACGGATCACGGTTGATCCGTGGTCCGTACGGACCAACCCTCACGGTTCGGGACCCACGTGAACCGCGGATTGGATGTAGCCTATATATGCTAAGAAATAAAATAAAAAGCCGGTGACTTGTCATTTTCTGCTACCTATCAGATTTTGCTCCCTAGTGGTTCTGCGCATGCGCATTCCCAAAATAATAATCCTGCGTGAGCAGCCGTCAGATTCTGATACGTTTTTGGCTGATGGTATTTTCTTTAAATAAAAATGTTAACTGTGCAATTATGCTACACATATGTTTAAATTGCGCCTTTTGACCTGTGAGCATGTACAAATGTGCATGTAGATACTAGCTTTGCTGCTGAATATAGAAATCAAATGATAGGCTAGGCTAGTGTTAACTTTACCGGACTCAGAGTGGAGAAAGTTTTCGCCGGTGGTGGGAGGGGGGTGTACATGGGTAGTGGTGTAAAATAACGTGATTCTGTAGTGGGAGCATTATTTGATAGAGACAATTGATCTCACATTATACCCTACTAAATCTATACTAACGTTATGAAGGAGCATCAAAATATGCTCCCCAAGCTTTCAGTGGAGGCTACATGGGGTGAGTAGTGGTGTAAGTAACCTGATTCTGTAGTGGGAGCATTATTTGATAGAGACAATGGGTCTCACAAAGCTTACTGTACCCCTGAAATATTCAATAAACACGTTATAAAGCAGCATCAAAATATGCTCCCAATATTCCTACAGTGTACATTGGATGAGTAGTGGTGTAAAATAACGTGATTCTGTACTGGGAGCATCATTTGATAGAGTTAATGGGTCTACAGATCAAATACGCTACCAATGACGTAAGGTAGCATTTTCTGATAGGTAGCAAAATCTGACGAAGGAGCAGAAAATGTCAGAACACCGGCTGTATGTTCACGTTATCGGCGATCGTGTATTACAGAACAGTTAGTGGCGATCGGAGCGCAGAATCTAGGTCTACTGTAGGCTACTGACGAAAATCACACAACACATTGCCTGTATTTTAGTAACAATATTTATTAGTTTAGGCTATATTTGGCTGCTGCACCTTAAGTCAGCCCAGCCAGGCGACAGTTAAGTTTCAATTTCGTTTTCACCTCCAAACAGCTGTTCAGAACAACAGCTGATGTCTAAAGCCAGTGATGATCACTTTAAGTAAAAAAGTTAAATAAAGCTATCTCTTCCTCCATCTATCTGTCTATCTTTGTCTCTTCCCTGCACACTCAGTCACTACTATCCATGCTTAAAGGAAGCTGGGTTATAACTTCATTCTTTGTTAAATATTTGAGGATTTAATTTCAAACAGTCTCTGTGGACACAGGCTATTTTGTAATTCACTGTGGATTTTTTGAATAAAACAACACATTTAATTGAAAGCAAAAAAAACATTATTGTATAAGGCTTTTATGGCAGTTAATTGGGAGAGGCTTTTTTTGGCCTTAGGGTCTCCTGTGTATAGTAAAAGTTAAGGTGGCACAAGGGTTAAACTTTATAGACATTAACAACATCATGAGACAAACAAAGAAGGTGTCTGATGATAAACTGCTGCTGTGTCTTTTTCTCTCCATCAGATTCCTGTGAACTCACACTGGACACAAACACAGTGAGCAGAATCCTCAAACTGTCTGACAACAACAGGAAGGTGACACGTGTGGAGGAGGATCAGCCATATCCTGATCATCCAGAGAGGTTTGACTACTGGCCTCAGCTGCTGTGTAGTAATGGTCTGACTGGTCGCTGTTACTGGGAGGTCGAGAGGAGCGGAAGGGTTACTATATCAGTGAGTTACAGAGGAATCAGCAGGAAAGGAGACGGTGGGGACAGTAGGTTTGGATATAATGATCAGTCCTGGAGTCTGTTCTGCTCTGATGGTGGTTACTCTGCATGGCACAATACCAGAGTAACATCCATCCCCTCCTCCTCTGCCTCTAACAGAGTAGCAGTGTATCTGGACTGTCCTGCTGGCTCTCTGTCCTTCTACAGTGTCTCCTCTGACTCACTGACCCACCTCCACACCTTCAACACCACATTCACTGAATATCTGTATCCTGGGTTTGGGTTTGATGTTAACTCCTCAGTGTCTGTGTGATGTGTAGGAGGGAGACAACCTCCAGTCCTGAGGTTTAAATGTTGGTGGTTGACGAGGCTTCACTCAGTTCATATCTGAATCACTCATTACATTACATTACATTACATTTCTCTGATGCTTTTATCCAAAGTGACTTCCAATAAGTGCATTCAACCATGAAGGTACAAACTTAGAACAACAGGAATCACGAAAGTTAGGCGAATATTATGCGCTTTTCATTCTTCTTTTCTTTTTATATAATGTTGTCTGTGTTTATGCATATGGAATGCATTTTGGCAAGATTGTGTATTTTTATATAATCATGTTATTTCCAGCTCAGCTCTTACAGTAAGGCTAACATACACTGTACAAGCAAGAGTTACATTTGTACCTTAAAATATGTAATCTGTTGCAATAACATCTAGTTTATTGACTGTTAAGCTCCTATCTATCAAATAGTGAGTTTAAACAATGGTGATTGAGCTTATGACCCACTAATGAAACCGCCTGTTGGCTGCTTTGCCCAGTGATACTATCAGAGAGAGAGAGGGGTCAGGCTGCAGACCTCCACTCTCAGGCTGGAAGCGACTGCACGAGATGGTTGAAGTTTGTTGTAAATATGAAGTTTCTTTAAATAAAGTGAACATTTAAAAAAAAAAGTACGGGTCTGTCTTTTATCAGCGAGATGAAATGAGTAAACAAAGCATTTGGTGGCTTCTTTAAATGTAGATTATTCAGCCACGTTCTTTTATTAGACTTATTTTAGTAGACGTTGAAAATGTTTTTTGTTTGCAGTCACAGCGAAGCTTAGCTTGATTGTATGTAAAACCACGTAGGCTACTGTGCAGGTAACTACACATTTTGTAATGGACTAAATGAAATAGCAGTTACTAGTGTTAAACCTTTCCTGCTGTTCTAACCCCAGACCAAAGTAAAGGAGCACAGAGGAGACGTTCCCTCCATGTTCTGTCGGGGGGGACACGCTTCACTTCTACCGGCAGTGTGTCGGCATACGGGTCAGAATGACGAGGCCACAGATTCTTTAGAAGCTGGTTTCTTTATTCTAGGTTCGCACTCACTTTACACAGTTGGCTACATTATCTTATGCTGCATTCTCTCGCTTACACGCACACACACACACACACACACACACACACACACACACACACACACACACACACACACACACACACACAGAAATAATCTAAAACTTTTTTTTAAGGAAAATTAAAGCTGTTTGAAATTGAAAGAAATGTAAACCGACCTGTTCTTCAGGCTTGATGTTCGGGGACCCAGGACGGTAAGTGAGGGTGAAGCTGAACCGCCCAAAAAAACAGGGACCGCCGGGCCGGGCGGGAATCTGAGCGCTTGGCGTCTGTATGTAGGACAGATTCTTGTGGTCATTGAGCCCCCCTCCGAATGAATAAATTAAATAAAAATATAATAAAATATTGAAAGTTATAAAATAAATTACAATGAAATAAGATAAACAATAAATGATGATAATAATAAAAAAAATAATTTAAAAATGTAATTAATCAGAATCATATAAAATCAGGTAAAATAAAAAAATAACAGTTTATATTTAAAATAAATAAATAATAAAATAATTATAAAAAAAATATATATATATACACATGCTGCAGTCATGTCAGTTGAATGTCAAAATTATAATAATTAAGTCAAAAAAAATTTAAGTAGAAGACAAATACAAACATTTTTTGGGAAAAAAAAGTCTATACGTTCCTTTGGATTGTCCGACTTTATCCCGTGTCCCTGAAGCGACTCGACAGATTAAATAAGACTCACTCTGATTGGATAAGAAGACCAAGAAAGTACTTTTCTGATTGGCTGAGTGCTTATCTAAACAGGAAGTAAACTAGAAGGCCGCGAAAAATCACAATTTTCGGACTAAATATTGGATCTAAGAGACAGATTTTTTTTTGCCAGAGGCTCCAAAAAGAGGCAGAAGTAGAAGGATGGATGTAAAAACCCCAAAACGGAATATAAAGGAGCCGGGAGCAGCAATAGAAAGGCTCAGCTGTCTACTTTAAACAGAAACAAAAGGTAAGTTGATCTTCCTCTCCTCTCAAAAGATATTGATTGATAATCAAATCCAAGTTTACAAACTAACAGATTTTACAGAGCCTAGGCTGATTTATTTTCAGTACACACACACACACACACACACACACACACACACACACACACACACACACACACACACACACACACACACACACACACACACACACACACACACACACACACACACACACACACACACACACACACACACACACACACACACACACACACACACACACACACACACACACACACACACACACACACCACACACCTCAATTGATCTCTCCAGTATAAATAAAGGTTAAATTAAATGAAACGCTGCAAACTGCTGTTACATCAAACCGCCGGCAGGGGGCGCAAACAGACCATAGATCGATAGGACCAACCAGCCCTGCGTTCCAATCCCCATCCTTCTCTGCTGTTTAAACCTGCAGTGTGTAGAATTTGGGGTTTTATTTCCTAGCAGATTTTGTAGAAAGTAATTATAATATCCATAAGTACATTTAATTTAGTGCACAATAGCTGCATTTTTTATTTTTTTATTATTTTTTTTCCCCTTAGAAAGGGTCTCATGTTTGTTCATATTTCTGCATATTTTGGATCAAGACCTAGTGCTGCCATCTTGAAAGTGTCATAGTTGGAATGTCATCAGGTGCAGTGTTTAAAATTTAGAATTGTTCTTGTCCTTGAAGGCCACTGTAGCTTCTGTTATTATTCTAAAGGGTTGGGGTTACCCAGGGAGCGTTGCATTCTAGAACTTTGTAAAACTTTCTTGATGATGTCATATTACACACTGCACCTTTAATATGGTAGAAAATGTCCAAATTCTTGCAATAAACATACAGCTGGTTTAAATATAACTTCAGTCGAGAACTTTTCACATAGGCTGTGTTCCAGTCCCCATCCTTCCCTGCTATTTATGTTTGGTAGAAACAGATTTAGTTTGTCCCAATACATGATGTCAGATGCAGCATGCTGAAAAATACCCAGATGTCCTACTACATCCAGTGGTGATTTGTATGTTTATAAAAAAAAAAAAAAAAAAAGTAAAATTATTGTTTCAATTTTTTTTTTTTTTTTTGCAAAAGATGAATAAATTCAAAATCGTACAAGAAATGAACCCCGATTTGTACATGAATGGATTTTTTTTTTCACCGCTAGTCAAACTGGTAGATAGAGAAGTGCTACTGTGCACCTCCTAGTCACTGCCGAGGTGACTTTAGAGCAAGGCACTGAACCCCTAAACTGACAACTCTCCATTAATGCATGACGTACAGGTCCTGTTTGTGTGTGTGTATTTTGCAGACTCTGAACAGTAGCTTTATTTTCAGACACTTTGGCCGTATTTCCACAACATGGGATTTGGTTCATGAACGTGTAAACAGTAACAGAGCACATGGAATCTGATGTTCTCGGAGCTGATTCAGGCCTCAATCATATGTGTAAAAAACAATCTGATTTTAATATAGATGGATGGATGGATGGATGGATGGATAGATAGATGGATGGATG
>CM047517.1:77904-80404 GCA_026122265.1 Ammodytes dubius
GGATTTTCTGAGCTCCTGCACCAGTGTCAGGGGGGGGGGGGGGGACACCGGTTTGTAAACGCTGCCATACTGAGAAACACAGAGAGAGTTTTGTGGAGCTGAAATGACAGTTGGTTACGCACTTTAGCTTTAAATTAGAAAAAAAAGGTTCTAGTGATTAAGAGGAGAACACCAACACACACACACACACACACACACACACACAGACACACACACACACACACACACACACACACACACACACACACACACACACACACAGACACACACACACACACACACACACACAGGCTCAGCATCATGTGACTGTGTGTGTTAATCTCATGTCCGTGTTGTTTTTCTCTCAATACTTGAACCTTCCGTGTCCTCTCGCCTTTGACACTGTTTCATAAGAGTGTGTGTGTGTGTGTGTGTGTGTGTGTGTGTGGCTGTGTGTGTGTGTGTGTGTGTGTGTGTGGCTGCACTTACACACACACACAGACACTCTGTGGTCCCTGAGGCTTTTACCCAATCTGTAAACTCGTCTGTATGTTTTTGTATCAGCAAAATGTCTCTCTCTCACACACACACACCCGTTGAACACACACACACACACACACACACACACACACACACACACACACACACACACACACACCATTAAACCCTCAGCACTTTAGCACTGAGCGACTTAGAATTGGTAGAAAAAGGCTATACAAATAAAATACATATACATTTTTTATTAACAAAAAAATTCATATGGGCCCACAATTTCTGGTCTTTATTGTACTTTTTTACTGTTATTGTTCCTATTAATTGATTATATATTTATGGATGTATTTAACACCAAGGGACTAAGAATATGGAAAAAGCTACTCACTGGCTAATATAATAATAATAATAATAATAATAATAATAATAATACTAATAATAATAATAATAAATACATAAATTAATTAATAATCTTGCATATTTACACAAGTATTCGTCAAAATGCACCGTCCCTATTTTGAAATAAATAAATAATAAAAATCTATATTTTCCTTGTCTATTCTTTCTCCCAAACACTCCATCTTCCTTTAATATGTTAAAAATAGGGAAAGCATTTTAATAACTAACATTTACTTATGATTTTAATATTCATTTTAATTTCATTGTATGACTGAGAAGGCAAGGCAAGGCAAGTTTATTTATATAGCACAATTCAGACACAAGGCCACTCAAAGTGCTTTACAGGGGCAAGATTAGAATACATAAAACACGTTATAAAACATTTAAAAGCGAATAAAAGAAGCAAATAAAACAGGAGAACAGGTTTGTTTTTGTGAATGTGACAATATACACTTTGAATTTTGAATCTTATTTATTTGAGAACGATCATCACCACCGTTGAAATGAGTCTGTCACATATTTGTTTATTTCTACATTATTTTGTTGTTGTTGTTTTGCCACTTCCTTATTTCATGTGGATTTTTTATTTTCTTTGATGAAATGCCGTGTGTGATGTCTGTACACTTCATAGTAAAAAACAACAACGCACACACACACACACACACACACACACACACACACACACACACACACACACACACACACACACACACACACACACACACACACACACACACACACACTCTCTCTCTCTCTCTCTCTCTCTCTCTTGTACTGCTATACTTGTGAGGACATTCATTGACATAATGCATTCCCTAGCCCCTTACCCTAACCATCAAAACTAAATGCCTAACCCCAACCCTTACACTAACCGTAACATAAACCTAATTCATACCTGAACCTTAAAACCTAGTGTTAACCCTCAAACAGCCCTTTAAAGGCCTGTCCTTAAAACCTAGTGTTAACCCTCAAACAGCCCTTTAAAGGCCTGTCCTTAAAACCTAGTGTTAACCCTCAAACAGCCCTTTAAAGGCCTGTCCTTAAAACCTAGTGTTAACCCTCAAACAGCCCTTTGAAGGCCTGTCCCAAAGGGAGAACCAGACAAAATGTGCTCACTTTCCAAAAAAAGGGCCTCACTTTTAAGGTCTAAAACTGAAATTGGTTCTCAGAAAAATAGTTGTAACAGCACACACACACACACACACACACACACTGGAGACAAACACACACACACACACACACACACACACACACACACACACACACACACACACACACACCCCCCCGCAGCGTTGCGTGCTAGCTGCCCTGCTCTCCGTCCGGCTGGCTGCGTGACGGTAACGCGCTGTGACATGTTACACTGAAACTACTTTATGGAATCAATATTAAATTCACAGGCTGCGACACTGAGGGCAAAACACACTGTGCGCTGTGTGTGTATGTGTGTGTGTGTGTGTGTGTGTACTGTACGGTGTGTGTGTGTGTGTGTGTGTGTGTGTGTGTGTGTGTGTGTGTGTGTATGTGTGTGTCTCGGTGTGTGTGTTTTTCTATACTTCCGAGGACCGAATGAAGGGAAACAGAAAAAAACAGAAAATTTCCAACAAAATTCGGACAATAAAAAGCAACTTTA
>CM047517.1:92904-95404 GCA_026122265.1 Ammodytes dubius
TCACACATGGGAAAATGTAGGGATAGGATTAACAGGACAGCTGGGCCAAGGGAAGACTGAGGGAAGAAAAACCTCATTCATTATATTATAATAGTGATTTTATAATGATAGAACGCTGGTTCCATATGGGTGAAGTATTCCTTTAATTCGAATTATGAAACTTCATATAAACATTGTCATTTGCACATTTTGCTCAAAAAGTAGGGACAAAAACAAAAAAAATTGCTGAAAATATTTTTAAATAGCCTCTTATATTTAAATATATAAGAATTTAATCTTCATGATTAAATAATATTTTGCCTTGTTTTATGGTTATACTTTTTAAGTATTTCAACAGGCTTTAGTTGACCAAATTAGATTTCTTCCGATAAGCTTTTTTTTTCTAACTTCTTCCACTGTCGAAAAAGTGTTTCTGTGTGTGTGTGTGTGTGCGTGTTTTGTGTGTGTGTGTGTGCTGTGTGCGCTGTGTGTGTGTGTGTGTGTGTGTGTGTGTGTGTGTGTGTGTGTGTGAGAGCTGTGTGTGTGTGTGTGTGTGTGTGTGTGTGCTGTGTCTTGTTGTTTCTGTTTATTTTGTGTGAAGAAACATGGCTGCTGTTGGTTCATCTTTACGTTTCTAAAACAAACAGCAAGACAACAACAATAGTCACACACACACACACACACACACACACACACACACACACACACACACACGTCTATTATCATCTCCCTTTGTGTGACAGCGCTGAACAACAAGAATTATAAAACCTTAATTAGCCAGACAACATGTCAGAGTATTTATAAGAACTACTGACACAGAGAGAGAGAGATTCAACAACACACACACACACACACACACACACACACACACACACACACACACACACACACACACACAAAACACACACACACACACACACACAAAACACTACACTGTAAAAACACAAGCCGTGTCTCAAATCTTTTGTTCTCACGCTAACCATTTGATAGTCTTTTTCCTCAGTAACTTTATATTTATTCCATTATTTTATCTATGTTCCCTGCCTGTGTATGTTGCTGTATGTTATCTTTTCTCTATCTTTTCCTTATTATTGTTATTTTTTTAAAGATATTTTTTTTTGCATTTTTATGCTTTATTGATAGTGTAGAGACAGAGTTGAAATGGGGCAGAGAGGGGAGTGACATGCAGAGAACGACCGCGGGCTGGAATCAAACCCGGGTCCGCTGCTGGCCGAGGCCCATGGGGGGGGGGGGGGGGGGGACGCCCTACCAACTCAGCTAAGGGCGCCCCCATTTTTCGTTATGCTAATACACAATAGGCGATATTGTAGATTATTTATTAGACAGTGTGTAGAGACAGAGATGAAATGTGTCAGAGAGGGGAATGACATGCAGAGAACGACCCGGGCTGGATTCTAACCCGGGTCTGCTGTGAAGAGGACTGAGACTCTATGGAGGGGAGGGGGGCTATAACCACTACACCATGAGAGGCCCCTTGAATTAATTAATTTTGAATGGATGGGGAACTCCAAAAGGGTCGAAAAAAGTTTAATGTTGAGCAAAGGACTTATCAAGGCAAGTTCATTTCTATAGCACAATTCAGACACAAGGCCATTCAAAGAGCTTTATCAAGAGTGCACACACTTTAATCGCTTGTACATACACCAGTTTATCTCACTAAAAGTACAAGTTAGACCCCCCTCCCCCTTCTCCCCTCCACCCCAACCCCCCCCCCCCCTCCATAGAGTCTCAGTCCTCTTCACAGCAGACCCGGGTTAGAATCCAGCCCGGGTCGTTCTCTGCATGTCATTCCCCTCTCTGACACATTTCATCTCTACACACTGTCTAATAAAGCAAAAAATATGCCCAAAAAAGTATGAGTATGTGTGCTATTAGTAAATGCATCAATTTTTAGCTAGAAAAAAAGTGTTATATTAATTTCTATGTGTTAAGCCACAGCTCAGTTTTCAAGATAGATGTGACGTTGACTGAATGTTTGTGTCACTGTAAAAAACACACACACACACACACACACACATACACAGACAGACAGACAGACAGACAGACAGACAGACAGACACACAAAGACACACACACACACACACACACACACACACACACACACACACACACACACACACACACACAGACAGACAGACACACACACACACACACACACACACACACACACAGACACACACACACACACACCACGTTCCACAAACCACTGTCTCTTCAAAACATGTACACGACGTGCTGTTGTCACGGTAACAAGGAAAGTACATTAGCCTCTAACAAAGCTGACAAGGACGAGTGTGTGTGTGTGTCTGTGTGTGTGTCTCTCTGTGTGTGTGTCTGTTTCTCTGTGTGTGTGTGTGTGTGTGTGTGTGTGTGTGTGTGTGTGTCTCTCTGTGTGTGTGTCTGTTTCTCTGTGTGTGTGTGTGTGTGTGTGTGTGTGTGTGTGTGTGTGAGAGAGATAGAGAGAGAGTGTGTGTGTGTGTGAGAGAGAGAGAGAGAGTGT
>CM047517.1:100404-102904 GCA_026122265.1 Ammodytes dubius
ATTGGGAAGATGTTAGGACACACACACACACACACACACACACACACACACACTACACACACACACACACACACACACACACACACACACACACACACACACACACACACACACACGCGCACACACACTTAGACACTCACAAAGACACACACACTTAAAATCCAACACCTGTGCTAATGAAGCCGCGCTGCAGCACAGACTGTCCTTGAGTTTGTCAATCAAGCGCTTACAAATGGGCAAGTACACACACACACACACACACACACACACACACACACACACACACACACACACACACACACACCACACAGCTGTACCTTCCTATTGAGAGCCAGGTTTCATTGGAAAGGCAGAGACAGAGAGAGAGACGCTTTTTAATAAGTGTAAGATGTTAAACGGAAATATGTAGATAAGTCAACAAATTAAAATTAAAATATTATCTATCTATCTATCTATCTATCTATCTATCTATCTATCTATCTATCTATCTATCTATCTATCTATCTATCTATCTATCTATCTATCTATCTATCTATCTATCTATCTATCTATCTATCTATCTATCTATCTATCTATATCTATCTATCCATCTATCCATCTATCCATCTATCATCTATCTATCTATCTATCTATCTGTCTGTCTGTCTGTCTGTCTGTCTGTCTGTCTGTCTGTCTGTCTGTCTGTCTGTCTGTCTGTCTGTCTGTCTGTCTGTCCGTCCGTCCGTCCGTCCGTCCGTCCGTCCGTCTGTCTATCATTGTAAATATAAACTGCTTTAGTAAAAACTGTTTTTTTTAAACTTTGCTTGTGACAGTGAAACATGAAAAGGAGTGTGAGTTAACGAACCAATTAACTGGCAACCTGCACACACACACACGCACACACACACACACACACACACACACACACACACACACACACACACACACACACACACACACCACACGATGAGCTATGAGATATGTTTGTTTATTTAAAGGTGTATTATTTTCTGCCTTCGGGAAAAACATTCTGTTTTTTCTGCTCGGCTTGTCACGTTGTGTAAATAACAACGGATTAAACAAACAAGCGTGTGTGTGGTGTGTGTGTGTGTGTGTGTGTTCTCTCTCTGTGTGTGTGTGTGTGTGTGTGTGTGTGTGTGTGTGTGTGTGTGTGTGTGTGTGTAGTGGACATCAGTACACGGCCCAACACACACACTAACAGAGCCCACTGGGACACGAACAAGTCTACAGTTGCCAGCTGTAAATTGACCTGTGTGTGTGTGTGTGTGTGTGTGTGTGTGTCTGTGTGTGGTGTGTTGTCTGTGTGTGGTGTGTGTGTGTGTGTGTGAGAAGGGGGGGTTGTCCACAGAGAGCTTTAATAACTGTTATCTCTCCCACTGGCCCTTATCATTTCACACACACACACACCACACACACACACACACACACACACACACACACACACAACCTTTATTCAGAGTAACACAGCAGCAGTAATGATGAGCTTAAACCAGAGGGTGAGTCGTGTGTGTGTGTGTTTGTGTGTGTGTGTGTCTGTGTGTGTGTGTGTGTGTGTGTTTTGTGTGTGTGTGTCTGTGTGTGTGTGTGTGTGTGTGTGTGTTAAAAGCACCACCAGGAGTCACCAAAGTCATACATGTATTCATCATGTTACATTATATTGTGTACAAGATAATTATTATATTTTTTTTTAAGACATTTTTTTGGCATTTTTTATGCTTTTATTGATAGTGTAGAGACAGAGTTGAATGGGGCAGAGAGGGGAGTGACATGCAGAGAACGACCGCGGGCTGGAATCGAACCCGGGTCTGCTGCTGGCCGAGGCCCATGGGGGACACCTACTACTGAGCTAAGGGCGCCCCCATACAAGATAACATTCCAAATGATTTATTTCATACAACAACACTGTCTGTCTGTGCATCGCCATCTACATGAGGTAAAGCCTTCAGTGATGGCACATGGATTTTATACCTTCTGCTGTACGTCCAGGTTTTTTTTTTCTTAGCAGTAGAATCAACAACTGAAACATTTCTTGGGCTCTTCTTGGGGATTTTTCTGAGCTCCTGCACCAGTGTCAGGGGGGAGGGGGGGGGACCACCAGTTTGTAAATGCTGCCATACTGAGAAATACAGAGAGAGTTTTGTGCAGCTGATAAAGGCTTAATCAACTTTGTGTCAACTCGTTTGGCGATGATGATTATAAAGACATTCATTTATATGAAAAGTTACGCACTGTAGCTTTAACAGAACATAATAACAAAATAAAAAATATTATTAAATTAAATAAGTCCTCCTGCATCCACACTATCCACACTTTACTTTAGTATTACCATGTAAACATCTGGTCAATGATCAAATTCCTTCGTGATTTTTCTCTACTTATGACATCTATTGCAGTATGTCCGTCCTGGGAGAGGGATCCCTTACTCTGTCGACTCTCCCTGAGATTTCTTAATTTTTTTTTTTTAATCCCGGTAAAGGGTTTTTACTGGGCGTTTTTTCTC
>CM047517.1:115404-117904 GCA_026122265.1 Ammodytes dubius
ATCCTTCCATCCTAATTGAAATTCCTTTTAGATTGTGTTAAAAAAAAATCTCCAGTGGATTTCGGCTTTGAGCTCCACATGACATGAGTGCGCCTCCGTTGATCCGTGCGCCCAGCCCTCTGCCCTTCTCCCCCGGCCTGAGTAGCTCTGTCGCCGGCCTCGGGGGTGGAGGGTATGGGGGTAATCCTGGAGGTATTGGCGGCGGTGGTGGCGGAGGCGGCGGTGGTGAAGTGATATCCTTCCACATACAGATCGGGTTAAGCCGCGAGCCGGTGCTGTTGGACGCGCTGGATATCAGCCTGAGTCAAGTCCGGGAGGTCGCGTGCTCCATAGTGGATCAGAAGGTAAATACTAACTAAGTGCTGTGTAACTTTAGGCTGTGTGTGTGTGTGTGTGAGAGAGACTGACTGTGTGTGTGTGTGTGTGTGTGTCAGTGTGTCAGTGTGTGTGAGAGAGACTGACTGTGTGTGTGTGTGTGTGTGTGTGTGTGTGTGTGTGTGTGTGTGTGTGTGAGAGACTGACTGTGTGTGTGTGTGTGTGCGTGTGTGTGTGTGAGAGACTGACTGTGTGTGTGTGTGTGTGTGTGTGTGTGTGTGTGTGTGTGTGTGTGTGTGTGTGTGTGTGTGTGTTGTGTCTCAGTGTGTGTGTGTGTGTGTGATGCCATATAACTCCCTATCAATGAGTTGACAGCGGTAGAAGCTGAGCAATAGAGCAAAACTTCCCCAGGCAGAAATCTAGTTTGATTAAAGCTATACTGCGTAACTTTTTCATATAAATGAAACATACTGTATATAAGTCCTTATCAGACTCTGTAACTCTTAAAGTTATCATGTGAAGCTCTGTGTGTTGAATTCTGATGCTTTAAAGGTGTAGTCAGTGATTCTGGGAACCGCTTGTTGTCAAAATCACTTTTTTGTCAAAATCAGTGAATATCTCCTCATGATCCACTACCTGTCTGTACTGTGTGTGAGCTGAAAATAAATCCAGTGTTGATACACAGCCTAGGCTCTGTAAACTGGTATGTTGCTAGCTATGGTGGGGCCCCTTTCTTTACATATCACTTTACAGAGCCTAGGCTGTGTATTAACACTGTTTTTTTGATCTGCTACCTTCCTGTATTCTGACAACAAGTGTTCAGAATCACTGACTCCACCTTTTAAGTTTAAAAAAAATAACAAAGTAAAAATAATGGGCCCCCCATCAAAGTATCTTAAAGACCCACTTCACCTGTGGGAATATGAAGGTGTATTGAACTCTGAGATCCTATTTAGTATAAATGTGCAATTTTTTTTTAAATCGGATCATCCTAGCCTGAGAAAAGGCAGAAAGAGTGTTTTATGGTCTCACTGTCTAACCCTACAGTTTCCTTCTTGTGACATCACAGTAAGGGTTAGGATTAACAGGACAGCTGGGCCAAGGGAAGACTGAGGGAAGACTGAGGGAAGAAAAACCTCATTCATTATATTATAATAGTGATTTTATAATGATAGAACGCTGGTTCCGTATGGGTGAAGTATTCATTTAAACACACGAGACATCCACCAATATTAATAGCTGTGGTGAAGTGTGTAGGGCGGTCGTCCACTGGGTTACAGGGTTGGTGGTTGGATCCCCCGTCTCCCCGCCACATGTCCAAGTGTCCCTGGGCAAAGAGACACTGAACCCTAAATGTCTCCTGATAGTTAGCTTGCACCCTGCGTGGTAGCTGCTGCTGCTATCGGTGTATGAATGTGTGTGTGAATGGGTGAATGTGGTAAGAAATGTAAAGCGCTTTGGGGCTGAGAAAATCGGCTAAAAAGCGCTTTATAAGTCAAGTCCATTTAGCATTTTAACAGAGATGTGATCCTCTGTTTTCCTGCCCAGGGACTATAGATGAGAATGAGCTACTAGCTAACTCTGGTACTGCGCATGGGCTGTGCATTGCCCCTGCTAAATAATAAAATAAATAAAATAATACATATTCCAAAGCACGTCTAATGTTATGTAAAATAGTTCCTAAATTGACTATTGTTTATTTTTATTTTTTTAAGATTTTTTGTCATTTTTCTGCTTTATTGATAGTGTAGAGACAGAGTTGAAATGGGGCAGAGAGGGGAGTGACATGCAGAGAACGACCGCGGGCTGGAATCGAACCCGGGTCCGCTGCTGGCCGAGGCTCATTGGGGGGGGGGGGTGTGTGGGGGGGGGGAGAGGGAGGAATATTCAATACCATATGGACATTGTACATTGACCGCGGGCGATTCTGTCTATAGTAACTCTCACTTTCAGTCAATGATTTGAACACTAGCAACAGACAATTACATTTAAAGCTACAGTGCGTAACTTCTGTCCCCCCCCCCATGAGGAATTCTGAGTAATTACAACAACACTGTCTGTCTGTGCATCGCCATCTACATGAGGTAAAGCCTTCAGTGATGGCACATGGATTTTATACCTTCTGCTTTACGTCCAGGTTATTTTTTTTCTTAGCAGTAGAATCAACAACTGAAACATTTCTTGG
>CM047517.1:135404-140404 GCA_026122265.1 Ammodytes dubius
GGGCTGGATGGTCCACTACACCAGCAAAGACACTATGGTACTGTCTGTCTGTCTGTCTGTTTACCTGTCTGTGTGTGTTTTACTGTCTGTCTGTCTGTGTGTCTATCTGTCTGTCTGTCTGTCTGTCTGTCTGTCTGTGTGTCTGTCTGTCTGTCTCCCTGTCTGTATAACTGTCTGTGTGTCTGTCTAACTGTCTGTGTGTCTGTCTACCTGTCTGTGTGTCTGTCTGTCTGTGTTACGACCGGGCTCGAGGAAGCAACATAAAGTAGTCAAACCCAGGTAAAGGTGTAAGAAAATGGTGTTTATTGTAAGAAAGGCTGGCTGGAGAGAGGGAGTCAATTAAAGGCCTACTTCACCGGTAAAAGACATCACAGTAATATTTACAAAGTAAATTTTTTTTTAACCCTATATTTCTCTTTCTGTGATGTCACGAGAAAGAGAAATATAGGGTTAAAAAAAACACTCTTTCTGCCTTTTCTCAGGCTAGGATGAACCGATTTCAATTTTTTTCCGCACATTTATACTACATAGGATCTCAGAGTTCAATACACCTTCATATTCAAACCGGTGAAGTAGGGCTTTAAGCCTCCAGGCTTAAATAGGCAGCACAGGTGACAGTTAACGAAGTGAGGGAGGGGCTTCAGGAGCTCTGCTAAACAAGGCACAGGCCGTGTCTGAACTGCCATACTAACGTCCTACTCATACTCATTTTGACTTCAATTTGAGTATGTGACGGTTGGGTATGCGAGTTTGGGTATGTGAGAAATTCCCGGATGAGTACTAACTTCCGGGAAGATTTTGGGTATAATCGATCGTATACTTTTCCTACTCAACCGCCCCACAATGCATTGGGTCAATTCTACCCGCCCAGGAAAATGAAATATTTTCGAGCAAGTTGCTAGGCAACAACATTGTTTGGGGTTCTGCGATCTGACAACTGTACGTGCAGTCATTCATACACTCTTACAATAGATAAGAGATGAAGATAAATACCTAACAACATTAGAGTCACTAAGTGAAATGAGTGTTGTGAGTCTGATAGTGGAGAGAGATTAGAACAGATCGCTGTTCCACACACCGCGGCTCGTCCAGCTCAACTCACAGACAGCTGAGTGCTGATGAGCCGGACAGAGAGCGTCGGAGGCTCCGACGCTCTCTGTCCGGCTCATCGGGATCCTCCGCCTCAAAACATCATTATTATAAAAGAAGAGGTCTAAAACACAGATGATGAACACAGGACTGTAAAAATCTAGTTCAATATCTAACCTGTAGAGGGCGGTTATAAGCTTAACAGTGTCTAAACTGCCTGAATGTTATAAGAAGAAGAAGAAATTCTTCATTGCTTGAGTATACTTCAACTGAGAACGTTTTAGACGCAGCTCGCATACACAATCGATCTTTGAGTAGAGAGTATGCATGAGTATGTAGGATGTAGGACGCTAGTATGGCAGTTCAGACACGGCCACAGATCTGGCACATAACAGTCTGTCTGTCTGTCTGTCTGTCTGTCTGTCTGTCTGTCTGTCTGTCTGTCTAATCTAATCTAACCTCTCTGTTTCTCCGTTCCAGAGGAAGAGACATTACTGGCGTTTGGACAGTAAATGCATCACCCTGTTTCAGAGCGACACGGGCAGTAAATACTACAAGGTGAGATTCGGGCGACTTTTCAAACGTTTTATTTTATTTTATTTATTTTATTTTGTTTTGTTTTGTTTTGTTTTGTTTTATTTTATTTTATTTTATTTTATTTTATTTTATTTTATTTTATTTTATTTTATTTTATTTTATTTTATTTTATTTTATTTTATTTTATTTTATTTTATTTTATTTTATTTTATTTTATTTTATTTTATTTTATTTTATTTTATTTTATTTTATTTTATTTTATTTATTTTATTTTAACCTTGGAACGGGCCCAGTCTGACTGTCTACTAGTCGCTTGCTATCGGAGCTTTTATATACTCTATATGTTTTCCCAACACGTTTGAAAAAAACTACTTTTTTAAGGTTTATTTTTAAGGTCTTTTTCACTTTTTCGGGTGATTTGGGCGACTTTTTTTTGTTTGATTCACAACTTTTTTGTAACTTTTATGGGGACATTTTTTGGGTGAATATTTTAATTATTTATATTTTTTCATTAAAACAATATGAGTTTTTTTCAGGGGGTTCTTTTGCACTTTAAGTGGAATTTTGCAACTTTTTAAGCGATTTTTTTTTGGGGGGGGAAATGTGGTGGTGGATTTTTTATGTGAATATTCTATACATCTTTTAGACTTTTTTTAAGACTTTTGAATTTTGGTGATACAATGTGAGTTTTATAAATTTTATTATTTTACACTATAACCATCCCAAACTGTCTATCTAGTAGTCACTTACTTTTGGAATTTATAGGGTTATTTTATCCTTTATTTTTATTATTTTTCATTTTAACACTTTTATAAAACCACACACACTTTTCTCACTATTTTAGCACAAAAAAAAAAAAAAAAACTTTTTTTGGGTGAATGCTTTATCAATTTTATACGACTTTTATTTGACTTTTTCTGCCACTTTTAATTTTTTTTTGTGTGTGTTTCAGGAGAGAAAATGTTAAGCTATTTTTGACTTTAAACTTTTGACTTCTTATTTCTCTTCACCGGAGATTCCTCTATCAGAGATCCTAACCCTGGAACCGTCCCAAACTGTCTATCTAGTAGTTACTTACTATTGGAATTTATAGCTACACACTTTTTTTCTCACTTTTTTAGCTTGTTTTTTTTCGAATTTTTTACAACTTTTTCGGGTGAATGTTTTATCAACTTTTATTCGACTTTTTCTGCCACTTAAATTTTTTTTTTTTTTTTTTTTTTTTTCAGGGTGTTCTTTTGCACTATAAGTGGAATTTTGCAACTTTTTAAGCGATTTTTTTTTGGGTGAATTTAAAAAAAATAATTTGGTGGGGGATTTTTGTGAAAACCACACATGCTTTTCTCCTCACTTTTTAGCTACTAACTATTTTAGAAAGAAAAAAAAATTATACAACTTTTATTTTACTTATTTTTTTTTCTCTTCACAGGAGATTCCTCTCTCAGAGATCCTAACCCTGGAACCGGCCCAGACTGTCTCTCTGCTCCCTGACGGGTCTCACCCTCACTGCTTCGACATCACCACCGCCTCGCTGGTTTACTACGTCGGAGAAAACCTCAAGAGATCCGAGTCCTCACTGGGCGGAAACAGCCTGCTGGTAAACTGTGTGTGTGTGTGTGTGTGTGTGTGTGTGTGTGTGTGTGTGTGTGTGTGTACCTGTCTGTCTGTCTGTCTGTCTGTCTGTGTGTATGTCTGTATGCATGTGTCAGAATCACGATTTCTATTTTATTTGTTTATATATAGGGGAGAACGGGGTAATCTGAGCCACTTTTTACATTTGCTCCCCTCTAAGCAAGCTAAAATGATTTATCACTCAAATTTACACATTTCCCATTAATTCAGGATGTTTCCTAGAAATGGGCATTAGCAGAATTTTTTCAAGACAAAGGGCAGTGAAAATATGATTGTTTTAAAAAAAGTTGTCACGTGGCTCACTTTACCCCAGCTGTGGGGTAAACTGATAAACTTACTTTTTACACTCTGAAACTACTAAATTTAGGCTAATCTTCAGTTATCAGCATCACATGGTTTCATATGTTGGTAGTTCATCAACACATATGATAGAAGTTTTTCTACGTGAATACATTTGCTTTGGCACAACAGTTGATTAAGTTGACAGCAAGAACATTTACTTTTACATGCAAAATACCTATGAGGTCCTCTCTTTCAGGGCCATGGGGAAATGAGAGGGGCTTGAAAACATATATCTCACATGACCACAAATGTTTTCCGTTGCCAAGATACAGGGGGTGGCTCACATTACCCGATGCCTCAGATTACCCCGTTCTCCCCTATATATATTTTTTTTAAACAGCCCATTATTCCAAAAGTTCAATATGCCGATGTGTTTTCGACTGGCTGAAGTTAGTTAAATAATTTTAACTAACTTGAGGTTTGAGGCCATTTTACTATTAGAAACATCCCAAACGTGATTACTTAATGACACTGGAGCAACCTAATTGAATTTGAAGCAAAGTTTATTAATTTTTCACAGGGATTTACCAATAACTTGTTGTAATCACTGCCCCTCCGTGTGTGTGTGTGTGTGTGTGTGTGTGTGTGTGTGTGTGTGTGTGTGTGTGTGTGTGTGTGTGTGTGTGTGTGTGTGTGTGTGTGTGTGTGTGTAGGTGAGTGGGGCCAGCCAGGATGTGGCTCGGATGTGGGAGATGGCCATTCAACATGCGCTGATGCCGGCTGTCTCTACTGGGATCTCACACAACCCGCATCGCACCGGACACAGTAAGCCCTACTCATACTAAAAGCAACACTAACGTCCTACTCAAATCATCTACAAATGGAGAGCTTTAAGAGTGACTTAACATCTGCCTAGAAGTGGACTTCCTTCAAAAATATCCTCAAGCGCCACAAGAAAAGTGATTTTTCAGGTAAAAGCCAACCCAAACATTACATCTGGAGATTTGCAGACCATTTGCCACCACCATTCTTCACTTGGGAGAAGGTTCTCTTGGTGGTAGGCAGAGTTGCGTTTTTGCCCAAACATGGCGGTTTTGGTTATGACCAAACAGTTAAATTTTGGACAAATCTGTCCACAGAATAAGACTTCAGGTATCTCCAGGTGCTCTCTGGCAAAGTTGTGACAAGCAGTTTTGTTCTTTTTTGAGAGCAGAGGCTTCTTCAGCAACCATCCCATGAAAGCTATTTTGACTGAGTTTTCTTCTTATTGTGGAACCATGCACATCTGTCCCAGATGCTGCAAGAGAGGTCTGCAAATCACTAGATGTAATGTGTGGGTTGGCTTTTAACTGAAAAATCACTTTTCTTGTGGCACTTGTGGATATTTCTGAAGGAAGTCCACTTCTAGGCAGATGTTCAGTCACTCTTAAAGCTCTCCATTTGTAGATGATTTGCCTCAC
>CM047517.1:160404-170404 GCA_026122265.1 Ammodytes dubius
AAAGGGTGAGTGAGTTATGAAGGATGGAAGAGTTTGTTAAGATTGGTTAAAGTGAGAATTTCACACAAAAAAAAACGATTAAAAAATATTGATTTTTATTTTAAAAGGTGCTACGAGGAACTTTTTAATATATTTCTGAAACGGTCTCATTTTTCCTCTTATGATCATGAAGGATAATACCGCTTTTGTCCAAAGGGAGTGCAAGAATTAACACACAGTGGAAGTTCCTCGGAGCACCTTTCACAAATAAAAATTTTCAAGGGTGTACAGTTAATTAAGAAAAAAAAATAATCGAATCACGTGATGTTGTGAGGCAAAAAGCTACAAATACAAAAGTGTAGAAAGAAATAGTCCTTTAAAGCCAGAATTTCACCAGGTGCCATGACATGAGTCCGATATTTCAATAAAAAAACTGAAAAAGTATTAATTTTAAATTATTTAAATTATTTAAAACAGAAATGGAATGAACATGAAAACAGCGAGAGAATTAAATAACTAGAAAAAAGAAAAATTATATTTATATACAACAATATACAAAATTCTAAGTATTTTTTTTGGTGGATCGCAATGCACTGACATTGTTGTCAAATTCGATCCAATACATTTATTTTCATTAGATTATCTAAAAGCAGCTCTTATTAACATTTAGAAATCACAAAAATTATTATGTAAAAAACACTTTTCTATAAATATATATATTCAAGACTTTGCACTTACGACTAGAGTCAATTTATGGAAATAAGCCAGCGCTGTTTTAAATTAAAGGTGCTACGAGGAATATTTCTGAAACAGTCTAATTTTTCCTCTGATGATCATAAATTACATGTAACAGCAAACGAGACCATCAGTGCTAAAGAATGCTATTTTTATATAGTTTTTCTTAATGCCTTTGTCATGGGTATACGGCTATACGCTCACCCAGGAACAACAGCTGGCGTGGTAAAAAACACTACCGCTTTTGTCCAAAGGGGGCGCTAGAATTAAAACAAACGGAAAGTTCCTCGGAGCCAATATAGTCATGACAGAAAGAGGAATTTTGAAAATAAATGATTGAAAAAAAAATTCTAGCTTAAAGGCCTACTTCACCGGTGAGAATATGAAGGTGTATTGAACTCGGAGATCCTATGTAGTATAAATGTGCAAAAAAAATTGAAATCGGATCTTAGCCTGAGAAAAGGCAGAAAGAGTGTTTTATGGTCTCACTGTCTAACCCTACATTTTCCTTCTTGTGACATCACAGTAAGGGTTAGGATTAACAGGACAGCTGGGCCAAGGGAAGACTGAGGGAAGACTGAGGGAAGAAAAACCTCATTCATTATATCATAATAGTGATTTTATAATGATAGAATGCCGGTTCAGTATGGGTGAAGTATTCCTTTAAAAATGGTTTGAAGCGATTCTCTGCATTTTACTACCACTGTCTTTACGATTTGACTTTGTGCCGAATAAATGTTTGAAATATTAATCGACAAAATATTTTATGGATGAAAATGTTTGAAAGAAAAACTAAGAAAAGAAGCATCAGTGTTTATATTCTGCTAAGACAAAAACTCTGTGTTTTTGGTGTGGTGTGTGTGTGTGTGTGTGGTGTGTGTGTGTGTTGTGTGTGTGTGTGTGTGTGTGTGTGTGTGTGTGTGTGTGTGTGTGTGTGTGTGTGTGTGTGTGTGTGTGTGTGTGTGTGTGTGTGTGTGTGTGTGTGTGTGTGTGTGTGTGTGTGTGTGTGTGTGCGTGCGTGCGTGCGTGGTTGTGTGTGTGTGTGTGTGTGCGTGCGCGTGTGTGTGTGCGTGTGTGTGCAATGTTTAATAATTTAAATGTTTTCTGTTTTGAAAACTTCGACTGAGGACAAAGTTCCTTTACCTGTTTGTTGAAATGAAATGTCATTTATGGGGTTTTATTCCAAATTTAAAAATATCCAAAATAGTCATTAAATACCTACTTCAGCGGTGGGAATATGGAGTTGTATTGAACTCTGAGATCCTATGTAGTATAAATGTGCAAACAATTTAGAAATCGGTTCATCCTAGCCTGAGAAAAGGCAGAAAGAGTGTTTTATGGTCTCACTGTCTAACCCTATATTTTCCAATGTGTGACATCACACAAGGTAAAATGTAGGGTTAGGATTAACAGGACAGCTGGGCCAAGGGAAGACTGAGGGAAGACTGGGGGAAGAAAAACCTCATTCATTATATTATAATAGTGATTTTATAATGATAGAAAGCTGGTTCCGTATGGGTGAAGTATTCCTTTAATCTATAAATAAATAACAAATCAGCATCATGATGGAGAAATTTATTGTTTTCATAAAATTGATTTGTTACATTTTGGAATAAAAAATCCTAGAAAAGAGAAAAAGTGACAAAAAATAGCCACTGTGGAAGATTTATTGTTTTTTTGTAAAAAATTGAAAGTTTCATCAATTTCGGATATTTAAAAAAAGAAAATTGCAAATTTACTGAAAAAATATATATATCTATTTTTAAGGGTTTATTTCTAGTAAATGTACAACTTCAATCTCAGAGAATATCTCTATATAATATAATTTTTTTTTCCTCCAGTAAATTTAAGACATACCGAGTTAGTGGTTGATGAATGTCTGTTGAAAAATCCAGCTTTAAACTAACTTCACTGCCTTTTGGACCAGTGGCCCTCGCACACTGTTGTACAACTTATTAATATTTAATTTTATTTTAAAGATTTCTTTTTGGCATTTTCAAGCTTTATTTTGATAGTACAGAGTTGAAATGGGGAGACAGAGAGAGACACAGAGAGAGAGGAGAGAGAGAGAGAGAGAGAGAGAGAGAGAGAGAGGGGGGGGGGGATGACCTGCAGTAAAGGTCCACGGGTCGGATTTGAACCTGCGACCACTGCAACGAAGGCCGGAGCCAATATGGTACGCGCTCTATCCACTACACCACCGGAGCACCCCTTTAATATTTAATTTTGTCAGTATTTTTCTGCTTGTTTTTCTGTGTGTTCTGTCATCAAAGAAGTGTTACAATGTTTTTGCATTATCAAGGCTTGACATTTTATTTTGTAAGATATTCTATTTATGAGACGAATGGTTTGAAGCTGTCTGAGAGGGGGGGGGGGGGGGGGGGGGGGGTCAGAACTAACCCTGCGTTCCAAATCTCATACTCTTTATTTTTTCTATTCATACTACATCTGATCATAAAAATAATCTAGTTAGGATGCAGTAGGCATACTATTGGGACATACTTTTACTTATTTATTTCATCCTAACATGGCTCCTTGATCTTGCCTCTTGCTTTTATATCCGTCTCATCCACGTTTGTTTTCATACGGAGGCTTCGTGGATGTGACGTCACTTCCGGTGCGCACTGGATTGTGGGTCAGAATCGCCCCAAATAGGATGCTGATTTTCAACACTAAAAAATCTCGGCCGGATCTAGTAGGACATCCGGGTATTTCTAACCAATCCTAAATCTGGCCACAAGAATCGGGACATCCTAAATCTTTTTTTCTACCAAACTAAATAGTAGAAAGTATGGAGACTGGAACGCAGGGTAAGTATCTGTCTGTATGGGGGTTTAGACTGATTGGGTCAAACTGTGGACAATCAAGACAGATACAGTCAATAAAAAAATCAGTTTTGCTGAACATGTGTGTGTGTGTGTTTTGAGTTTTTTTAAATGCTATGAAGCGTCTGTGAACCATTTTCTCTGGACATTGATTGTACCTAATGCCCAAATACACACTTTTCTCACTTAATTGGTAAATGGACTCCACTTATAAAGCTCTTTTCCCTGGTTTTTCTCAGCCCCAAAGCGCTTTACATTGTTTTGTAGACAGACATTAACTCATTCACACACACATTCATTCACCGATAGCCGCAGCAGCTACCACACAGGGTGCAAGCAAGCTAACTATCAGGAGACATTTAGGGTTCAGTGTCTCTTTCTGTCTAACCACTACACCATAAGCGTCCCCCACCTCCCCCCTCTTAGAATTAAATGTAATGCCAACTGCACACCCATAGAAATTTATCGATCAGTATCCGTTCGTTGAGATCCTATGTAGTATAAATGTGCAAACATTTAAAAAATCGGTTCATCCTAGCCTGAGGGAAAGGCAGGAAGAGTGTTTTATGGTCTCACTGTCTAACCCTACATTTTCCCATGCGTGACATCACACATGGGAAAATGTAAGGGTTAGGATTAACAGGACAGCTGGGCCAAGGGAAGACTGAGGGAAGAAAAACCTCATTCATTATATTATAATAGTGATTTTATAATGATAGAACGCCGGTTCCGTATGGGTGAAGTATTCCCATCAAATTAATTTCAATGGTGATTTCAGTCGGGCATTTTACCACAAACCCTCACTGATTTCCATCTCTGCTCCGTCGGCCAGATTGAAGAGTGTCTTGAGAAACATTTACGTGATTGATTTATACATATATTATTCTGAGATGACGCATTTCTGCATAATGAGATCAGACTAGTTTTACAATATGGTTTTTCTTTTTTTTTATTATTCTTTTTTTTGGCATTTTCAAGCTTTATTAGAGAGTAAAGAGTTGAAATGGGGAGACAGAGAGAGAGAGAGAGAGAGAGAGAGAGGGGGGATGACCTGCAGTAAAGGTCCACGGGTCGGATTCGAACTCGCGACCACTGCAACGAAGGCCGGAGCCAATATGGTACACGCTCTATCCACTACACCACCGGAGCGCCCCGAGATATGCTTTTTAAGTATATTTTGAATGCAGGACCTTCACTTGTAACAATATTGTTTCATATACAAAAGGGCATTTCTTCTTTAAAGGTGTAGTCAGTGATTCTGGAGAACGCTTGTTGTGAAAATAATGTTTTGGTCAAAATCAGTGAATATCTCCTCATGATCTGCTACCTGTCTGTACTGTGTGTGAGCTGAAAACAAATCCAGTGTTAATACACAGCCTAGGCTCTGTAAAGGGGTAGAATGTTGCTAGCTACAGTGGGCCCCCTTTGTTTACATACCAGTTTACAGAGCCTAGGCTGATGTGTATTAAAACCAGATAATTTTTCAGCATTTTAACAGAGACAACAAAACAACATAAAATCAAATAGAGCTCTGGAAAACATGAAGAGACCACTCCAAATGTTCAGTGTCTCTTGTTTTACTATTTATAGGCATATGTTTGAGTAGAATGAACATTTTGATTTTATAATATAAACCACTGACAACATTTCTACCAAATTCATAATAAAAATATTGCCATTTAGAGCATTTTCTATAAGTAATGTAGAGATGAAGATTGAAGAAAAATCCAGACTGGTTATATCTTTGATGGTCTCTGCTGTATGAAGGTGTCTGTGGCTCTGATGGTAGTGGCCACTAGATGGAGCCCTATGAGAGGCAACCGGTCTCAATGAGAGAGAGAGAGAGTGTGTGTGTGTGTGTGTGTGTGTGTGTGTGTGTGTGTGTGTGTGTGTGTGTGTGTGTGTGTAATTTCCCATGCTATGAGTCTTTGTGTGTGTGTTTTCTGTCTTTGTTATCTATTTTGTCTTGTGTATTTGTGTGTGTGTGTGTGTGTGTATACGTGTAGTTCTCAGTATGTGAGTGTATTTCTCAGTATTTCTGTGTATGTGTGTGTGTGTGGATTTCTCCCTCTCTCTCTCTCTGTATTTCTCTGTCTCTCTCTGTGTGTATTTATCTTTCTGTGTGTGTGTTTCTCTGTCTGTGTGTGTGTGTGTGTGTGTGTGTGTGTGTGTGTGTGTGTGTGTGTGTGTGTTATTTCTCTGTTTCTCTCTGTGTGTGTGTGTGTGTGTTTGTGTGTGTGTGTGTGTGTGTGTGTGTGTGTTGTGTGTGTGTGTGTCTGTGTGTTGTGTGTGTTGTGTGTGTGTGTTTTGTGTGTGTGTGTGTGTGTTGTGTCTGTGTGTGTTTCTGTGTGTGTGTGTGTGTTTCTGTCTGTGTGTGTGTGTGTGTGTGTGTGTGTGTGTTTCTCTGTCTCTGGTGTGTGTGTGTGTGTGTGTGTGTGTGTTTCTCTTGTCTGTGTGTGTGTGTGTGTGTGTGTGTGTGTGTGTGTGTGTGTGTGTGTGTGTGTGTGGTGTTGTGTGTGGTGTGTGTGTGGTGTGTGTGTGTTGTGTGTGTGTGTGTTTTCTCTGTCTGTGCGTGTGTCGTGTGTGTGTGTGTTTCTCCTGTCTCTCTCTGTGTGTGTGTGTTTCTCCTCCCAACACCTACCGTTGCGCTTGTTGGGACACCGAGGGCAGAACGAGCACGAACACACACATTAAGACGCACAACAAAACACAAACAAACAAGCCTCCCTATCTGCCAATTAAAAACACACAGAGACGCGCTTTACGGCTACATTTTTTGAAATTATTTTAGCGAGACAATGCTGGCAAAATACCCCTGTCTGTTTGCGTCTGTATATTTCTCCTATACAACCACCCTACCATCTTTAACGGACATTATCTCAACATTATTTTTTCTTTTTAACCAAAAAAATCTCAACTTTCTAAAGCACTTACATCAACTAAACTTTCCATAATCATTCTCAGCACTATTCTGAAGGTTATTACAGAAGGATTTGTTCATATGGTGTTCATTGTCTGATTTAGGTGCACGTTTGTACGGCTATACTTATGCCCCTTACCCTAACACTAACCATCCAAACTAAATGCCTAACCCCAACCCTTACACTAACCCTAACATAAACCTAATTCATACCTGAACCTTAAAACCTAGTGTTAACCCTCAAACAGCCCTTTAAAGGCCTGTCCTTAAAACCTAGTGTTAACCCTCAAACAGCCCTTTAAAGGCCTGTCCTTAAAACCTAGTGTTAACCCTCAAACAGCCCTTTAAAGGCCTGTCCCAAAGTGAGAACCGGACAATATGTCCTCACTTTACAAAAATGTCCTCACTCTTAAAAAACTCAAATTGGTTCACACACACAAACACACACACACACACACACACACACACACACACACACACACACACACACACACACACACACACACACACACACACAGAGCCGAGGTGTTGAATCAAAGCAGCTGCAAGGAGGAATGACCTAAGACCCCGATCGTCGTCTTGCAAAATAACGTCTTCAGAAAAAACGGCAAAATAATAAAAATAAAAGCAATTATAATAACCATGAAATATTTCTGAAGATGTTTTATTTCTAATACACAATAAATACAGAAATACAGAAATACAAAGAGATATTGTCTCAGTTTGAATGAAAAAACTGTGAAACGATCTGTTTTTATTATGGGTTTGCCTTTGTAATATTAAAATATATATATAGAGAGAATGTAGAATGGGCCTTTTTAGACATTGTTGTTGAAAAATGTAATACACAGAATAACCATTTCATTACACATTTAATTCAAATGCTTAGTTATTATATATTTTAGTTTTTTCAATTATTCTTATACTTTGCATTATATAAAGATAGATAGATGGATAGATGGATGGATAGATAGATAGATAGATAGATAGATAGATAGATAGATAGATAGATAGATAGATAGATAGATGGATAGATAGATAGATGGATGGATAGATAGATAGATAGATAGATAGATAGATAGATAGATAGATAGATAGATAGATAGATAGATAGATGGATGGATAGATAGATAGATGGATAGAAATAAAGTTTATTGGTAGCAGCTACTTTACATAAATTAAAATGTCTAGAAGTCTCAAATAAATTCACACATTTAAATATAAAAATAAAAAGCCTTTATTTGCCATTGTATTAAGCGCTTTGAGTCACAGAGAAATAAAGCGCAATATATATCCAATCAATTATTATTATTATTATTATTCAAAATAAAACAAAAATTAGGATTTTAATCATAAGAATTATATTTTTTATTTTAAATGTGCCTTAAAATGAGATGGATTTGAGTCTTGGTATTGGGCTATTTGTAGTAATTAGTAAATGCTGTATAGATTTTTACTGTAATACTATATAGGGGCTATTATTTAATAAGAATTAATGTTGTTAATGCTGCAAATGTTTTTAAAACCCCCCCAAAAAATATATAATAATAATAATCAATTGACTATAACTAGACTGCTACACTGTTTAATATGAAATGCATAATACATTTAAATGAAAAGTAACAGTTTTATTTCTAAAAATGTTGCACAAAATTATTCATTCTACAGAAGCAAATTTACACATGGGTTAGAGCTTATTTTCTGTACTGTAAGGCCTGAATATATTTGATAATATTACTATCTATCTATCTATCTATCTATCTATCTATCTATCTATCTATCTATCTATCTATCTATCTATCTATCTATCTATCTATCTATCTATCTATCTATCTATCTATCTATCTATCTATCTATCTATCTATCTATCTATCTATCTATCTATCTATCTATCTATCTATCTATCTATCTATCTATCTATCTATCTATCTATCTATCTATCTATCTATCTATCTATCTATCTATCTATCTATTCTATCTATCTATCTATCTATCTATCTATCTATCTATCTATCTATCTATCTATCTATCTATCTATCTATCTATCTATCTATCTATCTATCTATCTATCTATCTATCTATCTATCTATCTATCTATCTATCTATCTATATTATACTTAGAATTTACCTGCACATTTATATATTTTAGTTTGGGACAATTTCAGAATGTTTTGATAAATATGTTAAAAAAAAAACTAATGTTGAGATAATGTCCGTTAAAGATGGTTGTATAGGAGAAATATACAGACGCAAACAGACAAGGTTTAGTCAAATAAACACCTGAATGTACATGTTGGACCTTTTGATTTACACTAGTATGAAAGAAGACATGTTATGGAAGAGAGGGAGAGAGAGAGATAGATAGATAGAGTATGAAAGAAGACATGTTATGGAAGATAGATAGACAGGAAAGAAATCTCAAAATTAACCATTTCTTGAAAAAACAAATTTTCACCTTAAAATAAGAGCATAATTCAACATATAAATAGATAAAATAAAGAAAATTAAAATATATATTTTTTATAATTAATATTATTATTAGTTTGATGTTAATAAGTGGAAACATATTCACCTGTTTGTGTGGATTTGACCTGTTCTAATGCAGAATTATTCAATTTAAATAATTTAAGCGTCTTTGAGTGACCTACAAAAAAGCGCTATATAAAACCTATCAATTATTACTATTATTATTAAAAAAATGTTTTGTATATTTTTAAATTGGTCCGAATTTGTCAAAATGTTCTACCTAGTTAAGATTATTTCATGCAGCCCGTAGCCTTTTTCCACGGCTGAGAAAACGAAAAAAAAGGAGAGAAAAAATCAAAAGCATTCTGGAGCCTTTCTGTGCGTTCTTTGTGTGTCGCGTCTCGTTAACTGTCTGCCCGCTGTGCCCAGAACTAAAGCATAAAAAAACCTACATATAACACCTCCTAACGGCCGCTACAATGGACCGCAATGCCCGGAATTTTAAAGCCGTATACACACACACACACACACACACACACACACACACACACACACACACACACACACACACACACACACACACACACACACACACACACACACACAACACACACACACCAAGAAACCAGGACCTATGCATTTTATACTATAGATTTTGAAATGTATATATATTTGTATATTTCTGAATGTTGAAGCATATATATATACACACACACACACACACACACCAAGAAACCTTCACATTATATATCATGGATTCGAATACATTTTTCATTTTACTATATGAATGTTAAAATATATACATTTCTCTTGAAAATACCCCAAAATAAAATGGCAGAGATGCTTTCATATCATTTATGCATCAAAAATATACATTTAAGGGCGCAAATGGCAGTGGGGAAAACATTTTTAGATATTTTTTTATGTCTTTTTCTGGCTTTAAGAAATGTTGACCCTTTGCACATGAAAGTATTTCAGTATTTATTGTAAAATACTCTTTATTTAATTTTTTTATTAGATTTAATAATTTCTGCAGTGTGTAGAATTTTTAGTTTTATTTCCTAGCAGATTTTGT
>CM047517.1:187904-192904 GCA_026122265.1 Ammodytes dubius
CTTTGCTTGTATGTCATGTTTTAATTAGAGATTTTAAGCCAAAAAGCGCGCATTGGCATTTTAACTCTGGTTTGACATTAGACAGGAAGTTTAAGGATGTTTTAGGTTATTTTTGGGGTGTTTTTAGGCAGCGAAAGGGGGATTTTAGTAGTCTTAGGCAGTGGTGGGACCATGGTAAGACTCAAATCCAACTTTTATGTCAGCAGCACACCCTCAACGTCTCACAGGACATCACTAGATCTATGAAGGACTTAGAGACTGTTATAGTAGAGCTGGAAAAGATGAGTGAGTCATCTGGAGAACGGGGATATATTGAAATCCTCAAAGAAAAGAAGCTTTTACTAGCTGACCTGCTGGACACTAAAGTACAAGGCGCTCTAGTCAGGTCCCGAGTACAGGACATCACTGAGATGGATGCTCCATCTAGCTACTTCTTCGGCCTGGAGCGGAGGAATGGGCAGAGGCGGGTAATCCACACATTGCTTTCAGACACAGGCCAGGAGCTGACAGAGCCAGGGCAGATCAGGGCCAGAGCTGTAGAGTTTTATTCCTCCCTCTACTCCTCGGAGTATGAGGAGAAGGACACGCTGGAGGGGTTCCTAAGGGGGCTACCTCAGGTCTCTACGGAGACCAACTCACAGCTGGAGAGGCCTCTGAGCAGGGAGGAGCTACATGCTGCCTTACAGGGCATGCAGGGGCGGAAAGCTCCGGGCATCGACGGTCT
Organism: Ammodytes dubius; assembly: GCA_026122265.1. Classification (NCBI taxonomy): domain Eukaryota; kingdom Metazoa; phylum Chordata; class Actinopteri; order Uranoscopiformes; family Ammodytidae; genus Ammodytes; species Ammodytes dubius. Next base: position 188,629 of record CM047517.1, read on the forward strand.
GACAGTTGAATTTTATAAAGCATACTGGGAGATTTTAGCTGCAGACCTGTTAGATGTTTTTAATGAAAGCCTGGCCTGCGGCTCCATGCCGATGTCCTGCCGGAGGGCAGTAATAACACTCTTACCAAAAAAAGGTAATCTGCAGGATATCAAGAACTGGCGGCCTGTGTCATTGCTTTGTGTGGATTACAAGCTTCTGTCCAAAGCCTTCGCCAACAGGCTGAGGGAGGCGATGGAGCAGTCCGTCCATCGGGACCAAACGTACTGTGTGCCCGGCAGGTCCATGGTAGACAACGTCTACCTAATTCGAGATGTCTTGGAGGTCTCTAAGTCTATTGGCATTAATACTGGTTTGATTTCCCTAGACCAGGAAAAGGCATTTGACCGCGTTGAACACAACTTCCTCTGGAGAGTTATGGAGAAGTTTGGGTTCAGCGCTGGCTTCATAGCCAAGATCAAAGTGTTGTACAGTAATGTTGAGAGTGTGCTGAAATTTAACGGTGGTCTGTGTGCTCCTTTTAGAGTGTGTAGAGGCGTGCGGCAGGGCTGTGCTTTGTCCGGAATGCTCTACGCGCTCTCCCTGGAACCCCTCCTCAACAAAATACGCTCCAACCTACAAGGTCTGGTTTTACCTGGTTTTAATGAAAATATTGTTTTATCTGCCTACGCTGATGACGTAATTGTTTTTACTAAAAATCAAGCAGATGTGGACATTTTAATTAACATTATTGATGATTTTACAGCTACATCGGCAGCGAGGGTCAACTGGAGAAAGAGTGAAGCCCTCGCTGTCGGTGAATGGCGTGACGGTCTCCAGTTCTTCCCCAAAATTTAACCTGGAAGACAGACGGAATTAAGTACCTTGGTGTATTCCTGGGTAAGGATGTTTTAGTCCAGAAGAACTGGGAGAACGTCACTGAAAAAGTAGAAGGTAAACTAAATAAGTGGAAATGGCTACTGCCACAGATGTCCTATAGAGGCAGAGTCCTGGTTTTAAATAATCTAGTAGCCTCCCAACTGTGGCACCGCCTCTCATGTGTTGACCCTCCCTCAGGCTTACTAGCCCAAATTCAAAAAAAAATTGTGGATTTTTTCTGGGACGGGTTGCACTGGGTGCCACAGGGAGTGCTGTTTTTATCCAGAGAGGAGGGGGGACAGGGCCTCATCCACTTGGCCAGTAGAACAGCCACTTTTAGAATTCAGTTTGTACAGAAGTTCCTGTCTGGTTCGACAGACTTGGTGTGGAGGAATGTGGCCAGCTGCATTCTCAGACATGTAAGTAACCTGGGGCTGGATACTGCTCTGTTTTTAACTGATTCTAAATTTTTAAATTTAAGTGGGTTACCTCCGTTTTATCAGGGTGTTTTTAAGTCATGGGCCCTTTTTAATCGTAAAGTGTGCCATGAAGCTAACTCTCTGTACTGGTTACTAAAGGAGCCACTGATCCACGGGGCCAGGCTGGACATCACCAACAACACCACCCCCGGCCTGACGGGGGCACTGTGCCGCTCAGGGACCGTCTGCCTGCAGCAGCTGGTGGAGGAAGTGGGGCCGGAGCTGGACGATGCTGGGGCCCTGGGCACTCGGCTGGGCCTTCAATCACAGCGAGTGGCGGAGAGACTCTTGGAGCTCTGGAGGCAGAGGCTGAGCATCAAAGAAAGAAGTCTCCTCAAAGATTACTGCCTGAAAAGAACCACACCAGACCCCACTGACCCCTTCCCTGATGTCCACCTGAGCCCCGTGCTAGGAGAGCTGACCGGGCCCCTGCTCAGTCCAAGCAACATAAGCAAGTTGACATTACATAAAGCTGACAAGAAAACCATATACGCCAACTGCAATAAGAGCATAAACAGAGCCGGACTGAGCAGCCGCCCCCCCACTGTGTGGACCAGTAGGCTGGGGGGCCACACAGGGCCCGGTCCTCAATGGAGATTGTTTTATAAACCTCCCCTTAAAAAACGGACTGCCGACCTCCAGTGGCGAATTTTACATGGTGCCATTGCCTCCAATTCTTTTATTTCTGTTCTTAATCCAGCGGTTTTTAGCACGTGTCCTTTTTGTGATCTCCGTGAGACTGTTTTTCATGTTTTTACTGAGTGTAAGCGACTAGCGCAGTTCTTCACTCTTTTAGCATTGGTTTTTAATTCATTTGGTGTAATCTTTTCCGACAGAGTTTTTATCATGGGTGCCAGATACCAAAAAGAGAACAAGGAAAAGTGTCAACTTTTGAATTTTTTATCTGGTGAAGCCAAAATGGCAATTTACATCAGCAGAAAAAACCAAATTGAAAACAAAGAAGGGCAGGACGCAGGCACAGTCTGGCTAATCAACATCAGAGCCAGACTGTGGCTAGAGTATAGTTTTTATAAAAACATTGGAGATCTAGACACTTTTAAGACCCGCTGGTGCTATGGGAACATTGTTTGTTCAGTTATCGATGACGAGTTGTTGTTTGCACATGTTTTTAAAAGATAATTTATTTTTAAAATGAAGAGATAAACATTAATTGACTTTTAAATTGTTGAATGTTCATGTAAAATAATGAATATTTGAATAAAGTATTTTTGTAAAATCTCAAAAAAAATCTCTCTCTCTTTCTCTTTTTGTATGTCTATCTTTAGGTGTGTGTGTGTGGGTCTGTGTGTGTGTGTGTGTGTGTGTGTCTCTCTCTCTCTCTCTCTCTGCTGTGTGTGTGTGTGTCTCTCTCTCTATCTGTGTGTGTGTAGGTGTGTCTCTCTCTCTCTCTATCTGTGTGTCTCTCTCTCTCTATCTGTGTGTGTGTGTGTGTGTGTGTCTCTCTCTCTCTGTCTGTGTGTGTTGTGTGTGTGTGTGTGTGTGTGTGTGTGTGTGTGTGTGTGTGTGTGTGTGTGTGTGTGTGTGTGTGTGTGTGTGTGTGTGTGCGTGTGTGTGTGTGTGTGTGTGTGTGTGTGTAGGAGAAGACACCGTAAACAATCCCACGACCCTGGCCGGACCCCAAAGTAATTTCTCTCCTTCAGGGACAGAGATACCTGCAAACCCCGCCCCCTTCTGCCTGAGTGACAGATGGCTGTGTGTGTGTGTGTGTGTGTGTGTGTGTGTGTGTGTTTGTTCTACTATGTCTCTCTATCTGTGTGTGTGTGTGTGTGTGTCTGTGTGACCACTTTTAGATTTTAAACATTGGAGTGGGGACATTTTAAGGGGCTAGGAAATGCATTATGTCAATGAATGTCCTTACAATCGATGGCCATACAAGAATGTGAGTGTTTATGAGAGAGAGAGAGAGAGTGTGTGTGTTTGTGTTAGATACCTGTTGACTCCTCCCCATCTCTGATTGACAGATGGTTGTGTGTGTGTGTGTGTGTGTGTGTGTGTGTGTGTGTGTGTGTGTGTGTGTGTGTGTGTATGTGTGTGTGTGTGTTTCTCTGTGTCTGTGTGTGTGTTTTTCTCTGTGAGAGTGTGTGTGTGTGCATCTTTCTCTGTGTGTGTGTGTGAGATAGTGTGTGTGTGTGAGTGCGTGTTTCTCTGTGTGTGTCTCTGTGTCTCTGTGTGTGAGATAGTGTGTGTGTGAGATAGTGTTTGTGTGTGAGTGTGTGTTTCTCTGTGTGTGTGTGAGATAGTGTGTTTCTGTGTGTGTGTGTGTGCGTGAGATTGTGTGTGTGTGTGTGTGTGTGTGTGTGTGTGTGTGTGTGTGTGTGTGTGTGTAGCCGCTCCATTAGAGGAGAATGATAAGTGGCTCTCAGTCAGCAGAAAGGGACTTCCTCTTGACCTTTGACCTGCGACCCTAACTCTTGACCCTTCTCAAGAGGTCGCCCCCCCCCCCCCTGTGTGTGTGTGTCTCTCTCTCTGTGTGTGTGTGTGTGTGTGTGTGTGTGTGTGTGTGTGTCTCTCTCTCTCTGTGTGTGTGTGTGTGTGTGTGTGTGTGTGTGTGTGTGTCTCTCTCTCTCTCTCTCTCTCTCTCTCTCTCTCTCTCTCTCTCTCTCTCTCTCTCTGTGTGTGTGTGTGAACTTTTTTTTCTTTTAGTTCAACTATCTTTGTGAGAACCAATTTCAGTTTTAGACCTTAAGATTGAGGATATTTTAGTCCGGTTCTCCCTTTGGGACAGGCCTTTAAAGGGCTGTTTGAGGGTTAACACTAGGTTTTAAGGACAGGCCTTCAAAGGGCTGTTTGAGGGTTAACACTAGGTTTTAAGGACAGGCCTTTAAAGGGCTGTTTGAGGGTTAACACTAGGTTTTAAGGACAGGCCTTTAAAGGGCTGTTTGAGGGTTAACACTAGGTTTTAAGGTTCAGGTATGAATTA
>CM047517.1:195404-200404 GCA_026122265.1 Ammodytes dubius
ACACACACACACACACACACACACACACACACACACACACACACACACACACCTTACATCTAAACATTAATTTGAACTTTTCAGTAAACCAGTTAAAATGCTGTAATTTTGTTACAAGACATGTCATCAACTTTACTAAGTTACATTTCTGATTCAGTACAAACTATATATTAAATTAAACCAAAATCAATATATTTTCTTTAATCACAAGACAACACTTGACCTAATGTAGGTTATTCAATAATATTATTTGTTTTGTGCATTTTAATAACGAATGTACGTATATGTCTAAATATAATTTAATTTGCAAAGATCAAAGCAGTAAAGGCCGAGAAAATAATAATATTTGTGGATGTTGAATTTTATCTGATTCAAAATATTAGATTGTTAAAGATTAATCATACAAATCATAAATCAAAACAGTGAAAACTGGGCTCAAGGTTATGTCTTTTATTTTTATTTAAAGATATAAGAGAGACAATTCATCATTTAAAATAAGCAATCATAGTGCGGCAATAACACAGCTAGATACAACACTTATATATGTTGAAAAGAAATCCCCTCACAAAAGAAATCACATTATCGTCAGATTTTAAAGCAAAACATGAATGCACATTTTTTTTGTAAATTATAATAAAAAAAGATTTTAAAAAAGTAGAAAATCACATAATAGACCAGACCCACCCTATGTGACGGGGTGCTAAAAAAAAGAAAACAAAGTCTGGCCCGTGGTTGTTCTCTGCATGTCATTCCCCTCTCCGCCCCATTTCACCTCTGTCTCTACAAACTGTCTAATTAAAAGCATAAAAATGCTGGAAAATGATCCAGCGATACAAAATCAACAGTTGAATAAAGTTACTAAGTTACAAAGTCTTAAAAGAAATAAATTGTGTAAATTACAATAAAACAAGATTTAAAAAAGGTATAAAATCACATCATAGACCAGACCCAGCCTATGTGACGGGCTGCTAAAAAAAAGAAAAGAAAGTCTGGCCCGTGGTGAATGCATGATGTCAAAATGTCCTCGCCCTGTCCGGAGTGCAAGAATGTGTGTGTGGAAAGAAAAGAAGCTGTTTGTGTGTGTGTGCGTGCGTGTGTGTGTTTGTGTGCGTCCGTGTGTGTGTGTGTGTGTGTTTACGTGTAGCTAGGGAATGCTTTAAGTCAAAATGTCCCCGCCCTCCCCGGAGAGCAAGAATGTGTGTGTGTGTGTGTGTGTGTGTGTGTGTGTGTGTGTGTGTGCGCGCGCTTAGCTTAGTTTAGCTTAGCATAGCTTAGCGTAGCTTAGCTTAGCCTAGCTTAGCTTAGCCCAAAAACAAGAATGTGTGTGTGTGTGTGTGTGTGTGTGTGTGTGTGTGTCTGTCTGTCTGTCTGTCTGTCTGCTCCGAGGATCTTGGTGTTTACTCTGTCTGGCACAATGACACACACACACACACACACACACACACACACACACACACACACACACACACACACACACACACACACTCTCTCTCTCTCTCTCTCTCTCTCTCTCTCTCTTACATCTAAACATTGATTTTAACTCAAGGTTTTGTCTTTTATTTGTATTTAAAGATATAAGAGAGACAATTCATCATTTAAAATAAGCAATCATAGCGCGGCAATAACACAGCTAGATACAACAATTATATATGTTGAAAATAAATCCCCTCACAAAAGAAATCACATTATCGTCAGATTTTAAAGCAAAACATGAATGCACATTTTTTTTGTAAATTATAATAAAACAAGATTTAAGAAAAAGTAAAAATCACATCATAGACCAGACCCACCCTATGTGACGGGGTGCTAAGAAAAAGAAAACAAAGTCTGGCCCGTGGTTGTTCTCTGCGCGTCGTTCCCCTCTCCGCCCCACTTCACATCCGTCTCTACACGCTGTCTAATTAAAAGCACAAAAATGCTGGAAAATGATCCAGCGATACAAAATCAACAGTTGAATAAAGTTACTAAGTTACAAAGTCTTAAAAGAAATAAATTGTGTAAATTACAATAAAACCAGATTTAAAAAAGGTAGAAAATCACATCATAGACCAGACCCAGCCTATGTGACGGGCTGCTAAAAAAAAGAAAAGAAAGTCTGGCCCGTGGTGAATGCATGATGTCAAAATGTCCTCGCCCTGTCCGGAGTGCAAGAATGTGTGTGTGGAAAGAAAAGAAGCTGTTTGTGTGTGTGTGCGTGCGTGTGTGTGTTTGTGTGCGTCCGTGTGTGTGTGTGTGTGTGTTTACGTGTAGCTAGGGAATGCTTTAAGTCAAAATGTCCCCGCCCTCCCCGGAGAGCAAGAATGTGTGTGTGTGTGTGTGTGTGTGTGTGTGTGTGTGTGTGTGCGCGCGCTTAGCTTAGTTTAGCTTAGCATAGCTTAGCGTAGCTTAGCTTAGCCTAGCTTAGCTTAGCCCAAAAACAAGAATGTGTGTGTGTGTGTGTGTGTGTGTGTGTGTGTGTCTGTCTGTCTGTCTGTCTGTCTGCTCCGAGGATCTTGGTGTTTACTCTGTCTGGCACAATGACACACACACACACACACACACACACACACACACACACACACACACACACACACACACACACACACACACTCTCTCTCTCTCTCTCTCTCTCTCTCTCTCTCTCTTACATCTAAACATTGATTTTAACTCAAGGTTTTGTCTTTTATTTGTATTTAAAGATATAAGAGAGACAATTCATCATTTAAAATAAGCAATCATAGCGCGGCAATAACACAGCTAGATACAACAATTATATATGTTGAAAATAAATCCCCTCACAAAAGAAATCACATTATCGTCAGATTTTAAAGCAAAACATGAATGCACATTTTTTTTGTAAATTATAATAAAAAAAGAGTTAAAAAAAAGTAGAAAATCACATAATAGACCAGACCCACCCTATGTGACAGGGTGCTAAAAAAAAGAAAACAAAGTCTGGCCCGTGGTTTTTCTCTGCATGTCATTCCCCTCTCCGCCCCATTTCACCTCTGTCTCTACAAACTGTCTAATTAAAAGCATAAAAATGCTGGAAAATTATCCAGCGATACAAAATCAACAGTTAACTATAGTTACTAAGTTACAAAGTCTTCAAAATTTTTTTTTTGTAAATTACAATAAAACAAGATTTAAAAAAGGTATAAAATCACATGACAGACCAGCCCCACCCTATGTTTCAGGTGCAAAAAAAGAAAACAAATAATAATTAACTATATTAACAAATGGGTTGCCCTTGTGGTGTATTGGTAAGAGTAAAGAGATAAGAGTCATTCCCCTCTCTGCCCCATTTCATCTCTGTCTCTACAAAAGGTCTTATAAAAAGCATAAAAATCAGCAAAAAAAAATGTTGCCAGCGGTAGCAATAAAAATGCCCAAAATTATCTTAAAAAATTATGTACACCAACAAACTAATAAAGAATTATATACAATAATTAAACCTGCTTTTACTTAAAGGGGAAAACTTTTTTTCATCAGAATTATTTTCAACAATAATTAAACCCGCTTTGACTTTATACTAAATCATTATGAGATGTAAGTTTCTCTAGAACCACTTCCATGTTTTGTTAATTTCCAAAATGTTATAATAATAATAATAAAAAACTAAAAAACTAAAAAAAAAGTTAATAAAGTGGTTTACATAGTTGAACCAGGACTAAACAATTTAAGGAGGCAATGAGAGGCAACACATACAAATCAAGCAACTGAAATAAGACAAAAATAATATATGATTAAAAAAAAAACAATGTTAATATTATTTGATGTGACAATAACCTTCATCACTGCCTGACTGTCTGCCTCTCATTTTTAAGATGAGATTTGAACATGTGCATATTAAAAGTATAGTTCAGTATATTTGAAGTGTGGTTGTATGCTATACTTATGCATAGTTACAGTGCAATCACTATAAGGAGTTTGGGGGAGACGTGGCTGTAGCAGAAGTCAGCATTGTACCGTTGCAGAGGGGGCCAGAGGAAAAACGGCTGCACGAGTTGACACAGTAATACATGGCCGAACTACGCTTGAAAAAAAGTCAAAAAATAAACGTCTGTCTGCCGATCAGGTGCAGCCTATCTGTCCGCAAATCAGCAGTGAAAAAATCCAGAATTTAGTGAACAATTGAACGGATATTTAGTTTTTTAGGAAAGCTTTTATATGCATGGCAGAAACAGAAAAAAAAGTTTTTCTGCTGGCCTCCTCTGCAACAGTACAAGGCTGACTTCTGCTTCAGCCACGTCTCCCCAAAACTTTTTAAAATAACTGCGCTGTTCGCCATCTACATAAGTAACACACTAACTATTATAGTACCTCATACAGCCTCATACAACCCCACTTCAACAGTACTGAACGACCCCTTTAAGCCTCTACTCACTTGGTCTTATATAGGTCACAATCGCCCCAATCACACAGAGAGCCACCAGCAGAATACTGACCACTACACATCTCACTTTATAAAACGTGGAATAGAACCCAAAGGGATCTCTGTACATCAGGAGAGTTTTGGTTGTTGGCAGACACTGGCCGTCTGAGTCCCCAACTGCACACCAATACTCCCCTGTGTCCTCCAGTGAGACATTTAAGATAGTAACCGACCTGTCAGAGGTAATTATTCTGTTCCTATCAAACTCATCTTGATAAACGACACTGCCGTTTGTTTGTTTCGACTTCATGAACCAATGGAATCTCACACCTTCACTCAAATCTCCGATACATCTGATAGTGACATTTTCTCCTCCTGAGAAGAGCTCTACATCAGGGGGGCCAAATTTGGGGCACACCACCAGATCAAAATAATTCCAACTGTGATAGCTTTCACACACGTACTGACCTGAGTCACTTAATGCTAACGATGAAAACACCAGTGACTCGTTTTGGAAAACTTCTGGTTCTTGGGAAGTTGTCTTCCTCCAACGTGGCTCGTCATCACCGGAGCCATCGCACTGCAACACGGCCGTCTCTCCCACCGAGCGGTAGATTATCTCTGTTGGTGTGTCTACCTCTACAGG
>CM047517.1:215404-217904 GCA_026122265.1 Ammodytes dubius
TCTCAGTGTGTGTTTTCTCTCTGTCAGTGTGTGTGTGTGTGTGTCTCTCTCTCAGTGTGTGTGTCTCTCAGTGTGTGTGTGTGTGTGTGTCTCTCTCTCTCAGTGTGTGTGTCTCTCTCTCTCTCAGTGTGTGTGTGTCTCTCTCTCTCTCTCTCAGTGTGTGTCTCTCTCTCTCTCTCTCTCTCTCTCAGTGTGTGTGTCTCTCTCTCAGTGTGTGTGTGTGTCTCTCTCTCTCAGTGTGTGTCTCTCTCTCTCAGTGTGTGTGTCTCTCTCAATTTGTGTGTCTCTGTCTCTCTCTCTCTCAGTGTGTGTGTCTCTCTCTCTCAGTGTGTGTGTCTCTCTCTCAGTGTGTGTGTGTGTCCCTCTCTCTCAGTGTGTGTGTGTCTCTCTCAGTGTGTCTCTCAGTGTGTGTGTGTGACAGAAGTGCCCGTGATTTGCAGAAGGATTGCCTATTCGTTCGAGGACTGTTTCAAGTAGTTTTTTCTGATGGAGTAAAAAGCAGAATTTTACATATTTTTCGAACCAAATTGCGAGCGGAGCAACGAGGCGCCATCTACACTTCTGCACTTCAATCATTTCTGAAATTCTCAAATGGACTTGGAGATTTTCCCTGCGTTCCAAATCTCATACTTTTTTCGCCCCATTCTACATACTAAGGTTGCGTTCTGAATCACATACTCTTTCTTTTTTCTATTCTACATTCTACATCTGATCATAAACAGTATCTAGTTAGGATGCAGTATGCTAGAAATTGGGACATACCTTTTTACTTATTTATTTCATCCTAACATGGCTCCTTGGTCTTGCCTCTTTACTTATATATCCGTCTCATCGCTGGTTGTTTTCACTGGGAGGCTCAGTCCATGTGATGTAACTTCTGCTGCAGTGGATTGTGGGTCAGAACCTCCATAAAGCTGCTGGTTTCAACACTAAAAAAAATCACCACCGGATGTAGTAGGACATCTGGGTATTTTTCAGCATGCTGCATCTGACATCATGTATTGGGACAAACTAAGGTTGCGTTCCGAATCGCATACTTCTACTATATAGTATGTAGAAAAAATATTTAGGATGTCCCGATTCTTGTGGCCAGATTTAGGATGGTTAGAAGTACCCGGATGTCCTACTTCATGTGGCCAAGATTGTTAGTGTTGAACAGTGCATCCTATTTGGGCGATTCTGACCCACAATCCGGGGATGAGACGGATATAAAAGCAAGAGGCAAAATCAAGGAGCCATGTTAGGATGAAATAAATAAGTTAAGGTATGTCCCAATTGTAGCATACTGCATACTAACTAGATTCTGTTTATGATCAGATGTAGTATGTAGAATAGAGAAAATAATTTTTTTTTTTTAAAAGAGGAGATTTTAAATGCAGGGCGAGATTGTATTTCAACAGAAGGTGTGTGTGTGTGTGTGTGTGTGTACGTGCGTGCGTGCGTGTGTGTGTGTTGTGTGTGTGTGTGTCAGAAGGGCAGAGATAGTGAGGGAGATAGTATCAGTTTGGGGTCATAGATCGCAGGTTAAAGATACAGAGATAGTTCTAGCAGATGGGAAACTGGTGTGTGTGTGTGTGTGTGTGTGTGTGTGTGTGTGTGTGTGTGTGTGTGTGTGTGTGTGTGTGTGTGTGTGTGTGGAACTGGAGGCCGTTTATCCATCATTGATCGACAGTGGATCCATTTACACTGGCAATGTATAGATGAATTTAGGAGTGTGTGTGTGTGTGTGTGTGTGTGTGTGTGTGTGTGTGTGTGTGTGTGTGTGTGTGTGTGTGTGTGTGTGTGTGTGTGTGACCCTCATTTCTAACCACTACATCACTGCGCCCAAACTGAATCACGTCTCATGTAGAGATATAACTCTCTGCCTGTTGATAGTCACACTTTATACTGAACTAAAAATGTGGAAAAAATAATAATAAATAAAATATATTTTTGTCAATGTAACAAAAGCTTCGGCTAAGTGTGCAAATAATAACCACCGGTACACACTCACACACACACACACACACACAGACAACACACACACACACACACACACACACACACACACACACACACACACACACACACACACACACACACACACACACACACAGAGACACACACACACACACACACACACAGAGACACACACACACCTTTGGACTGACAGAGAGTGGCCCTGGCAGCTGAAAACATGGCGGCGTTTGTTAGTGTTCGTTTGAGTGACAGCGCGACAACGGTTTTGTTGAAACGCCAGTTGGACTCGCGGCTCAAACTGAGACAGCTGTGTGTGTGTGTGTGTGTGTGTGTGTGTGTGTGTGTGTATGTGTGTGTGTGTGTGTGTGTGTTTGTGTGTGTGTGTGTGTGTGTGTGTGTGTGTGTCTGTGTGTGTGTGTGTCTGTGTGTGTGTGTGTGTGTGTGTGTGTGTGTGTCTAATATGGCCACAGAGATTTCACAACAACTGTTTCCTTTATTTTAAGTGTAAATTAAGTGTCGCTGAGAACACTAAAAGTACAAA
>CM047517.1:227904-230404 GCA_026122265.1 Ammodytes dubius
TATTGCGGGTTCGAGGGGTTCAAGAAGAAGTCGTTTGTTAATGGAAGACCAAAAGGTGAGTGAAACTGTAATATGTGTTGTTTTGGTACAGGGTGCATGTCTTTTAATAGGTCCATGGTGCATGAGGTGACAGTGTGCATATTAGCTAACACATGTGCAACTCTAGGCACCAAAACAACACATATAGTTTCACACACCTTTTGGTCTTCCATAAACGAAATGGCTTCTTCAGGAACCCCTCGAACCCGCAAGAAGTCGCTAATGGAAGCCATTTTAGCACAAGTAGGCTAGGGCTACTTGCTACTCTCATGGACGGCTACTCTGCATGTGGTTTCCTCCTACTGCATAAAGCAAAGTGTCCCACGGAGGTTGGTCCTTACAAGTACCCGTAGTTCTGACTTTAAAGTCAGAATTCTGACTCTTTTTTTTTCATGAACAAAAAAAAAAGTTAAAATTTCATGAACAAAAAAAAAAGTCAGAATTCCATGAACAAAAAAAAGTCAGAATTCCATGAACAAAAAAGAAAGTCAGAATTCCATGAAAAAAAAAAAGTTAGAATTTAATGAACAAAAAAAAAGTCATAATTTCATGAAAAAAGTCAGAATTCTGAGAATAAAGTCAGAACTTTTCTTTTTTTTTTTAACCTTTTTTTTTTTTTCATGTGGCCCTAATCCTCTTCTGTAAAGTTCTGACTTTATTCTCAGAATTCTGACTTTTTTCATGAAATTCTGACTTTTTTTTTTCATGAAATTCTGACTTTTTTTTTTTTCATAGAATTCTGACTTTTTTTTTAGTTCATTAAATTATGACTTCTTTTTTTATTCATGGAATTCTGAATTTTTTTTTTGTTCATGGAATTCTGACTTTTTTTTTGTTGATGAAAAAAAAAAGTCAGAATTCTGACTTTAAAGTCAGAACTACGGGTACTTGTAAGGACCAACCTCCGTGGGAGAGCCTACTTGTGCAAAAATTACTTCCCTTAGCGACTTATTGCGGGTTCGAGGGGTTCAAGAAGAAGTCGTTTGTTAATGGAAGACCAAAAGGTGAGTGAAAAAAAAAGTCAGAATTCCACGAACAAAAAAAAAAGTCAGAATTCCATGAAAAAAAAAAGTCAGAATTTCATGAACAAAAAAAAAGTCAGAATTTCATGAACAAAAAAAAAAGTCAGAATTTCATGAAAAAAAAAGTCAGAATTCTGAGAATAAAGTCAGAACTTTTTTTTTTTTTAACCTTTTTTTTTTTTTCATGTGTGGCCCTAATCCTCTTCCGTAAAGTTCTGACTTTATTCTCAGAATTCTGACTTTTTTCATGAAATTCTGACTTTTTTTTTTGTTCATGAAATTCTGACTTTTTTTTTTGTTCATGAAATTCTGACTTTTTTTTTGTTCATTAAATTCTGACTTTTTTTTTTATTCATGGAATTCTGACTTTTTTTGTTCATGAAAAAAAAAAGTCAGAATTCTGACTTTAAAGTCAGAACTACGGGTACTTGTAAGGACCAACCTCCGTGGGAGAGCCTACTTGTGCAAAAATGACTTCCCTTAGCGACTTATTGCGGGTTCGAGGGGTTCAAGAAGAAGTCTTTTGTTAATGGAAGACCAAAAGGTGAGTGAAACTGTAATATGTGTTGTTTTGGTACGGGGTGCATGTCTTTTAATAGGTCCATGGTGCATGAGGTGACAGTGTGCATATTAGCTAACACATGTGCAACTCTAGGCACCAAAACAACACATATAGTTTCACGCACCTTTTGGTCTTCCATAAACGAAATGGCTTCTTCAGGAACCCCTCGAACCCGCAAGAAGTCGCTAATGGAAGCCATTTTAGCACAAGTAGGCTAGGGCTACTGGCTACTCTACTCTGCATGTGGTTTCCTTCTACTGCATAAAGCAAAGTGTCTCTCCCACAGAGGTTGGTCCTTACAAGTACCCGTAGTTCTGACTTTAAAGTCAGAATTCTGACTCTTTTTTTTTCATGAACAAAAAAAAAAGTCAGAATTTCATGAACAAAAAAAAAAGTCAGAATTCCATGAAAAAAAAGTCAGAATTTCATGAACAAAAAAAAAAGTCAGAATTCCATGAAAAAAAAGTCAGAATTTCATGAACAAAAAAAAATGTCAGAATTTCATGAAAAAAGTCAGAATTCTGAGAATAAAGTCAGAGCTTTTTTTTTTTTTTTTTTTTAACCTTTTTTTTTTTCATGTATGGCCCTAATCCTCTTCCATACAGATAGACAGACAGACAGCTTGATAAATAGATAGATGGATGGATGGATAGATGGATAGATAGTTAGATACACACACACACACACACACACACACACACACACACACACAAAGATTAGGTCTCCATGGAGGCAAAACATGAACCGAAACATTGCATCTATCTTTTTAACTTGTTTGATGGTTCGACTATGATTGTGCAATTCCTTTTATTGGAGAATCTTGTTACATAATGTTTTTATAGACGCAGCCCCACTGATAACGTTCTTAATCCCCCTC
>CM047517.1:317904-322904 GCA_026122265.1 Ammodytes dubius
GTATATCCCATTGAGACCGGAGACTCTTTTTTTCAAAGGAGACCTGTTTTCCTTTCCCACGTTACCATTCACACACACATTCATACACCGATAGCAGCAGGCTAACTATCGACATTCACACGAGGCAAGGTGGGTGAAGTGTCTTGCCCAAGGACACAACAACTATGACTCAAGTGGCAGGGCGGGGATCGAACCTCCAACCCTTTGATCATCGGCCGACCCGCTCTACCAACTGAGACACAGTCGCCCCATTTCAAATACTTTATTGTGTAAGTAATTTAATAGATAGCTTACAAGTCTTTGAGGCTCAATTTACTTTTTCAATCTACAGTAGTAGGCTCTAGCTCTATTGATATTAATATAGGCTAAATAAATAGGCTACCTAAAGATACAGTATTTCTATTATAAAATGCATTGCACCATGAGCCATAACTGTGACCATATATTATATAGCCTACTTTTGTTAGCCTTAAGCCTAGCTCAGTCATTATGCCATACTCACCTGCTGTGTAATGAGCTGCATTGAAAACAAGAAGACCTATTAAGAACACCAAATCCATATTTCCTGTTATTTTGATGAAAGTAATGCAAAAGTAATGCAAAAGTAGTTTAATGCCTTACAATTCAAAGACAGTAATATTGTAATGTAACTAACTACTTTGAAATGACAGTAACAAGTAATAAATACCGCATTACGCTTTTGAAGTAACTTGCCCAACACTGCTGGTAACATTAACCACGGCGGCCCGATGTTCTGTTAAAATCACCAAAGTAAAAGAACGGCGGATCTTAATCTAGTTGGTGATATGTGTGTGTGTGTGTGTGTGTGTGTGTGTGTGTGTGTGTGTGTGTGTGTGTGTGTGTGTGTGTGTGTGTGTGTGTGTGTGTGTGTGTGTGTGTGTGTGTGTGTTTGTTCTCTGACTTGGTTTCTCCAGAAGGAGCGTCCGCCTGGCCAGACAGGAACCAACATTGATCTGTTTGGAATCAGGCGCCACACCACACACACACACACACACACACACACACACACACACACACACACACACACACACACACACACACACACACACACACACACACACACACACACACACACACACACACACACACACACACACACACACACACACACACACACACACACACACACACACACACACACACACACACACACACACACACACACACACACACACACACACACACACACACACGCACACACTCTCTCTCTTTCTCCCTCTCTCTCAGCTGGTCACATTTTAAGCTATAGTGTGTAACTTTTTTCATATAAATGAATGCCGATTACATTCAAGCCATCGCCAAACGAGTTGACACAAAGTTGATTAAGCCTATTATCAGCTCCACACAACTCTCTCTGTATTTCTCAGTATGGCAGCATTTACAAACTGGTCCCCCCTTCCCCCCCTCCCTGACACTGGTGCAGGAGCTCAAAAAAATCCCCAAGAAGAGCCCAAGAAATGTTTCAGTTGTTGATTCTTCACACACACACACACACATAGTAAAATACACACACACACACACACACACACACACATAGTAAATTACACAGTAACTCACCCAAATCATTCTCAGCATCACATGAGACACAGACTTCCAATGTGTTGTAACTGCAGCAAACAATTCCTTTTAATTGTATTTGTACATTGATTGTTTGCTGCCTTGGTTATAAATTAAGTCGTTAGAAATTAAGTTATATGGGGGTGCCCTTAGCTCAGTTGGTAGGGCGTCCCCCCCCCCCATGGGCCTCGGCCAGCAGCGGACCCGGGTTCGATTCCAGCCCGCGGTCGTTCTCTGCATGTCACTCCCCTCTCTGCCCCATTTCAACTCTGTCTCTACACTATCAATAAAGCATAAAAATGCCCAAAAAAATATATTTAAAAAAATTAAGTTATAAATATGCAATTATATTTAGATGTTCAAATTTGTGTGTAAGGGGGGGAGGTGTGTGTGCGTGTGTGTGTATGTTTGTGTGTGTGTGTGCGTGTGTGTGTGTGTGTGTGTGTGTGTGTGTGTGTGTGTGTGTGTGTGTGTACTAGCCTTCTGCATGTTAGCTTTTAGCCCACAACATATTAGTCACATGATCCACACTGATCCCCGCTTATCTATAAATACTAACTTACACACACACACACACACACACACACACACACACACACACACACACACACACACACACACACACACACACACACACACACACACACACACACACACACACACACACACACACACACACACACACACACACACACACACTCACACACACACACACACACTCCCTCCCGCCCCTCCACACACAAACACACTCACACACTCTCTCACTTACAAACACACACACACACACACTCTCTCTCACACACACACACACACATTATATTTGCTGTTTGCGTGTCACGTCAACTGATCGCCGGTTTACGCTGATCCTCCTGTTTGAAAACTTTCACGTTAATCTGAAGCCTAGCCTAGATTCACACACACACACACACACACACACACACACACACACACACACACACACTCTCTCTCTCTCTCACACACACACACACACACACACACACACACACACACACACACACACACACACACACACACACACACACACACACACACAGCCTAGCCTAGATTCTGTGAACCGATTACACAAACCGCTTGTGGTAAACAGACCACAATACATGTGATTCTTTTACTGTACATTTACAATTATTATTATTTTTATTTTTATTTTTTTTTAACCTTTATTTCGACCGGTAAATCCCATTGAGACCGGAGACTCTTTTACAAGGGAGACCTGTTTTCCTTTCCCACCTTACCATTCACACACACATTCATACACCGATAGCAGGCTAACTATCGACATTCACTCGAGGCAAGGTGGGTGAAGTGTCTTGCCCAAGGACACAACAACCATGACACAAGTGGCAGGGCGGGGGATCGAACCTCCAACCCTTTGATCATCAGCCGACCCGCTCTACCACCTGAGACACAGTCGCCCCTTTATCAAATGGTCCACAGCTTTTTATGGATCAAATCAGTGAACATCTCCTCGTGATCCGCTACCTGTCTGTACTGTGTGTGTGCTGAAAATATAAATCCAGTGTTAAAGGTGCAGTGTGTAATATGACATCATCAAGAAAGTTCTACAAAGTTCTAGAATGCAACGCTCCCTGGGTAACCCCAACCCTTTAGAATAATAACAGAAGCTACAGTGGCCTTCAAGGACAAGAACAATTCTAAATTCTAAACATTGCACCTGATGACATTCCAACTATGACACTTCCAAAATAGTATAATTAATTTCTACAAAATCTGCTAGGAAATAAAACCCAAAATTCTACAGACTGCAGGTTTAATACACAGCCTAAGCGGGTATTTTGCTAGCTATGGTGGCCCCCTTTGTTTACATAGGCCTACACTGTTTTGTTTTTGTGGAGTATTAACACCGGATTTATTTTCAGCACACACACACACACACACACACACACACACACACACACACACACACACACACACACACACACACACACACACACACACACAGTACAGACAGGTAGCGGATCATGAGGAGATATTCACTGATTTTGACAAAGTGATTTTGACAACAAGCGTTCTCCAGAATCACTGACTACACCTTTAATTTTATTTGGATGTTAATCCAAAATTGTTTTTTTTTAAATATATTTTTTGGGGCATTTTTACTTAATTGACAGATAGAGGAAATTAAGTTTTCACATAGCATTGACTTGAAAGCCGTCAGAAGAGGCCTCTTAAACCGTGTGTGTGTGTGTGTGTGTGTGTGTGTGTGTGTGTGTGTGTGTGTGTGTGTGTGTGTGTGTGTGTGTGCTTGTGTGTGTGTGTGTGTGTGTGTGTGTGTGTGTGTGTCTCTCCCTCTGTGTGTGTTTCCTCTGTGTGTGTGAGAGAGAGAGAGAGAGGGGGGGGGTCTTGTCCATGTGAACGAAGCAGAAAACATTCGACGGCTCGTGAATAATCGTTTTAATGAGAGTGTGTAAGAGCTGTCGCGTTAACCAAACCCAACAAGTCCGATTGTCAGAGTGCAAACTGGTGTCGCTCCAATTTGGGCCCCCCTCCCTCACTCCTTCCCTTTACTTCCTCTCTCTCTCTCTCTACACACACACACACACACACACAGAGGGACACACACACACACAGAGGGACACACAAAAACACACACACAGGGAGACACACACACACACACAGAGAGGACAAACACACACACACAGAGGGACACACACACACACACACAAGGGACACACAACACACACACACAAGAGAGGGACACACACACACACACACACACAGAGAGAGGACACACACACACACCACACACAAGGGGACACACCATCACACAACACACAACAGAGCCCCTGCCAATTACGAGACACAATAATATTTTCTTAAACCTGGTGTGATCTTTTGGTTTTGTTGTTTTAAAAAGCGCGCTGATCCCTGTTCGCTTGGCTGCTCGCCCTCAATGGGACTGCTCACACACACACACTCACACACACACACACACACACACACACCACAGTTCATCTGTTCACACACACACGCATAGGCCTAGATACACACACACACACACACACACACACACACACACAGGCCTAGACACACACACACACACACACACAAAACCAGCCAACCACCAGCTATACCCTTCCTAGAACCCAACACACACACACAGTCTTACTCTACACTTCTACACACTGCAGGTTTAAACTATCCATTTCTAAATTTATTTTTTCCCACTATTTGTTGGCGAAAATGTCTAAAAAACGTTTGTTAGTTTTGGTTCAGGAAGTTCAAAATGTTTTCCTTAAATACATAAGCCCGACGGTCAGAATCGCCCAAATAGGATGCTGATTTCAACACTAAAAATCTCGGCCAGATCTAGTAGGACATCCAGGTATTTCTAACCATACTAAATCTGAACCACAAGAATCGGGACATCCTAAATCTTTTTT
>CM047517.1:324191-356691 GCA_026122265.1 Ammodytes dubius
CATTCCCTCTCTCTCTCTCTGTATCTCTCTCTCTCTCTCTCTAATAGTCAATCACTTTTTATTGATCCAAACAGGCAGCAAGACGAAGATGGAACAAGGTAATTATTTTAAAGGAACAACTCTTTCTCTGTCTCTCACCGTTTCCCTTCATGTTGAGCTGTATATTGGCCTGGTGACAAAGGGTAATAAACAAAGAAAAATCACAAACCAAAATTTGCACAAAGAGGTGAACACACACACACACACACACACACACACACACACACACACACACACACCTCTGCGTGATAGTCCCCTTGTGCAGCCCAGAAAGAAGCACTAATGTCAGGAATGATTATGACGTTTGGGGTCTAGTATAAATCAAAAGGTCCAACAAACCACACATTTGCACAAAGAGGTGAACACACACACACACACACACACACACAACACACACACACACACACACACACACACACACACACACCTGACCCTGTGTTCCCAATTGCATATTTTTCTTTTGTCTATATTACAAACTGCAGCTATGCACAGACAAATATGTAGTTTGCAGGCAGTACGCTTTTGGAATATAACCTATTTCATCATAACATTACGCCTTGAACATGACCCCACACAGTGCAAGTTGGAGATTTAATTTATTCGCTTATTTCAATAATAATATAGTAATATGCTTATCCCTCTCTTCAAGCTAAATCTCATTTATTCTCTCTCTTTCTGTCTTTGTGACCTGACTGTACATTACAGGCTGATAGCTGAGGGCGACTGTGGCTCAGTTGGTAGAGCGGGTCGGCCGATGATCAAAGGGTTGGAGGTTCGATCCCCGCCCTGCCACTTGTGTCATAGTTGTTGTGTCCTTGGGCAAGACACTTCACCCACCTTGCCTCGTGTGAATGTCGATAGTTAGCCTGCTGCTATCGGTGTATGAATGAGTGTGTGAATGGTAACGTGTAAATGGGAACAGGTCTCCCTTGCAAAAGAGTCTTCGGACTCAATGGGATTTACCTGTAGAAATAAAGGTTAAAGAAATAGCTGCTGCTTTCTAAGAGGATCAGTGTAATATGGAATAATCTCCTGTCTCAGTTTTAACACCGCAGATTCGCATTAAGTTTCTTTGACAGTTTAGATGTCTTTGAAGACTGCTTTAGTTTGTGCTTTTTCAGCGTTCAAAAAAATGTTGCGCTGAAAAAAAACCTGGTGTTAATACCCGGCCCAGGCTTATAAACAAGTTCTGTAAACAAAGGGCCCACCGTAGCTAGCAACATGGCTATTTACAGAGCCTAGGCTGTGCACTTTTTTTTCAGCACACACACATACACGCACGCACGCACGCACACACACACACACACACACACACTCACACTCACACTCACACACACACACACACTCACACTCACACTCACACTCACACTCACACTCACACTCACACTCACACTCACACTCACACTCACACTCACACTCACACTCACACTCACACTCACACTCACACTCACACTCACACACACACACACACTCACACACAGCAAGTACAGGTAGTGGATCGTGAGGAGATATTCACTGATTTTGACCAAAAAGTGATTTTGACAACAAGCGTTCTCCAGAATCACTGACTCCACCTTTAAAGCTGCTCCAACAGTTAAGATGTGTTTGCAGACTCCACTGTATATATAGTTTGTGCTTTTTCAGCATTCCAAAAAAATGTTGATGTAATTTCCTTACTGTGTGTGTGTGTGTGTGTGTGTGTGTGTGTGTGTGTGTGTGTGTGTGTGTGTGAATGGAGGCTCCTTTATAACCTCAGGTCTGCAAACTCCTATCTATCCAGTTTTATATCCGTCTGCCTTTTCAATTCATTAATATGTCGAAACTAACTTAATCCAATCAGTCGTTTATCTGACAAGGCATTTTGCAGGTCGAATGGTTCTGAATCTCTGCAGCCAATTACAAGCAGACAGTAGAATTATTATGGTTAGGAGGGAGGAGGGAGGGAGAGAGAGAGGGAGGGGAGGGAGAGAGGGGGGAAAAGAGGGGAGAGGGAGGGGAGGGAAAGGGGGGGAGGGGAGAAAAGAGAGAGGAGTGGGAGAGGAGAGGGGAGAGAGTAAGAGAAAAGGGAGGCAGAGGGAGAGAAAAAGGAGGGAGGAGGGAGGGGAAGGAGGAGAGAAGAGAGAGATGAGGCAGAGAGGAAAGGGAGAGCAGAGGAGGGGAAAAAAGAGCTGACGCTATAGCCAACGGAAACACAGGAGATATTAGCCTGTCAAGAGACTGCAGATCCAGCACTCCACACTGTAATACATTTCAAGTCGGTTAAACTTAGAAACTAAAGTGTGTGTGTGTGTGTGTGTGTGTGTGTGTGTGTGTGTTGTGTGTGTGTGTGTGTGTGTGTATGTTGTGTGTGTGTTCGAGGTGTAGTTATGTGGACTAATGTTTTTTTTAAATTATTCCTTCTTAGATATAATGTAGTTGCACGTTTGCCAGTTTCCCTCAACTTCACCAAAAAATGCGCAAGTCGATTTTTAATAGTTTTTTTCGATTGCTTATTAAGCACGATTTTGAAAACAGGATCGGTTTTCTCAAAACACTACACCCAATTAGCAGAAGTCCTCAGACCCTTTGCAAAATGAAATACTCTTGTCTGTACTAAAAACTGTAATAATAACTAAAACTAAACTAAACTAAATGTTCTCAAAAATATCAAAATGTCCTCGCGAATGTGTAGATAGCGCTGACAGGGAGCCAAATGAAACATGGAGGAATTATCCTGTCAGGAGAATGCAGACCCAGCACTCCCACCTGCTGCTCTCTCTCTCCCTCCTTCTCTCTCTCTCTCTCTCTCTCTCTCTCTCTGTCTCCCTCCTTCTCTCTCTCTGCCTATCTCTCCCTCTCTGCCTCTCTCTCCCTCTCTCTCTCTGTCTCCCTCTCTCTCGCTCTCTCTCTCTCTCTCTGACAGACAGACAGACAGACAGACAGACAGACAGACAGACAGACAGACAGACAGACAGACAGACAGAGACGCACTGTTTTTACCCAAACTGATACCCGTCATCTCTGGGATGTGCCGGCAGATTCTCCTGGAAAAATATATTTAATTTCTGCTGTAAATCTCAAGTATTCATTTTGTCAGCTATACTGTAGTCTGTGGTTTTCACCTGCTCGTTCAGAACTAGCCATCATTTCTCTTAAACCTGCAGTGTGTAGAATTTTGGGTTTTATTTCCTAGCAGATTTTGTAGAAAGTAATTATAATATCCATAAGTACATTTAATTTAGTGCATAATAGCTGAAAAAATGTTTTGAATTATTATTTTTTTCCGTTAGAAAGGGTCTCATATATGTCCATATTTCTGCATATTTTGGACCAAGGCCTAGTGCCGCCATCTTGAAAGTGTCATAGTTGGAATGTAATCAGGTGCATTGTTTAAAATGTAGAATTGTTCTTGTCCTTGAAGGCCACTGTAGCTTCTGTTATTATTCGAAAGGGTTGGGGTTACCCAGGGAGTGTTGCATTCTAGAACTTTGTAGAACTTTCTTGATGATGTCATATTACACACTGCACCTTTTAAATAAATGAAAGCTACCTTGTAAACGCAAGTATCATACTTTTAAATAAAACTGCAGCCATGTGAAAGGGCCATTTGCAAAAGGTATTAATTATTAATGTGTTCAGATCCCAGCGCATATACAGCTGGAGGCGCTCATTTAATATTAATTTAAAGGTTTAGGGTTGTTTTACACTTGCTGAAGTTAACACAATGTTGGAGAATGAGATACTATGATTTAGGTAAAACTCTGAGAAGTGATTAATATTTAAAATGAATGACACAAGATTTCATTCTACCTGCTTAAAGGTGCAGTGTGTAAATGGGGAATTGGGGTTTTTCAGAACAGACTTGGTAGAGAAATGAAATATAATATGTATGAGTATGTTTCACTTATTCTATAATAGTTTTAAATAAAAGTTTTTCATGGCCTTAGAATGAGCCTTTTATATCTACATAGGAGCGGGGCGCTGAGGCCGCCATGTTGCACCGCCATGTTTCTACAGTAGCACAGAACGGACAAACTTAACGGCCTTACACATTTTTATATACAGTGGGCGTCCTGGGGAAATGCACCTGTTGGAAGACCAAGAAGAAGAAGAAGTACTATAGAATAAATAACTAAATACATCTTCACCTCATCACTTGATATTGTAGGAAAGACTTGAGGCAGTGGTGGATGATGCCATCTTTAGTAACTATAGCTTCTTGTCCTTGAAGGCCACCGTAGCTTCTGTAAATTCGTAAAGTTTGAAGAAAATTCATGAGATATTGCGTTCACTAGTTGGCCAGCTGGACAGACAAGCAGAGAAACAAACGGACATCCCGAAAACATAGCACCTCCGGCTATACGGCTATCTTCTACTACACTATAGGGCATAGGAAAAACATGTTCTTCTGTTTCAAAGGGAAATGAATAAGTAAACATAATTGTGTGTGTGTGAGGAGTGAGTGAGTGAGTGTGTGTGTGTGTGTGTGTGTGTGTGGTGAGTGAGTGAGTGAGTGAGTGAGTGAGTGAGTGAGTGAGTGAGTGAGTGAGTGAGTGAGTGAGTGAGTGAGTGGACTGTCTGTCTGTCTGTCTGTCTGTCTGTCTGTCTGTCTGTCTGTCTGTCTGTCTGGTTATCTGTCTGTCTGTCTGTCTGTCTGTCTGTCTAGGAGGCTTTAAGGTTAAGAGGAGGAAGAGAGAGAGATGTTAGCAGCAGTAGCATTGGTTCTCCTGAGACCTGTGTTATCTTCACCCACCCTGACAGAAGACCCCCACTGTACTAATCGCTCTTGACATTAGCGCTACTTCCTTGGGCTGTAGGCAGCTACTGGCAGGGGGGAATATCACGCAGAGGGGTGTGTGTGTGTCTGTGTCTTTGTGTGTGTGTCGATGTGTGTGTCTGTGTCTTTGTGTGTGTGTATGTGTGTGTGTGTGTGTGTGGATGGATGGGTGGGGGTTTGTGTGTGTGTGGGCGGGCTCTTAGCGAAAGCATGAACGGAGGCTCCAACATAACCTATGCATTTTCTGCATGTTTTTATGGAACAATATATCATATGTCAGACAATGAACAACATATGAACAAATCCTTCTGTCATAACCTTCAGAATAGTGCTGAGAATGATCATGGAAAGTTTAGTTGATGTAAGTGCTTTAGAATTAGAGATTTTTGGTATTGAAAAAACTCATGTTGAGATAATGTCTGTTAAAGATGGTACAGGAGAAATATACAGACGCAAACAGACAAGGTTTAGTCAAATAAACACCTCAATGTACATGTTGGACCTTTTGATTATATACTAGACCCCTAATGTCATAATCATTCCTGACATTAGTGCTTCTTCCTGGGCTGCACAGGGGGACTATCATGCAGACTGTGTGTGTGTGTGTGTGTGTGTGTGTGTGTGTGTGTGTGTGTGTGTGTGTGTGTGTGTGTGTGTGTGTGTGTGTGTGTGTGTGTGTGTGTGTGTGTGTGTGTGTGTGTGTGTGTGTGTGTGTGTGTGTGTGTGTGTGTGTGTGTGTGTGTGTGTGTTTGTGTGTGTGTGTGTGCATCAGTGGAGGCTCCTTCATAACCTCAGGTCTGTAAACTCCTCCGGGAGCTAGTGACTCATACTGGAGACCTTTTATATTCAGGGTGAAATGAAAAACGCTGTTTATTCATCTTTGTTTATGTGGGTAATTCAGAGGTCAAAGAGATTATAGAAGAATGCCACCCCTCTGAGAAATGATTAGGTTGTCAGCTAACAAAGGACCACTTATTAAAAACTAAATTCTATACACAAATCTACGAGATAGAATATCAATGACAAATCGAATTCTCTGGATAAGATAAGATAGAACTTAATTCATCCCGGAAGAAATTATTTTGCCAGGCTGGTCGAAACTTACATAAAATAAAAGCAAATAATAGGAATAGGAGGAACCAGAGACCTCATGGTTACTGGGAGGAGGAACCAGAGACCTCATGGTTACTGGGAGGAGGAACCAGAGACCTCATGTTTACTGGGAGGAGGAACCAGAGACCTCATGGTTACTGGGAGGAGGAACCAGAGACCTCATGGTTACTGGGAGGAGGAACCAGAGACCTCGTGGTTACTGGGAGGAGGAACAAGAGACCTCATGGTTACTGGGAGGAGGAACCAGAGACCTCATGTTTACTGGGAGGAGGAACCAGAGACCTCATGGTTACTGGGAGGAGGAACCAGAGACCTCATGGTTACTGGGAGGAGGAACCAGAGACCTCATGGTTACTGGGAGGAACCAGAGACCTCATGGTTACTGGGAGGAGGAACCAGAGACCTCATGGTTACTGGGAGGAGGAACCAGAGACCTCATGGTTACTGGGAGGAACCAGAGACCTCATGGTTACTGGGAGGAGGAACCAGAGACCTCATGGTTACTGAGAGAAACCAGAGACCTCGTGGTTACTGGGAGGAGGAACCAGAGACCTCATGGTTACTGGGAGGAGGAACCAGAGACCTCATGGTTACTGGGAGGAGGAACCAGAGACCTCATGGTTACTGGGAGGAGGAACCAGAGACCTCATGGTTACTGGAAGGAGGAACCAGAGACCTCATGGTTACTGGGAGGAGGAACCAGAGACCTCATGGTTACTGGAAGGAGGAACCAGAGACCTCATGGTTACTGGGAGGAGGAACAAGAGACCCCATGGTTACTGGGAGGAGGAACCAGAGACCTCATGGTTACTGGGAGGAGGAACCAGAGACCTCATGGTTACTGGGAGGAGGAACCAGAGACCTCATGGTTACTGGGAGGAACCAGAGACCTCATGGTTACTGGGAGGAGGAACCAGAGACCTCATGGTTACTGGGAGGAACCAGAGACCTCGTAGTTACTGGGAGGAGGAACCAGAGACCTCATGGTTACTGGGAGGAGGAACCAGAGACCTCATGGTTACTGGGAGGAACCAGAGACCTCATGGTTACTGGGAGGAGGAACCAGAGACCTCATGGTTACTGGGAGGAGGAACCAGAGACCTCATGGTTACTGGGAGGAGGAACCAGAGACCTCATGGTTACTGGGAGGAAGAACCAGAGACCTCATGGTTACTGGGAGGAGGAACCAGAGACCTCATGGCTACTGGGAGGGAGGAACCAGAGACCTCATAGTTACTCATGGTTACTGGGAGGAGGAACCAGAGACCTCATGGTTACTGGTCGGCCCCTCTTTTCCTTTAGGCCAACCTATTCATACCACCCTGAAAGCTGCATTACTAACAGGGGTGTTATGAATAAAACAGTAACCCCATCAGGGACGTGTGTGGATAGCCGCGAGCATCTCTGAGGCTTTGATAGAGAGAATGACAGAGCAGCACTTCAGGGGGAGATTTCTCCAGGGATATGAAAACTTGCCTGAGAACGTCATCAGCGTTATTAACATCGACGTATAATGTGATGGAGGCTGTGTGTGCGTGTGTGCGTGTGTGTGTGTGTGCGTGTGTGCGTGTGTGCGTGTGTATGTGTGTATGTGTGTGTGGGTGGACAGGCTGATTGAAGAATTGGGTTTTGATGGCAGAACACACAGGATTTTTTTTATGGAAGAAATAACTCAGTAGGTTCCATATTGGTTTAGTTTTATTCT
The DNA here is from genome assembly GCA_026122265.1 of Ammodytes dubius. Taxonomy (NCBI): domain Eukaryota; kingdom Metazoa; phylum Chordata; class Actinopteri; order Uranoscopiformes; family Ammodytidae; genus Ammodytes; species Ammodytes dubius. Next base: position 331,805 of record CM047517.1, read on the forward strand.
GCTCCATTGAAAAATGAAATATCTATGATACTTTTAATCTGATTGTCAGAGGATTTACCCTGCGTTCCGAATTGCATACTCTTTCTTTTTTCTATTCTACATACTACATCTGACAATACAAATAATTTAGTTAGGATGCAGTAGGCATACTATTGGGACATACTTTTACTCTTACTTTTACTTTTATTTCATCATAACATTGCGCCTTGATCTTGCCTCTTGCTTTTACATCCGTCGCATCCCCGTTTGTTTTCATATGGAGGCTTCGTCGATGTGACGTCACTTCACATGCGCACCAGATTGTGGGTCAGAATCGCCCAAATAGGATGCAGTTTTCAACACTAACAATCTCCTAAATCTGGCCACAAGAATCGGGACATCCTAAATCTTTTTTCTACCATACTAAATAGTAGAAAGTATGCGATTCGGAACGCAGGGTTAGTTTGAATAATCCCATGCATTTTACATTCAAACCACAAAGTCAAAGTCTGTATGTTTACAAAAATGTATATATTACTTTTATCTAGAATGTTTTAAAACGTTACCGAGTGCTTTACAGAGACATATTCAAATTAATATCTACATTATATACAACACTAAAATGTTTTACAATATCAAACAGTGGAGGCAATATACAGCTCCGGAAAAAATTAAGAGACCAGTCTGACTTTTTCTTCAATCTTCATCTCTACATTACTTATTGAAAATGCTCTTTAATGACAAAAGATTTATTGTGAATTTGGTAGAAATGTTGTCAGTAGTTAATATTATAAAACCAAAATGTTCATTCTACTCAAACATATGCCTATAAAGAGTAAAACGAGAGACACTGAACATTTGGAGTGGTCTCTTCATTTTTTCTAGAGCTGTAGGAAGAGCAAAGCAGTAGAATATATTGTGAGGGCACAGAATCTTTCGGCTCCGTGAGAATGGTGACTGATTCACTCACCGCAATCAGGTGTGTGTGGCACTGATTGGCTGATTGAGCCCAAGTGTGAGGAGGTTATATCTGCCCTGAGACCCCCAGTGCTCTGTGCTGCTCATTCCCTGCGTTCCGAATCGCATACTATCTACTATTTAGTATGGTAGAAAAAAAGATTTAGGATGTCCCGATTCTTGTGGCCAGATTTAGGATGGTTAGAAGTACCCGGATGTCTACTACATCCGGCCAAGATTTTTAGTGTTGAAAACAGCATCCTATTTGGGCGATTCTGACCCACAATCCAGTGCGCACTAGAAGTGACGTCACATCGACGAAGCCTCCATATGAAAAACAAGCGGGGATGCGACGGATATAAAGGCAAGTTTAGTGTGATTTCCTAAAGGAAGCCTGTGTGGCCCTTTATAGTTCTGTTGTGTTTTTGGTTTTCTCCCCTTCCCCATCATCGCAATATCATATATATAATATATAATAGTTATCCTCCGGACGCCCCTTGGTCCGCACCTGCGTCCCAAACCCCCCGCTCTCCCTCCTCTCAAATATTAAATATAATATATTTCAACAAAAGCAAAATGACAGACTGAGCAACATTTGTTATACTATATAATTAAAAAATACAGATAGTCTGTGTGTTTTTCTCACCACCCCTCCCCGCATTAGAACAAATTGCCCAAAGGATACAGTGTGTCAGCCTTAAACACCATTGACATATAATTAACACACACACACACTGGCACACACACTGACACACGCACGCACACGCGCACACACACCATGGTGAGGTCACAGCATGTCCACTTCCTCTGCCATAATGTCACAACAGCAGCGGGAGGTCAAACCATCCACTACACCACTGTGTTAGAAAGGTTACATAAGAAAGGTTCTATATAACACCATTGAGCATACTGTACCTTGTCACATGCTTTCGCTTCTTGTGTGTGTGTGTGTGGGTGCTTGTGTGGGTGCGCGTGTGTGTGTGTGCGTGCGTGCGTGTGTGTGTGTGTGCTTGTGTGGGTGCGTGTGTGGGTGCGTGTGTGTGTGTGTATGCATGTGTGCAGAAAGTGGTCTGCTGTGAAGAAGACTCAGCCTCTACTGGGGCTCTAACCACTACACCACGAACGCCCCTTAGTGTACATAATTGATATTACTTTTAGAATAAATACATACATATATATATATGCTTATATATTTTGTTACATTTCCATCTCGTAAAAAAATTGCCTAAAATCAATGATATTCTAAACACTATGGCATCACTTAGAGTATTTCACTGCTCTAGAGGTGAGACTGAGGTTGACCTTTTACTTAACCACAAATATCGAAGTCCTGAATGTATAGCTTCTAAAACTGGAACTAAATCAATAACAGCTGCCGTGGCCAATGAAATATGTGTGTTTTTAGTGCAGGTGAAATAAGACCTTCAAGCCATAGAGTTCAGTTCGGTTAATTACACACACACACACTTACACTGACACACTTACACTTACACTGACACACACACACACACACATTCACACACACACACAACGAGGGGCCACCTCACTAGAAAAACACATCAATATTTAGTCTTTAGAAAGTCGATAACAGTAATTAAAATGCTTAGAATGCTTAGAGTGTTTTTGTTATAGAGGGAAAGTTCTTTACATTTCAAACAGGTGCTGAGGGAAGCAGGTGACGTATTTAAAAATAAATATATATTTCAAAGAACACACAAGTGACAAGATTAGAAGGCTATATTTTATTTTTTATATTTTCTTATAGATATTTTTTTCTGTGTTTTAACCTTTATTTGACAGTAGAAAGCAGAGTGCAGGATGAAATAGAGAGAGAGAGAGAGAGAGAGAGAGAGGGGGGGGGGATGACATGCTGTAAACGGACATTCCCACATATATATCTTTAAAATAAGTATACAGTATGTTCTGCCTGTTGAGATAAGTATTTGTTTTTGTATTTTCAAGCTTTATTAGATAGTACCGAGGAGAGAGAGAGAGAGAGAGAGAGAGAGAGAGAGAGAGAGAGAGAGAGAGAGAGAGAGAGAGAGAGAGAGATGAGAGAGAGAGAGAGAGAGAGAGAGAGAGAGAGAGAGAGAGAGAGAGGAAGAGAGAGAGAATGACCTGCAGTAAAGGTTCACGGGTTGGATTTGAACCCGCGACCACTGCAACGAAGGTTGGAGCCAATATGGTACGCGCTCTATCCACTACGCCACCGGAGCGCCCAAGGTAAGTATTTTTTATTAAGTGTATATTTTGCCAGTTTAGATTTCACACAGAAGTTATACATTCAGTGGTGCTAATGAGACATACGCCACAGTCACATCTGAACAAACAGAAGGCCTATTTTAGTCTTACTTTCTTTTACCGCGTTCCTTTTGGCATTGGTTGGTTACATCATACTTAGCAGAAAAACATGATTATTAAGCTTTATCCAGTAACATTTCACTCAAACAATCCATTTCCAATTTGCCCCAACAGTCAATGCAAGCAAAAGCATAGCCTATATATTTATATATTTCGCTTTTTGTATATATATATATTTTTTTAAGTATATGTTATGCCTGTTAAAGGTGCTCCAAGGAACTTTCAGTTTGTGTTAATTCTAGCGCCCCCTTTGGACGAAAGCGGTAGTGTTTTTACTACGCCAGCTGTTGTTCCTGGTTGAGTGTATACCCATGACAAAGGGATTAAGAAAAAACTATATAAAAACAGCATTCTTTGCACTGATGGTCTCGTTTGCTGTTAGGTGTAATTAATGATCATCAGAGAAAAAAATAGACTTTTTCAGAAATATTTAAAAGTTCCTCGTAGCACCTTTAAAAGTCAACATAAGTACATTTTTGCCAGTTTAGATTTCACACAGAAGTTATACACTCAGTGGTGCTGGTAAGACAGACGCCACAGTCACATCGGAGGGCCACAGGGTAGGTGTAGGATGGGTCCACGGTCGGAAGGCAGTTGGGCAGTTTAACAGTCACCAGACGGGTTTCGTTGTAGGTGCAAACCCGCTGGTAGGACTCTATGAAGGGAGGGTCCACGACTGGCTTCTGGAAATACAAAAACAGACAAAAAAAAAACATTTTAGATATCATATTATTTTTTATCTAGCAGGCTCTCAAGTCAATTTTCAAGGCAAGTTTATTTTTCTATAGCACAATTCAGACACAAGGCCATTCAAAGTCCTTTACAGGGGCATGAAATACATCAAGATTAAAGTATAAATAGACATTAGAAAAGTGAATACAGTTTTTTTTTTATAAATAAAAAATGGAAACAGAAATGTCTTCAGACAGATTTAAAGGAGCTGAGAGTTTAAAAAAAATTATTTATTGCTTCTGTATACTTCAGTGTAAACGGTCCCACGAACCTTGCATACACAATCAATCGTTAAGTAGACAGTATGTAGTATACAAGTTTAGTATGTAGGAGGGGAGGACGTTAGTAGGGCTTTAACAACACAGCCTGTATCACAAAACAAAGCCATGGCGTCAGTGGCGTAACTTTGATGTTCATATTGGTGGGGACACATTTTGGCGAAACGTCACACAATTTGGCGAAACGCCCTCGCCCCAGATCCAGCATCCAACCGCTCACTAGTTTATTAACCAAACCAGTTTTATCATGTATCTATGTAGCCTACAGTTTAGTCAAGAGTTGAGCGGCTATCAATCGTTTTGTACTAAAAAACGTATTATATTCATACATCATTGGCTGCTTATGTTTCACAGTAGGGCTGTCCCCGACTCGGAATTTCAGTTTACGAGTGAACCGGGGAGCTGGAGCGCAGCTGAAGCGCGAGGGTGCTCGAGTCTCGACGAGCCGGTGAGAGAGAAACAACACAGAGCCGGTGACGGCTGCAGAGAATGGTGATTCGCGCGAGTAAAAAAGACAAGATGCTCGCGGTCTACGGGGGCTTAATTGTTTCCAAGGCGACCTATCTTTACTACAGCACATAGCAGAGCAGAATCAATAGGCCATATATGGTGCGAAATTTGCACAGTGCTTTGGTTCTGCTTTCTCCTTTCCAGTGGCGTGGCGTGGGGATTTTTTTTGAGGAAGCCAAGTGAGACAACACCTTTAATCTACATGTTTATTGGAAGGTGGGGGACAGAAAAGAGTAGGCTACGTCGCAGCTTGTATTTAATGTAACTACAAGAGCTACTATAGCGCCTGGTCACTTTACCAGGATTTACACACGCCTGTAATCTGTCCGACACCGCTCGTTCGCTCTCTCTCTCTCTCTCACTCACTCACTCATTCACACACTTCCTTATCGTCTTATTAAATTATAAATTTTATTATAAATGCACCCCCCAACCCCGACCGGAATGCACAACTAGCCGCTTAATGCCCAATGCAGATTCGAATTCATTCACGATATAATTAGGGCACGTTTTAGGCTATTTTAAGTTTCACGTTCACATGAGACACGACTCACACAATCAGTTGTAGGTGCTTGACATACACACATACTTTTTATACATCCTTTTCGTTTAAGAACTAGGCCAAATGTTCATTACAACACTATACTTAAGACAACCCAGAACAACTTCAGTGGATATACAGTAGGCCTACCAATGCAACTTAATCCAGGCAATCAAGGCACAATTAGCAATAAAATAACACAAAACACAACACATAGCTACACAGACAGTTAAGGGAACAGTTAACCCGCGCCGGGAGAAGGTGTGTATTTTACTCACTATTTGTAGAGGAAGGCCATTAGCTGAAGTTTGCCGCTACCAGCTAGCCACTCGGTGCAGACATAGTTATCCTCACGGAAAGTGCGATAAACTTTCTTTCTCTCCACACGCATTGGCCTGCCGTCAGATTTGATTTTTAATGGCTTCTCAATTGGCAGTTTGGTAAAATAATTTGTTACTAAATACTCAAAATCTCCACCCTCCATAACTGTTCTTGCTAATATGATAACAATGCAAACATGCTAATCTCCCGCTATTGTTAATGTTGTTAAATTTCAGTGACGTTGATAATGATGCTTTGATTTGATTGGTGTGAAGCCAAAGGCCGAGTGGCTTCCCTTGGCACCCTCCTGACCAATCACGGAGGGCAGTGTCATGGTAATAGCCTCACCTGATTGGTCAATTATTTTTCTTTTTTTTACCAAGGGAAGCCAGCTCAGCCTGGCTTCCTCGCAGACATACAGTGTGCAGTGTCGTGTTTCGCCGCGTCTTCAGAATCTAAATGTAAAGGGGCGCTGTTTCGCGCATTATCCTTCTCATATTGGTGTGGACAATTTCAGCACGTTTGAATATTGGTATGGACACGTCCACACCGTCCATACGCAATTTTACGCCCATGCATGGCGTCCTGCAAAGGGTAATAATAAAGAGTGAATCATGAGCTTCCTAATGCCTACAGTATTGTCACCAAATAGGCTACTATAGATCGAAATAAAATGTCATATTCCACTGCATTTTTTTGTAATCAGTATCCATGCGATTCATAGAAAAAAAATGCAATTGTCTCTGTCTTTTACGCTCTTGAGGCATTGTTAGAGAAACCGCTGCTGTCACTTCAATCTCTGCGTTCCCTTCTTGCCGATAGTTAACTCGATTTCAGAGCACGCTGCTCCAAAAACCGCCTTCTGTTCTCCTGCATTCCTCTGCCCGCTCATTACTGTGGGACAATATTAGATCCCTGAATCTCTATTCTCATATCTGTCTGTCTGTCTGTCTGTCTGTCTGTCTGTCTGTCTGTCTGTCTGTCTGTCTGTCTGTCTGTCTGTCTGTCTGTCTGTCTGTCTGTCTGTCTGTCTGTCTGTCTGTCTGTCTATCTATCTATCTATCTATCTATCTATCTATCTATCTATCTATCTATCTATCTATCTATCTATCTATCTATCTATCTATCTATCTGTTCCCATATTTGTCCATTTATCTACTGTAGCTAACAGCTGAATTCCTGCCTGCACCCACAGCTGACCTTGCATTGACCTCCCTTCTCCCATCTCTCCATCTCTCTATCTCTCCTTCTCTCCTTCTCCTTCTCCCATCTCTCTATCTCTCCATCTACAGTATTTGTTCATTCCCTTCCTTTGTGTAAACTTGTCAGTTTTGCTTAAATCACTTCTTGATATAAGGCGAGACACCGTAGGCAAAAACATTTCTTTTCAAGCACTGGTCAATTTTGAGATTTTTGTCTATTCATTTTACTCAAACATATGCATTTAAATAGTTAAACGGATACTTCACCCATACGGAACCAGCGTTCTATCATTATAAAATCACTATTATAATATAATGAATGAGGTTTGTCTTCCCTCAGTTTTTTCTCAGTCTTCCCTTGGCCCAGCTGTCCTGTTAATCCTAACCCTAACTGTGATGTCACAAGAAGGAAACTATAGTGTTAGACAGTGAGACCATAAAACACTCTTTCTGCCTTTTCTCAGGCTAGGATGATCCGATTTATTTATTTTTTGCACATTTATACTAAATAGGATCTCCGAGTTCAATACACCTTCATATTCCAACCGGTGAAGTAGGCCTTTAAATGAGAGACACTGAACATTCGGACTGGTCTCTTAATTTTTTACAGAGCGGTGTATAACATACACACTATAAATGTAAATGTAAATGTACTTTATTTATACAGCCCTTTACAACAGTCCTTTCGGTGTACCAAAGTGCTTTACAGGATTGAGCAAGATAAAACACGATAAGATAAAATCAAACAAGACAAAATCAAACAAGATCAAAACAAGATAAGATCAAGATCAAAGTGTTATCACGCTACTGTGTATTAAAAGCCATCCTGAATAAATAGGTTTTTAGCCTACTCTCCCCTCCTCACTGTATGTACAGTACATTCAAGTAGCTCTCTCACCTCCCATGTCTCACAGCGCCCCCAGCAGGCGTCTCTGGGGAAGTGCAGCCCTCCACAGCCCGGATTTTTCTCTATTAATCTATCATAACGTTTCTTCTTTCATAGTAGTATGAACCAAAAGGTGCAACATGTACATCGAGGTGTTTATTTGACTAAACTTGTCCAACAAAATTGTTCTAGAAAACATGCTTAAAAAAATTATTTTTAGTGCCTTTACATAGTATATTTTTTAATTTATATAACAAGATATTGCCAAATTTTCATATGTATTCAACCATTTCTGAGAAAAATGTAATACAAAAAAGGTAGGCCTACATTTATTTTAAGTTCACCTTTTAAGACTACATCAAACAGAAGAAAAAAAAATCTACCTAAAAAAAAAAGAAACTGCCTCAAAAAAAACTTGATAATCCTCCTAAAAAGAAAAAATCATCCTCTTTATTTTATTTTCTTCTTCCCTGTGGCCCTTATACTTTTCCGTCGATTTACCTGTATAAATAAAAGGGTTAAATTAAAAAAGTAGCTCTCTCACCTCCCATGTCTCACAGCGCCCCCAGCAGGCGTCTGTGGTGAAGTGCAGCCCTCCACAGCCCGGCTTTTTGTCTATTTTGCTTTCATAACATTTCTCCTTTCATACTAGTATAAATCAAAGGTACAACATGTACATTGAGGTGTTTATTTGACTAAATTTGTCCAACAATATTGTTCTAGAAAACATGCTTAAAAAGAGTTTTTTTAGTACCTTTACATAGTATATATTTTTAATTTATATGACAAGATATTGCCAAAAAAAAAAATAAAAAATCTTCCTCCATAAGAAAAAATCTTAAAAAAAAAAAAAAAAAAAAAAATCCTCCTTAATTTGTTTTCTTTCCTGTGGTCCTAATACTCTTCCGCAGGTAGATTTACCCATAGACATTATAAAGGGTAGACGCCGCATTGGGCGTTGAGCGCGAGAAATACGGGCGCCATCTTGGAAGGGGCACACGTTCCACTCAGTGTAGTCTGTTTGGCAGGTGCAATGAACTGTCAGCGCATGTAATTAATCATATCTCATTAAATACCAAACTGATTTTCACGCGGTTTTCTTTGCTGCAAAGATCATACATCTAGCTAAGATACAGGGCACAAGTTTCGACGTGTTTTAATATTCATAGTGGGCTTAACAGTCATAGAAGATTCTGATATGATATAAGTAACCAGACGTCCGAGTCACACACTTCGTCCGGGAGGAGATTGAAACGGAGGATGTGTTTCTGCTTGGGGAACATATTGAGGAGGAGACACAGTTTGGCATCGACAACCACCATTCCGACTTGTTGTCATTGGTTGTGTCTGTCTTTCACAAATTAAGGCTGCACCACATTGCCAAACTCGCCTCGCTTGAATTTCTCTTCGGAGTAAAATGCGATTGTAAGGATGGTTAACTTTATTATATGCATTTGAGTATTATTGTTTGCTGTTGTTGTTTGATTTTCCCTTAATTTAATACTTTTGATTGCTGTGGTTTTGTATTGAATGTGTTTTTAAATGTACCGCGCTGCAAGGCACGCATTGATTTCCTGTGTATGTCTGAGGAACCAACTCGAGACTAGACTGAACTTGGTATTCCCCCCCTAATATAGAACATTGGACAACCAAGAAGACTTTACTTTTAAATAATCCCGTCCTCTTTTAAGAGGCAATTGTCTAACAAGCTTGTGTTTTAAATTAGAGAAATAAAACATATTTTTACATGAACACTCATGTTGTCCTTCTCTTTTAATGAGATATTATATACACTGGTTTTTATTTATATTTAATGCCTTCATGGGAAACATCCACCCTTCATATGTACCATGCTCGACTACTCCTCCTAAATTGCCCCGAGCTAACTCCAGTTTAGGAATAACTGCCTTTTCATGTATAGTGCCCCTAATTCATGGAATGCTCTGCAGAGCAACTTAAAAATGACTGCTCTACTCTTGGTTTATTTGAATCTATGATTTCTGAATTTTACACATCTGACTGTAACTGTTTTAGCTGAATTCATTGTTCATTTAGTATTTTATTTTTGCTCTTGTTTTGTATTTTGTATAGGCCTACTTTATTTAAATTAATATATTTTATCCTATTTTATTTCTGTTCTCTGTTTATGTTATCCCTGTGATTGTCTTTATTGTGTATGCTCGTCACTGTAAATTAATAAATATATTTATATATAGCCTAATCATATATTGTTAACTTATTAAAATAGCTGACTTTACTGCCCCTATCTGTTTCTGCTTCTCTATCATAATTTAGTCTAAAGTGTGTGATTTGCAAAATACCTATCATAGCCTACATCACATAGGCTAGGCTATCATAAAGGTGACCAGACGTCCCCATTGTTGGTTGCCTGTCCCTGTAAACAGAAACAACTACCTGTTCCCGTTTTGTTGACACCTCATTAGGTTTTTCAATCAGATTGCTAGTCAAACTGGAAATGTCTCCGTTTTCCCCCTTTTCGGGGGATGTTCCTCGTTTTGATCTCGGACGTCTGGTTACTTATATCATATCAGAATCTTCTATGACTGTTAAGCCCACTATGAATATTAAAACACGTCGAAACTTGTGCCCTGTATCTTAGCTGGATGTATGATCTTTGCAGCAAAGAAAACCGCGTGAAAATCAGTTTGGTATTTAATGAGATATGATTAATTACATGCGCTGACAGTTCATTGCACCTGCCAAACAGACTACACTGAGTGGAACGTGTGCCCCTTCCAAGATGGCGCCCGCATTTCTCGTCAGCGCCAATAGGCAGTAGCGGCCAACGAGGCGTCTATCCTTTATAATGTCTATGGATTTACCTGTATGAATAAAAGGGTTAACAAAAAAAAGGTAGCTCTCTCACCTCCCATGTCTCACAGCGCCCCCAGCAGGCGTCTGTGGTGATGTGCAGGCCTCCACAGCCCGGCTTACGGGCCAGGAAGGTGAACTCTCTCACAGCACAGCCTATGAAGCGACGCAGATTCACCGCAGACACACGGGGGACTGAGCCCGACTCGAGGGAGAGCCAGAGGAGATACCAGACCAGGACCAGGCCAGGCACGCTAAGGGGGAAAAGCAGAAAAAAGCATTTGTTTGTGTTTAGTTTTTTATTTCACAATATATTTATTTATTACAGTTTTTTTTTTCAGTTTTTTCACAACTCACACAAACAAACACCTGCACCATCACAACATACAAAAAAAAATAACAAACTAAAAAATCATCAAAAAATAAAATAAAACAAAAACAGAACAGAAATAAAACAAACTGGCTGTCCGCTAAGGGTGAAAAGCAAAGATAAAAGTTTTAATTTTAATTTAATTTTTTTAAGACACTGTCTGGAGGGAGAGCCAGAGGAGATACCAGACCAGGACCAGGCCAGGCACGCTAAGGGGGAAAAGCAGAGGTTTTATTTGTGTTTTTAATATATTTAGTGCAGTTTTTTTTCACTGTTTTCACAACACAAACACACAAACAAACCACCTGCACCATCACAACATACAAAAAAGAACAAACAAAAAAATCATCAAAAAACTAATAAATTAAATAAAACTAAAACAGAACAGAAATCAAATAAAAAATAAAAAAATTTGATTACCAACAAAGGCAAATCTATCCCCATTTTATTTGTGTTTTTTATTTTTATTTTAGTTTATTAATTTGGTATTTTTTTGCTTTATTAGACAGTTTGGACATCCAGAGAAGAAACCAGCACATATGACAAGGATACATTTCATTTGTGTTTTAATAATATATTCTAACGTACATATTCATTTTTAACATGCCTGGCTGTCCGCTAAGGCTGAAAAGCAAAGATAAAAGTTTTTTGTTGGTGTTTTTGCTTTATTAGACAGTTTGGCGATCCAGAGAAGAAACCAGCACCGAACCACTCCAGGCACGCTAAGGCTGAGAAGCACACAACCGGTATTGTTTTTCTCCTTATTTTATCAGAATCAGATTTTGTTTCACTTTTGGCCAAACTAGGGTTAGCTCATTCTGCCCACCTAGGGTTACAGCTCTTACTTTTGGCTAAACAAGGGTTAGGGTCAGAGAGCTAGGGTTAGGGTTAGCTCATGATACGAGTCAAAATGTGGCCACCATAACCCAGGAAGCAGGCTAACCACAACCCTATACCTCTGCAACTATTTCTTAATCAGCTAACCCTAACCCAAGTGAGACAGCCTTAACCCTTGGCGGACAAAGAGAGCTAACCCTAACCCTGACCATACAATCACATTTTGATAAAAGGCAACTGTTTGTCTGCACTAGATTTTTAAGTTTTGAGACCATCTAAAATGCAAAAGTTATATGAAAAACTGCCTTTATTTGATCCAGAGGAGATCAGTTGAGATAACGTATCATGCATAATGTACAAGAGTAATGAAAATGTATCAATATATGTGTGAAATGTGTCATGTGTTTAAGTTTCGAGGTCTACATACTAAGCATTTCAAACACTAACAGTTGTGCAGACTGATTCTCTGTCATTTTTTTTTTTTTTTTTTTTTTTTTTTAAGTCTTTATTGAACATGGTTAAAAAAAAATAATACAAACAAATAAAACGATTGAGCAGTAAAAAAGGAAATAAATAAATTAAAAACAAACAAATGGGAACCTCAGGATCCTAAGCAACAAATACATAACTCAAATAACATAGTTCATGTTCAAAAGGGATAGGAAGAAGTTAAGAAAAACTTTTCTGGTCCTACCCCCTCTTGTTTTTTATAATTGTTTACAAAAAAATAAATGTTCAGTTTGAATCAGTCAGTGTCTATGATGTTTGGCTCGTGGGTTAAACAAATCAAAACTTTTCGACAAAACAATAACAAAATAAAATAATGGAACAGATGAACGAAAACCATCAAATTGAAAACAGCAAAACAGAAAACAGTCATACAGATAACCAACTAAAACTTTCTGAAAAAAAATAATCAAGTTGGCAAGACTTTTACTTTTGTAGAATTCTTAGTATGTAGAGCTCAAGACTTGAAGTTACATAACATATGAATGATAAGGTATCCCAACAAAAGATAATCAGTCATTTCAAATCTGGGCAGTTTACATTCAAACTTAAGACTTTTAGTTTTAGCCTCCAAATAAAAAAAATCAAATATAGACAGTTACTCTGAAAAGTTTTTTTTAAACATTTTACAGTAGGCTATGTTTATTAGCAAGGACTCCATATTTATTTATTTATTCATTTAACTTTTATTTATCCTCGAGAGACCAATTGAGGGGTGACCCTCATTTACAATGACGTCGAGATCAAACAAATTCAAAGGAAAAACAACAATACATAAACAATATTCAATGCAAATACATCAAATACACAACAACAGGTGAAGAGAAAAACAATTGAAACATTTACACAGTGGTGAAGAGTGGCAGCTATTAAAATGAAATGGGTGAAAGTACATATAACCAAGGATGTTAACTGAACAAAATACCCTTGAAAATTCCAAGTGTAGATTCAGAATTCACTCACCATTTCGACTTATTCCTTTGTAAGTTCATCTCAGTTGCTTCCCGGCAGCCAAATACTCGTTCAAATGTATTGAATTTTAAATGCGCACTAAAATACAAACACAGTGACACGCTAAAGTTAACACAGCTTTTCTGCAGCTTTAGTAGCACTCAGGCTATAATAAGAACCAGCTCTTAAGATATGTTTTGGCAATGCGGACATCAATCGCAAACCCCAGTACTTATCCGTGTGTGCTACCATCTACTAATGCATCTGACAGTGTAAAACGGGGGCTTTTTTATTACCTTTTCTCCTGTCAGTCATATGCTGTTGAAGTGCTACCCTTAGACTATTTGTGTGTGTGTGTTTGGGTGTGTGTGTGTGTGTGTGTGTGTGTGTGCCCCCCCCCGCCCGAGGCCTATATTCTACCTGTCATTACCACCAACTTATCCCCACTACATTAGCTTGATTAGGGAAAGAGGCTAAGCTTTTGTTCATAGCTATCCAAACGGAAGGAGTTGGAAGAGCACACTCACAAACACAGAGCCTACCTGTGTCTGCTCTCACTCATCCATACTGCAATTAACTGGCTCCGCACACAGAAGGACACAGACAGACACAGACAGACAGACAGACACACACACACACACACACACACACACACACACACACACACACACACACACACACACACACACACACACACACACACACACACACACACACATAGCCCGGGCTCCTGTTCTCACATGTCAAACTGTAATTACTTTAACCATGGGAAGTTTGGGTTATCATGTTTTTTTTTTACTTTAGAATATTAGAAAATTAGCATGATTATACATTGTTCCGATTAATTTATTGAGCTTTTGGATACGTATATATTCCGAAACAAGTAGAGAAAGAAAATGTGCAGAGAATAGTTATGGAAAGTTTAGTTGATGTCAGTGCTTTAGAAGTTGTGATTTATGGAGTATTGACAAAAAACTAATGTTGAGATAATGTTCGTTAAAGATGGTTGCATAGGAGAAATGTACAGACGCAAACAGACAAGGTTTAGTCAAAATAAACACCTAAATATACATGTTGGACCTTTTGATTTATACTAGTATGAAAAGAGAAATGTTATGGAAGATAAATAGATAAAAATCTCAAAATTGACCAGTCCTTAAAAAAAAAAAAAAAAAAAAGGTTTTTGCATGCAGTGTCTCTCATTAAACCGGTCCTATATATGGGGGCGCTCATGGGGCAGTGGGTAAGAGCTCCCCCCCCCCCCCCCCCCCCCCTGGGCCCAGGCCCTGCAGCAGACCCAGGTTTGAATCCCGCCGGGTTAGTTCTCTGCATGTCATTCCCCTCTCTGCCCCATTTCAACTCTGTCTCTTCAATCTGTCTATAAAAAGCAAAAATGCCCCCTAAAAAACTGTCCTATATAGGCCTAGTCTTATTCCAAGGACTGAAATGAAAGAAAAAAAGTTATTTTGGTCATACGGACACTTTGAGTCATTCTTTTCATTATGTTTTTTAACGTTGTTATTGTTGTTGCTAGTGACACACAAAGAGAGAAAGCTTTCTAATACCCCGTCTGTGTCTTAGAGGCTTTAGCGTGTAGGATCACTCACTTAAGACTGAACGGACGCCTGTCTTAGGATGTGTCAGCGCTCACAGGAGACAATGACAAGACATGGGAGACGTTTCCAAGTGGAAGAATTGATTTGGGTGAGTCAGAGTCAGAGCGACCCATCTAGAAAATTACCACCGTCAGAAAGAGCCCCTGAAGGCATCGTGTGCAGCCAGCGGAAAAATTAAGGAAATTAAAAAAAATCTTTATCTGGTGGTGTAGTGGATAGAGCGCGTACCATATTGTCTCAGGCCTTCGTTGCAGTGGTCGCGGGTTCAAATCCGACCCGTGGACCTTTACTGCAGGTCATCCCCCTCTCTCTCTCTCTCTCTCTCTCTCTCTCTCTCTCTCTCTCTCTCTCTCTCTCTCTCTCTGTCTCCCCATTTCAACTCTGTACTATCTAATAAAGCTTGAAAATGCCAAACAAATAAAAAAAAGTTAAGTTATACGTTTAGGCCAAGCAATTAAAGTTAGATTACAAGGGGTTTATATTGGGAAGGATGAGTCAGATACAAAGACAACATGTCCTCCCCACTTTGAGAGAGATTCACCCATCTTTCCGGAGGCTATTATAGAACAATGTGCAGGGTGTGGAATAACACTAAAGCATGTAATAGGATAACACTGGTGATTACAGTGAGTTTCATTCTAAGCCAGCGCAAAGGGAGTAAGCATGGATTTCCACAAAACAAATTTTATCTAACATTTTTTGCCATACTCTTTTAATTGTTTTTTAAAAAGATTATTTTTTGGGCATTTTCAAGCTTTATTGGATAGTACAGAGTTGAAATGGGGAGACAGACAGAGAGGGGGGATGACCTGCAGTAAAGGTCCACTGCGACCACTGCAACGAAGGCCTGACCCAATATGGTACGCGTTTCATAGACTACGCCACTCTTTTAATTCTTATGGGGGAATGAGTCTGCCTTAAACCATCCATACTATTTATGAAAATTTCAGATCATCAGCAGATGAAGTTTGCTCAGGGACTGTCACTTTCAGGTCTTACCTTGTTTACCTAAAAACATTAAATGGCCTTGATAATGAAAATTATTATTATTATATTGATGGCCATGTGATATGGTTTGATACGGTCTAAAAGCCTCAGAACTTGTAGATAAGTTTGATTGTTTAAAAAAAAAACAGTCAGTTCAACTTTAAATCAACGTGGACAAGAACTGTTAAAATTACCGAGAATATAAGAAAGTTTGAACATTTAGTCAAACAAATTAGTGAAAATATATTTGTAAAAGTTCTACAATTAGGAATTATTTTGAGAGGAAGTCTGTAGGGGATGACCTGCAGGCTGATAGCCAACCATCGGGACCAATGTAGTGTCCAGTCTTGCCAAGTTCTACTTTAAACCTGGGAAAATGAATGAAAAAACCCACTGCTACTGAGGTGTCCTTAGGCAAAGTACATCACCTCCAAACTGCCCCAGTTGAGCTGCTAAGAGACCATCAGTAGAATGAATATGTTAATAAAACATAAAGTTAAGAAACTAAAAATCATAAATTACCTGTCAGCTCAGTTTAAACAGAGAAATCCAGTTAGTTTTGCCTTCACTTTACCCAGTAGCCCAGTCAGTAACATTATGCTATACTGACCTCTGGTGCTCACATGTGGTATTGACACTTACCTTACTTGGTTCAAGTCAAGTCAAAGTCAAAGGTTGTGTTCCGAATCGCATACTTTCTACTATATAGTATGTAGAAAAAAGATTTAGGATGTCCCGATTCTTATGGCCAGATTTAGGATGGTTAGAAGTACCCGGATGTCCTACTTCATGCGGCCAAGATTGTTAGTGTTGAAAACTGCATCCTATTTGGGCGATTCTGACCCATAATCCAGTGTGCACGTGAAGTGACGTCACATCGACGAAGCCTCCATATGAAAACAAACGGGGATGCGACGGATATAAAAGCAAGAGGCAAGATCAAGGCGCAATGTTATGATGAAATAAAACAGTAAAAGTATGTCCCAATAGTATGCATACTGCATCCTAACTAGATTATTTTTATCGTCGGATGTAGTATGTAGAATAGAAAAAAGAAAGAGTATGCGATTCGCAACCAAAGTTTTTTATTGTCAGTTCTGAAATATGCAAGACAAATGTGCAAGACTCATTTCAATTACAAAATGTTTTTTGTTGACAAATATAGCAATTCCGTGGTGTGGGTATAGGCCTACATTGATCCAAAGTGGACTGTCCAATGTCTATCCTCACACCAATAAGGAAACATATTTCTAACCAATGGCCTTTGAAGTACAAGTTGTTGTGTCTCAGTTGCTAAGGAACTCAAATCTTGACGACAGGAAGAGTGAGTGAATTTATGGTAAGCAGCAGGGCCCAGTTTCACCAGGCAGAGATGGAAGAAGTTAGTAGGCAGCTCACAGCCCCCCATACCAACTATTTTTAATATAGGCGCCTATTCAAAATATAGATAAGAGGAACGTAGGACCCTCTCATTACCTGCTATATGGGGAAGACCCTCTGCGAGTCAGTGGGATTAAAAGGATATATATATAATTTGATATTTTTGACCACCTATGCATGGCCTAGGCTAACCCAGGACTTTCCAATCGCTTTTCTTGTCACTTTGACAACTTATTATATCCTATATCATTGCACACTTAATATATTGCCATAATTATTTTACTTTCTGATTTTAAAAAAAAATAGTCGACTTCCACATTTAGAAAGTTTTCAAAGTGTGCATCCTTCCAACTGCCGTACACTTTTTTACTTGAAGCTATAATGCGTAACTTCTGTTGCCCCCATGAGGAATTCTGAGTAATTACAACAACACTGTCGGTGCATCGCTATCTACATGAGGTAAAGCCTCCAGTGATGGTACATGGATTGTATACCTTCTGCTGTATACGTCCAGGTTTTTTTCTTAGCAGTAGCATCAACAACTGAAACATGTTGTGGGAGATATTGCATATGACATATCTCTGAACTCATATATTGAAATGCTTACTTAACCATTGTTTTATATAGACTTATAAGTGTAATTGGATATACTGCATGTTTGTTTGTGACTGAAACTGAGATGTAGATATCGCAACAGACCACTCGGACAGCCACGCCTATGTTTAAGTTATGCACCATTACCCTGTCTGTCTCCTATTGTCCTATGATCAAACTCCTCCCATGGTTAAGATATGTAAAATTTGTCTGTCTGCCTGCCTGAAACAATGTGCTTAAATACCTGTCTGTCCTACGAAACGGGGCTCACTCTTGCATTCACTTTCCCTGTGTCTGCATTAGTGGCCTCTCCGACGGAGATCCTTGCTTTATGATTGAATAAAACCTATTGCTACTATTAACGTATCACTGTTGCTTATTTTTCCTATCACAGTTGGCGAGCTAGTTGGACGGAGAGACGACCGGAGCAACACGGGGCCGACAACAGTTTTTTTTGGTTGATCACCTGATTTCTTTGAACTCATCTCGCACAAAACTTCCCTTTTAAAACTCGGGAAAGAGAGGAATTCTGTTGCTCGTCCCGTGAAAACTCTGCCGTCTCCTCCTAAAAGTACCGGTAAGTGAGGGGTTAATTTTATTTAAAAGGCATATACAATTGGGTAAAAGTGAGTTCCTTCTGAGCGAAATCTCTGCGAGAGCCGTCGCTGGATGCAGCTGGGCCGGAACTCGGTTTTCCTTGCAAAAGAGAGGCAGGCTGTTGGTTAGTTTTGGCTTGGGTGCATTTCAGCGACACTATCGTATTGAATATTCTTTCCGATGCAGCACGCGCACTAAGTTGACGAATTAGTCTTAAAGTCTAAAGGTTGTAGATAGAGCTGATCCTGAAAGTAGGACCATATGGTTTTCCTTGTTTACTGGTTAAATCGACGGATTGAAAAACAAGTTATTTCGGCCAGGGTTCTTTGTAGCCCATGTATAAAAATTGTCCAGTGGAGGTAGTTAGAAGACTATCACTTTTACA
This sequence comes from Ammodytes dubius, assembly GCA_026122265.1. NCBI lineage: Eukaryota > Metazoa > Chordata > Actinopteri > Uranoscopiformes > Ammodytidae > Ammodytes > Ammodytes dubius. The sequence goes on from CM047517.1 coordinate 350,628, forward strand.
GACCAAGATACTGTTGTTTTAGCGGGGTTTTGTTTTGATCCTGGAGCAAGGACTTTGAGATCTCATAAGTGTTTTATTTGTTTTGTCTTTGTTTTATTGTATTGTTTGGTTGCAACTGTTTCTTTTTTCCTTCCATTCTGTTGTGCTTTGTGTTAACTAGACAAAACGTGCCGACCCGGGTGGAAAGGTAAGTTGGTAGTTTTGTGTGTGCTTTTCTTTGGTTTTCTTTAACATGGGAAAGGCTTCTAGCAAAAAGCGAGGGAGAATATTCCCATCCCAGATACGCCAATTATTTTGCATATGAAAGCACACTATGGGCTTTCAGCTGTGACTCAAATACATGTATGGGTTCGTTTCGGTTTCCCTGTGGGCGGTAGCTTCAGCGTCACTCAGCTAATCAACCTTAGAACACAATTGCAGGCAGAGGAAACCCGCACGGCGCACATGAAAAGTAAAAATTGTTTTAGCGCCGACTGGCGGGCATTTTACCAATGGTTTGACGAAGCGACAAGACGGAGCAATTGGTGCCAGCCAGTGGGGGACAAAGTAACTCCATTTGTGTCTCAGGGCTTATGCTTACAGGTCGCCCGGAAACCCAGACAACAACGTGCTCCGGAGACAACACACGCTGCCGCAGCCGGCATGCCCACGGCACAAACTACATGCGGGCCTCCGCCCTACGTCCCATTATACCCAGACCTGAGACACCTCAGTGTGGTTGCGTTAAACAAGGTGGCGTCTACCTCTGTTCCCGTTCCAGTTCTGCCCTCCAAGCTACTGGACCCGGTGAGTATTGCACCATTACTTCACAGAATTTCTGAGGACGCACTTCCCTTGATGGAAGTGGCCAGGCCGGCCGAACCTGCTTTTGTTCAGCGGCCTTGGGATACTTATGTGCTTTTAGCCGCTATGTGTTATCTCCCAGCACTTAAAGATGTTGGAGAGACACGTTTTTTGGAAGCGTTACTGGTTTTCTGTGCCGAGTTCAGACCAACTACCGCTGAGTTACGACTCATTTTGTTCGCTATATTGGGTAATGACTGGGCTAGTGTTTCAGCTACTTTCCCTCCAGAGCTCCAGTGCCAAACGTTTCCTGTCACCCCAGAGCATTTCTGTTTTTCAGTGCTCTAAACTCATCGCATTCTGCAGCCAATACACTTTTGCTTTTGCATGCTGGCTTCAACCTTGGAGGTTAAGGCCTCGTCTGTCTTTTAGCTACCATTTAATTCCCAGTTCAGATGGCTTTGCTATCCCCTTGTCTAGATTCAGCAGCCTATCTGTCTTTTAATTCCTTTTTAAGTTTGGAGTTGTCCTGCAGAGGACAACTTGGGAATTTGTGAAACTGTTGCTGAACTTGCCTGATTTAATGCTTTTGTTTTTGTCCCAATCTTAAATAATTTTGTTTTTACTTGTTTTTCAGTCTTCCTTCTGCCTAAGCTGACTCTGGTGACCAATTCCTTTGATCACACTTCCTGTGCAAACAAGGAGCCTCAATTGCAAATGGCTACTCAAACTTTTGCAGTCTTAGAGGGACTAGCCTGTGAACCTGCTTTGACCCATTTTCCATAGTTGTCCTTTTAGAATGGGTACATCTTTTTATGCCTTGACTCTAACATAAATCTTATTTTCAACAGCCACCTTTTTGGATAAAGGGACTCATTAATTTGTTTTAGACCACTACATCTCCTGGTTCAAGTCGGACTCACTCATTTGCTGCTCTTGTTACCACAGATTAACATGCACAGTCACCCTTAGAGAGGCTGATTAGTTATCTTTGTTTGCTCCTTTGCTTTTAGTTTCACATCTTCTAGGACCAGAGTGCCTTGCCATTTTACATCTTAAAAGGAGTAAAGGCCACCTTTGTTTTGTTAATTAAGGTTATGCAGCCACACGCTGGTTAAACATGCTTTCACTTGTTCCGCTGCTCTCTCCAGCAGAGGAGCAGCGTCAAACGATTCATTTGTTTCCCTAGGTCACTGTTGTGAATGTCTGCTCTTCTATCTAGCCTAGCCTATGGATATGCCTTAGTCACTTTTTGCCTTCAATTTCAGCTGCCCATGTCAGTATTGTTTTGGTTTACACATTTGCGAATGTAGGCTAACTTACCTTCTGCTTAGAGTATTTCTTTTGTTATTGTTATCATTTGTCCGTTGTGGCCCACTTCCAAGGTGTGAGTATCCTCCCTGTGTTTTGCTTAGTTCAACCATCTCATCATTTGCATCTTCCTTTTGTCTAATCCTCCGTCCTGGCCATGGCCTTTTGTCTTGTGTTCACCATGTGTAAATTGCTGGGATTGACTGTGTTTTCCCTCTGCCTGTTTTCCCCCAATGTTTTATGGGAACTTTTTGCTAAAACTTGTCTGATTTAATGCTGTTTTCTTCCCATGTCTAAAATAATTTGTTCTGTCTGTTTTTCAGTCTCCCTTCAGCACGACAGGGACACTGCCACCTAAGTTGACTCTGTTAACAATTGCTTTTGTCTACACCTCCTGTGTTTACATGTACCCTCTGTAGCAAAAAGGGCTACTCTCATTTTTGCAGTCATGGCTGGACTAGCCTGTATACATGCATGTGTCACTTCTGCCACGTTTCTAGCATTAATTTTGGTTACATCTTGCCTCCTTTTAGAAAGGGGACTAGTTGATCTGCTTTAAAAACTACATTTCCTGGTTCAAGCCAACTCACTCATTTACATCTCTTTAAACCACAGATAAACATGCACAGCCACTCTTAAAGAAGCTGTATTGTTTTCTTGATTGCTCATTTCTTTTAGATCCACCTTTTGTAGGCCCAGCCAACATGCCCATTTTCCTTCTCAATAGCACAGACACCCATGTTTTTACATTTATGTAAGTATCTCCCCCTTGTTTCACTATAGCCTTGCACCACTGTCGCTGTGACCATCACATTTGCTGATAGCCCACTCACCGTTTTGATCGGCCATCAGTGCCTTTAAAACATGCAATGCTAGGCAGTTACTTATTTTCTGTTATAATTGAACTATTTTTGGCTGCTTGCACTAACTTTTCCTCCTGCAGGTATGCTATTCAATTCTTTCTCCTATGAACACTCGTGTTCATGCAACTTGGTCATTTGTTAGGCTCTACATTTAGGTTGGTTTAGCCTGTTGCCAGTGGGCTGTTTTGTGTTTGCTACACAGTGTAGGAGCAATCTTGTTTGGTGTTCTGTCCTAGAGCAAGCTAGAGTGAGAGCGGTTGTTGGTGCGTTAGTTGTTTTGTTGTTATGGTTCTTGTTGTTTGTTGTTATCGAGCTGAGGTGTTTTTTCTTTTATGTGTCTGATTTGCAGAGTTCTGATCTCTGATTTCGCCAAAATCAGTCTGTTGACTTGTTTTCTCTCCTGTTCTCTCCCTGTTGTTGCCAGCATCTTTGAATGCTTGACTTTTGATTTTGTTTGAATTAACTCTGTGCACTTGGGTGTGCATTTCAGTTGATTTATTGCGCGCAGCGATCGTTTAAGTTTTACTTAAACTTGTTTCTTGTTTTGCTACTAACTTCATTTTTGCTTCCAGACTCTTAGGTGCTGTATATTTCCCTGGAAATATGCTTATCTCATTCTTTTCCCATACCTGGTTTCTTTTATGTTTCTTTTTACTGTTTCTCGCATTCTGTGGTTTTCCTAAATCCTAACACAACTCATTTTAACACAACTAACTTTGCAATTTGTTTTGTTTTATTTGCTGCAAACTTGTTGATGTTTCACCACAGTTTTACATTGTTGGCCTTGCAGGTCCAATCGGTAAGTTTTAGTATGGTTACGTTTTGCTTGATGACTGCATCCAAAAGGTAAGATCACTTTGTTTATTTGACAAGTCAACATTGTTGTTCTTTATGGTTTTGACTTTCTGCTATATGTGTTATCTTCTTTCCTTTTTAAACTAATTTAGTGGGCCTTTTCTCAATTTGCAATATTGATACCTCATGTCGCTGTCTCTTTGATTATATTTGAACAATATCCTTCTCTCCTCTATGCGTCACAGTGTATGCAGCAGTGTTTCCCCCTGTCCTGTCCTGTTCTGGAAAAGCCTACACTGTCCCATCCAAACCTGGAGCTTTGGGGGTTGACTCTGCTTCACGGCATCCGGCCTCAGAGCAAGGCCAAGTTGGCTTCACGGTGATTTCTGCATCCGACACACACATTAGTGACAACCCTTTGACGCTATTTTTTCCTACCCTAAGAAGTTGCAGGGCACATATGTGATCACGCCTGCTGTCAAACTGTCACTGTCAAATGTCACTGTCACGGTCACTCCCCTGTCCTCTCTTTCTGCTCTCAACAGGTGAAGGAGTCCCTACCTTGCCAGTCACTGCCGCCTACTGCCGACGGATCGAGAGAATCAACCACGAGAGGACTACTGCCACCAGCTTGAACCAGACGACGTCAGAGGGAAACCAGCCACGACGAAGAAGAGGACGGCCAAACCACCTCGCTCCATGGAGAGCCAGACGACGCCCTACCTCGCTTTGGGCTTTAATCTTGATGTGTCTGGCCTGCGCCCCCCCCCCCCCCAGATGTGAAACACCGCTTTCCTATTGTCTGTCTACAGGACCCTCATCGCCGTCGAGGGTGCACAGTGTGCGCCCTCCATGCTTTCAGACCTGATGGAAATGTCTGCCCCCCCCTCCCCCCTCCCCCCTCCCCGCTCCACAACCCCCCCCCCCCTCCCTACCAACAACCCCAACCCCTCCCACTCCTCCGACTGCGCAGCCACCACCCTGATGACTGGATTTGCCATCAGCTCCCCACATCCTCCACAGCTCCCCTTTTCCCTACACCCTGGCAGATGACCTTAAGCGAAGGTTTGTCCTTATTCGGATGGCGATGAACTTGATTTTTGCCTCCAGTGGTGGCTTTTGCTGCTTGTCCGTGCCTTTCTGCTACCCTTGGGGTTTTTTGAACTTTACAGGCATTCTAGGACTATTTTGCCTTATCGTGTTGTTCTCCATTTTCTTTTGTCTCATCAAGGCCATTCTAAAATGTTGTATTAGTCACTCCACCTTAACAATGCCAAGCGGCAACCTGGTTGAACCAATCCCCCTCGAAATTTGGGTTCCCCCCTTTGCCGAGTGCCTTGACCCTATTGACCCCCCTTCTGCTGACTGCTTTGAGTACTTCCACATGGGCGACTCTCTGTAATGGGTTCCTTTCTTACTGTTCTGGGATTGTTTTGTTTTGCCTTTTGTTTGTTTTCTTTTTGGTTTAATGTTTTTCCTCTTTAGAATTCTATTTGAGGTTTTTTCACATTAAACTCACTTCTTGATATTTTGGCCTTATCCTTTGATTATTGGCCTGTCCTGGGTTTATATTTTTTCCTTACGAGGTTTTTTATTATTCCCTGTTATTCCTTTTGCCTTACCTTTCGACTGTTTTGGGGTTTAAATTTTTCTCCCCTAGTGTGTATTTTGCCTTACTGTGGTTTGCTTTCTTTTATGTTATCATAATATGATAAAAAGAGTGAAGTGTTGTGGGAGATATTGCATATGACATATCTCTGAACTCATATATTGAAATGCTTACTTAACCATTGTTTTATATAGACTTATAAGTGTAATTGGATATACTGCATGTTTGTTTGTGACTGAAACTGAGATGTAGATATCGCAACAGACCACTCGGACAGCCACGCCTATGTTTAAGTTATGCACCATTACCCTGTCTGTCTCCTATTGTCCTATGATCAAACTCCTCCCATGGTTAAGATATGTAAAATTTGTCTGTCTGCCTGCCTGAAACAATGTGCTTAAATACCTGTCTGTCCTACGAAACGGGGCTCACTCTTGCATTCACTTTCCCTGTGTCTGCATTAGTGGCCTCTCCGACGGAGATCCTTGCTTTATGATTGAATAAAACCTATTGCTACTATTAACGTATCACTGTTGCTTATTTTTCCTATCACAAACATTTATTGGGCTCTTCTAGGGGATTTTTCTTGAGCTCCTGCACCAGTGTCAGAGGGGGGGGGGGGCGACACCAGTTTGTAAACGCTGCCATACTGAGAAATACAGAGAGAGTTTTGTGGAGCTGATAATAGGCTTAATCAACTTTT
>CM047517.1:359191-361691 GCA_026122265.1 Ammodytes dubius
AGTGTAATTTAATAGCCTACATGTGACATTTTCACATGCCATATTTGCTTGGCTTTATAATGCATTCCCTTACTATTCCTCAAAGCACAACAACAACAAGTTGTACGTCTGTTGCTATGATTTCTTTGTCTTGAAGGTAAATTGAAGATCACATATTGTCATGTGATGTTGCCCTGTCATGCATGTCTCTACAGAGTTCAGTTACAGTATTTAAAGCTGCTTTCTCGTATTTGCATGGGGATTTTTTGGATTCTATTCTATAGTTTTAACTCATATCATTGTATTTGTAGGCGTGTTAAACATACAGTGCTGCTTGAAAGTATGTGAACCTCTTGCATTTTGGAATTTTATTCAGTTTAACCATTATTAATTAATTTTTTACAGATAAAACAAATGATTTGTATGTGCAAAAGTTGGCAAATCACTTGTTTCATCTGTTTTAACAATTGATTTCCAGAAAAGTAAAATGTTGAATTGATAAACAAACATCTGCTATTTCATATAAAAAACATACTGGTATTTATAAAAATTAATTAATAATGGTTAAAATAAATAAAATTCCAAAAGGCTCAAGGGGTTCACATACTTTCAAGCAGCACTGTATATTACTTCAACTCATTGATTTTATTTTCTCTACCGAGTTAATTGTAACCATGCATGAAGAGGTTAATATTGACTGAAGACTTCTCTCTCTTCTTTTAATTTTGTGGAACTAAATGACCATATACAGTAGATGTGTGTGCACTGGTCTGTGCTTTAACTTATTATATTATTGTAGGAGGAGGTTAGCCAGTTTATTGACCACTGCATCTTGAGTGCAGCATGCTTTTTCATCTGCACCTCATTAAATCATTTAATAATAGGATATTAATCTGAGCTAATAGCTGTGGCATTTCTCTAGCCTCCGTGTCACTATGCATTGCCCCTTGTGACTTAGATGAAAACTTCTATAGGTTTATTTCAGGGTTATTTGTTCAGAGACATTCGTGGTTCTCAAGTGATTTCAAACTCGTTACATTTTTTTTTTTAAATTTCTCTCTGTACTGTGACTGCCCTGTAAAAAAAGGTATGTAAACAAAGTAGCTAACAACAAGGCTGTTTACAGAGCCTAGGCTGCGTATAAACACTGGATTTTTAATGTTTAGGACAAACACAGTATGGACAGATAGAGCATCGTGAAGAGATATTCATTGATTTTGACAAAATGTGATTTTGACAACAAGCGTTCTCCAGAATCACTGACTCCACCTTTAATATGGCAGTTATTTTTTTATTGCGTTCAATGGTTACATTTTTGGTACAAGTGTTGCTTTCTTGTAGGACTCTGCCTGTATTAGATTTTAGCTTAATGTTGTCAGTGTCTTTATGTGTCATCAGCTCCATCGTGAAACAGAGGAATCCAGAGAATGTACTTTGGCTTGAGATTGAGCCCAGATCAATATTGTTAATAAGAAACTGTTCTTAAAAAGGTGCAGTGTGTAATATGACATCATCAAGAAAATTCTACAAAGTTCTAGAATGCAACGCTCCCTGGGTAACCCCAACCCTTTAGAATAATAACAGAAGCTACAGTGGCCTTCAAGGACAAGAACGATTCTAAATTTTAAACAATGCACCTGATGACATTCCAACTATGCCACTTTCAAGATGGCGGCACTAGGCCTTGGTCCAAAATATGCAGAAATATGGACATATATGAGACCCTTTCTAAGGGAAAAATAAATAATTCAAAAAAAAATGTTCAGCTATTATGCACTCAATTAAATGTACTTGTGGATATTATAATTACTTTCTACAAAATCTGCTAGGAAATAAAACCCAAAATTCTACACACTGCAGGTTTAATGTTTTGTCTTGAAAAATAAAGGTTAAAAAAAAAAGAAGTAGAACCGTTCTTTCATGTAAATCCAGTCCACACTCACTTACTGCTACTGAGGAAGATGAACAACATTGACACAACCCAGTTATGTAGATGATAATTGAGGGGACCTTAGAGTCATTCTGCTGAGCACACTGGATTAGACATTCCTATCATGGTATGCTGGTAGTGTCCTGGTGGTATTGGTGGCTGACCCAAAGATTAGAGCAGGAGGCTTCTGCATAGACACTTCAGATAACGATCAGTCAAGAAAAGATGGATTGTGACTGTGACTAACACCTGGCTTTCTGCAAGTAACAAAGATGTTAGTGGCCTTTTCACACCGTCAGCTGATTTTTGCATTTTGCAAATCGTCCTTTGTAGATCCGTGGAAATCCTAACACTCATTTAATGCTGTAGTGCAGGAGTTATTGGCGTTTTCCACAACATTATTTATTTATTTATTTATTTATTTATTTATTTATTTATTTATTTATTTATTTATTTATTTATTTATTTATTTATTTATTTATTTATTTATTTATTTATTTATTTATTATTCTTTCGGACAATTCCACACAATACACAATTATCTCTTTCACATCATACATCATACTTTGTGTTGTCCGAAGGGAGACGGAA
>CM047517.1:364191-375487 GCA_026122265.1 Ammodytes dubius
TCCACTTGTTCCTGTCTATATAAGTCATTTGTCTTTTAACATTACTTTGTCATAATAAGTCTCTCTCTCTCTCTCTCCTACTCCCCCCTCTCCCTCTCTCTCCTCTCTCTCTCTCTCTCTCTCTCTGACTGTCACCTCCCTCCCCCCTTTGCAGCTGACATGAAGCCTTGGGATAGCTCACATGCCTTGCTACAGTGGCACACACACACACACACACACACACACACACACACACACACACACACACACACACACACACACACACACACACACACACACACACACTGCCCCCCAATTCTATACTTGTGTTTTTAAAAATTGCTTGTGTTTATTGCTGCAGCGTTCTTGTGTAGAGGTTTGACAGCAGTATTATGGACTAACCTTGGACTTACCCTGTGTACTTGGCCGGATGCATTCAGTAATTCTCCAACTCATCAGCTAATCTCAAATAATTACATCTAGCACTTAGCAAGTATTTCTAATGTTGTTTCTCCCTTGTAAAAGAGTCTTCGGTCTCAATGGGATTTACCTGGGGTTTACAGAGCCTGGGCTGTGTATTAACACCGTTTTTTTTCTTTTTAGGACACACACAGCAACAAGCGTTCTCCAGAATCGCTGACTCCACCTTTAACTCTAGCTGTGTGTGTGTGTGTGTGTGTGTGTGTGTGTGTGTGTGTGTGTGTGTGTGTGTCTTTTTAGTTTGCTTTGTATTTATTGACTTGTTAAAACACAGTGTGGGGTCTGAGTTTGACCCACGTTAGCTTGACGGGATTATTTGTGGCTTTGACCTTTAAGTGACCTCATATATGTCAGCCCCTTTGCAAAGAGGAATGCACATACATACGTTAATACATCTGTGCACTTGTCCTATGCTACAGTACATGAGGGAGTAAATAGTGGATGGTGTTTGCCACATAGACAGCACAAGAATTTGATTAAAACTATAGTGCGTAACTTCTGTCGTCCCCCTTGAGGAATTCAGAGTAATTACAACAACACTGTCGGTGCATCTACATGAGGTAAAGCCTTCAGTGATGGCACATGGATTTTATACCTTCTGCTGTACGTCCAGGTTTTTTTTTCTCAGCAGTAGAATCAACAACTGAAACATTTCTTGGGCTCTTCTTGGGATTTTTCTGAGCTCCTGCACCAGTGTCAGGGTGGGTAGGGGGGGGGGGGGACACACCAGTTTGTAAACACTGCCATTATGAGAATTACAGAGAGAGTTTTGTGGAGCTGATAGGGTTTAATCAACTTTGTGTCAACTCATTTGGCGATGGCTTGAATATTACAGACATTCATTTATAAGAAAAAAAGTTACGCACTTTAGCTTTAAATATAACACTTGACGCCTCAACCCTCTGGCAGTACACACAGGTTCACTATGGTTTGACCTGCTTTGACATTTGCTGTGGCATATTGGTTAAGGTCTGAGGCTCCTTCACACCTTTTTTATTATACCCTCAAACTCACCTGTCCCTTATCCTTAACTGTCAATCCTATGGTCTAACCTTCAACTGCTCTGGAAAAAATTAAGAGACCACTCCAAATGTTCGGTGTCTCTCGTTTTTACTCTTTATGGGCATATGTTTGAGTAGAATGAACATTTTGGTTTTATACTATAAACTACTGACAACATTTCTACCAAATTCACCCCAAAAATATTGTCATTAAGAGCATTTTTCGATAAGTAATGTAGAGATGAAGATTTAAGAAAAATCCAGACTGGTCACTTATTTTTTTTTCGGAGCTGTATGTTCTCATAGGTTTTTAGTGTGTATCTGAGTGATTCTGTAGGCAGTATAATCTTACAAAGACTTCTAAATGTCATGCATTCTTCACTGTTAACTTATTCATACTGGACCCTGGGGGGTTAAAATATACAAGACTAAACACAGCCAAACACACAGGTTCAAACCAGCGCTCTGTTTGAACTGACAGGACAGTGTCAGTTTCATTCATAAAATATGATTGACTGAAAGGTCGCCTGTTATGCAAATTACACGTTGTCATGTTTTTTTCAACATTAAAGGTGGAGTCAGTGATTCCGTAGAACGCTTGTTTTAAAATTTACTTTTTGTCAAAATCAGTGAATATCTTCTTGCGATTCGCTACCTGTCCATAACTGTGTGTCCGCTGGAACAAAAAACCCAGTGATAATACACAGCGCAGGCTCTGTAAACTGGTATGTAAGCAAAGCATATGTAATCAAACAGGGTCCACCGTAACTAACTAGCAACTTGCCCGTTTACAGAGCCTAGGCTGTGCACATGTATACTACATAGGATCTCAGAGTTCAATACACCTTCATATTTCCACCGGTGAAGTAGGGCTTTAAGAAACAGAACCCAAGACCTGCAGAAAAAGTGTTTTGAAACTCCACTAACATAAAATGTTTTTAGGGGGCGCCCTTAGCTCAGTTGGTAGGGCGTCCCCCCCCTTGGGCCTCGGCCAGCAGCGGACCCGGGTTCGATTCCAGCCCGTGGTCGTTCTCTGCATGTCACTCCCCTCTCTGCCCCATTTCAACTCTGTCTCTACACTATCAATAAAGCATAAAAATGCCCAAAAAATATCTTTAACAAACATTAATGTGTTTTTTTTCTTCCCCTTTCCAGAGCGGTGCCATGCTGCGCGGAGGCAGTGTCTGATCGGTGTGTGATCCAGTGATCCAGCGAGTAGGGGATGTCTTCAGACGTGTTCTCCAGAGATGAGGGAGTGGAGAGGGAGAGGGGGCCCATCCCCCTGGACATAGACAATGTCCACATGCTGCTCCAGGGTACGTCACTTTTTGTTTTTGTTTAAATTGTTTTTTCTGAATTTTAAATTGTTGTTTTGCTTTTAAATTGTTTTACCTGCATTAAGTACAGCCCTTTGTTTCAGCTGTGGTTGTTTTAAAGGGCTTTATAAATAAAGTTGAGCTGAGTTGAGTTGAGTCACACTAAACTTAACCCTGTAAAAGCGTCTTTGAGTGCCTTGAAAAGCGCTATATAAATCCAATCCATTATTATTATTATTATTATTATTATTATTATTATTATTATTATTATTATTATTATTATTATTATTATTATTATTATTATTATTATTATTATTATTATTATTATTGTTATTATTATTATTATTACATACATATACACACCTGTACATACACACACCATAGGCTAGCATTTAGATGTACTTACAGATTACAGAGCAGTGATTTCTGTGCACAAAGTCATGGTGTTTTTTTTAATTTCAGTTAAGGTTTGGTTAAACTTTTTTACCCCTATGGGAAAATTTGGCTTGATCACAGTGACCGATTGCTTCATAAAAACATACTTCACAGAGTACAACTAAGAACAAAACAAAACAAACATTGTGGTGCTATGAATAGTATGTATGTTGCAGTGCACTGTGCTCTATTGCATATCAATGTAAGATGTAGGGATAGTGTAAGTGTAAGTGTTTCAGTCATATGTGTATCAGCTTTATGGAAGCTTGGATAAGATAGCTTTACAGTGAGCGATTTGATTTTTTTGTGTTATTTTTACAGGTATTTGAAAGGACAGAACATGCATTCTTTATTCATGAGCTTTGAATATTTAAAGGCCTACTTCACCGGTTGGAATATGAAGGTGTATTGAACTCGGAGATCCTATTTAGTATAAGTGTGGAAAAAAAATTAAAATCGGTTCATCCTAGCCTGAGAAAAGGCAGAAAGAGTGTTTTATGGTCTCACTGTCTAACCCTACAGTGTCCTTCTTGTGACATCACAGTAAGGGTTAGGATTAACAGGACAGCTGGGCCAAGGGAAGACTGAGGGAAGACTGAGGGAAGAAAAACCTCATTCATTATATTATAATAGTGATTTTATAATGATAGAACGCTGGTTCCGTATGGGTGAAGTATTCCTTTAAGTTTATGTCAATGTTTGGCTTTATAGCGACCTGTGCTCCTTTTATAGACTGGTGATTTACTTCAACAAGCATGTAAGCTCAACTGAGTGAAGCCTGAGGTCATACAACCGTAAAAACTGTAAAAAAAGATAAAGAAAAAGGAGACAGTGTGTGTGTGTGTGTGTGTGTGTGTGTGTGTGTGTGTGTGTGTGTGTGTGTGTGTGTGTGTGTGTGTGTGTGTGTGTGTGTGTGTGTGTGTGTCTGTGTTTTATCTCGGTTACTCTGGCAACATAATTAGAATGAAGCCCCTCAGTTCTTTCACTTTTGTCACTTTTTGATGAGGTCATTCTTGGTGAAACTGATCCCCTGCTTTCAAAGAGATGGGAGTTATACTGCCGGAGGGAGGGAGAGAGAGAGAGAGGGAGAGAGAGAGAGATAGAGGGAGGGAGAGAGAGAGAGAGAGGAAGGAGAGAGAGAGAGAGGGAGAGAGAGAGATAGAGGGAGGGAGAGAGAGAGAGAGAGGGAAGGAGAGAGAGAGGGAGAAAGAGAGGTAGCGAGAGAGAGAGAGGGAGGGAGGGAGGGAGATAGAGAGAGAGAGGGAGAGGGAGAGAGATAGAGAGAGAGAGAGAGAGGAGGGGGAGAGAGGGAGTGAGAGAGATAGAGAGAGAGAAGGAGAGTGAGAGAGAGGGATAGAGAGATAGAGAGAGGAGGGGGGGAGAGAGAGAGAGAGAGAGAGAGAGAGAGGAGGGGGAGAGAGAGAGAGAGAGAGAGAGAGGAGATAATTCAGACTGCTCCGCTCATTAAGTCTCTGTCTCCCAAGGCGCCTTGCTTGTCATTGTAATGTGTTCTCATTTCCTGCTCGACACATGGAATCAGTTCTCAGTGTTACACGCTGGTTTGTGGGTGTTTGACATAATCTGAGTGATTTTGCTGCTTAACGTCAAGTTTTTAGACACTTTTCATATGAAAATGAGAAATCCCCCTTATATGGTTATATCTGTTCTAACCATTAAAGGTGTAGTCAGTGATTCTAGAGAATGCTTGTCACTTACTTACCCTTTGTTTATATACTACAAAAACTGATTCTGGCAACAAGCATTCGCTGGTTCCACCTTTTAATATATTATTGAAAAGGTACATTTTTGATTAATCAATTTTATCGCTTTCTAACTTCAAACAGTGTTCCAGGGATCACATTTTCCTGTGAGAAAAGTTTATTTATTCAGTTTTTAGAATATATCTTAGAAATTGTTAACTTTTCTGACACACCCAAAGTTACATACGGTACCTTTAATATATATTTCTGTTTATCTCAAAAGCATTTCTGCCTACATTTCCTCATACATCAACCTTAGTTCTCTTTCTTCTTAGATTTTGGACCCATTCTTGCAGGTTTGCCCACTGCACTGTTACTATTTAAAGCACATTTTTATTGAACTTTGTAAAATGCTTCTCCAGCCATGTCATGTCCAGCTGGTGTGATGTGCAGAATAGGTGATGTAATCCTTAACGGCCCGCTTGGTTAATAAGAGTGAGGAAGTCTTGTTCTATGGTTTGAAGTGGTAATGATGAAAGAATGTAAGTAAGAATACATCATAGTGTGTGTGTGTGTGTGTGTGTGTGTGTGTGTGTGTGTGTGTGTGTGTGTGTGAGAGGGTGTGTGTGAGTGAGTGTGTGTGTGGTGTGTGTGTGTGTGTGTGTGTGTGTGTGTGTGTGTGTGTGTGTGTGTGAGAGGGTGTGTGTGAGTGAGTGTGTGTGTGAGTGAGTGAGTGAGTGTGTGTGTGTGAGAGAGAAAGTGAATGAGTGACAGAGAGAGTGAGTGACTGACTTACTGAGTGTGTGTGTGAGTGAGCGAGTGAGTGTGTGTTCGAGTGTGTGTGTGCGTGCGTGCGTGAGCGAACGAGTGAGCGAGTGAGTGTGTGTGTGTGTGTGTGGTGTGCATTCAATTTGTGCAAGATCAGAATTTTATTACGCGATGCTCTTAAAGCTATTAACTGTGTCAAAACCATTACACAGTTCAAAGTATAGTTTCCCACAAAGCGTTTGATATGAGAATGATATATTGTGGAAGGCTAAATAGAGGCCCTTGTAAGGACCAAACTTGTGATATTTCTTAGTAGACTTTGCGTCTGCTTTTACTGCACTGCCATTACCTTTTTATTAGTGTTTTTATCAGCTAAACTCAGTCCGTTAATAATTTATTAACAAGGCTACAAAGAACTTCACGGGCCACAACAATTAAGCGTTAAAGGAATACTTCACCCATACGGAACCGGCGTTCTATCATTATAAAATCGCTATTATAATATAATGAATGAGGTTTTTCTTCCCTCAGTCTTCCCTCAGTCTTCCCTTGGCCCAGCTGTCCTGTTTATCCTAACCCTACATTTTACCATGCGTGATGTCACACATGGGAACATCTAGGTGACACAGTGAACCATAACATTCTGGAGACTTAGGAGATGAGACTTTATCTATACAACTGACCTAAGTGTCTCCTAACAGGCTCCAAGGCTGACCTAGAGTCTGTGAGACAGACACACAAGATAGGCATATATGACCTATTAATCTTTCCCATTAATATTACAACTAAATACCCAAAATTCCCTCACAGTATGGTTAGACAGTGAGACCATAAAACACTCTTTCTGCCTTTTCTCAGGCTCCCAAAACTTAAAACATCAAGAAAACATACAATGCAATTTCCTTCAGAGTTTATTGACAAACATCATTTTTTACATTTCTTCCTATATCCTCTTATGTCATCTTGGCAATTTACCCTCTCTCCATTTCCCCTGTGTTGTGTCACTCATATGCAGGAGTTAAGCTAGGCTAGGCTATAGGCTAAGTTAAGTAAGAGGTATTTTTTTCTCACAAAGCAGTTGACCTTTGAATCTGACACACATTCACCCATGCATTACGCAGCATCAGGTACCCAGTGAGAGGCAGCCTGTTTGGGCAGGTCTGAGGCTTAGTGAGAGGGGTGGAGCTCCAGTGAATCTCACCTGCTTCCCTTAAGGGCTAGAAAGAAATGTAGATAGACTTGAGTGTGAGAGAGCTTGTTCAACGGGAATTACTCTCAAATTAACTTCATTGTCATCAGCTTTTTCATTTATTTTATCTATTCTTCTGAAAACAATGGACATGCAGTGGTTAGGAGGAGTATAATTATTGCGGTAAACAAATATGTTTTTACTAGGTAGAGAAATTTGAGTCAAATTCATATACAGAAGGTTTTGCTGACTTGGTTCAAATCCCTGCTGAATCATCATGAGTGCTCCCATCATGGGTGAGTGCTTTAACATGTGTCTACTGTTGTGACTTGTATGGGTACAAAGCGAACTAACTGTGTGTGTATATATAGTGTTATGGCACAATACTAGAATGGATATGATAAGCATATGAAAATGTTTTGTCTAGCTGCTGAAGTATAATAGTGGATATGCATGCAGTGGTGAAAGTCAACATGTGTTAGCTAAAGGTGGAGTCAGTGATTCTGGAGAACGCTTGTTTGTAGAAATCACTTTTGTTAATATCAGTGAATATCTTCTCATGATTCTGCTACCTGTCTGTACTGTGTGTGCGCTGAAGGTAAATAAACTGGTATGTAAACAAAGGGGGGGCCATCGTAGCTAGCAACATGCACCTTTACAGAGCCTAGAATATGTGTATCAAGTAGAATTAAGTAAACAAGCATTCTCCAGACTCACTGACTACACCTTTAAATGTAAGCTATCAATCTTGAAGACAGATTGGAGCTTTTCAATTTTTTTATAGGCTATTTTTGTTATATATTTTTCTCCTTTTACATATCTTTATTAGCTTAATGTGGTTTTATGTATATCCCTTATACACTTGTTGACAAAGTTGTCTATTTATTTAGTTATAATTTATTCCACATCTAGACTTCTTGGTGTATCTTGTTGGATTTTCTTGGGTGACCTGTGATGTGTGTATAGGCTACAAAAAAGATATACGTCCATATAGCAGTCTTTCGTTTTCTTTATCAGCATGCAATCAAAATCAAATACCGCCTCTTTTCACTATTCATTGAAAGTTTGTTTTCAGGGCCAGGGCAAGATTTGGACTTGATAGGAAGACATATATTATTCTCACCAAGTCATGCATATGTTAAAGTCTTAAAGGAATACATCACCCATACAAAACCGGTGTATAATGAATGAGGTTTGTCTTCCCTCAGTCTTCCCTCTGTCTTCCCTTGGCCCAGCTGTCCTGTTAATCCTAACCCTACATTTAAGTCCATGTGTGATGTCACGCATGGGAAAATGTAGGTTTAGACAGTGAGACCATAAAACACTCTTTCTGCCTTTTCTCAGGCTAGGATGAACCGATTTCTAAAAATGTCTGCACATTTATACAGCTACATAGGATCTCAGAGTTCAATACACCTTCATATTTCCCACTGGTGAAGTAGGTATTTTATTTGTACACGACATATACCAGCATGTATTATAGGCTATACTATACATTTAGTAAACATTGTCAATGTGTGTAATTATTTTAAAAACAGCAGGTGTAGCATACAATTACAGTAGTCTATTGAAACACAAAGCAATTCTTGGCTTCTGTCCAGATTTCATACCTTTATCACTTTATCTACAAAACATTGAATAGAGCGTCCGCCTGAGGGCAGGGCTCTGCTGGGAAGAATACAAGAAGTAATACATGTCTGCTTTGGAGGAAATATGGGGGAAAAAAACATCAGATAATTCTGGCACTGTCTGTAACTGCTAAATGTGCACTTTTAAAAGACACCATTTTAGAATATTAGTACTTTTATAGAATCCAGTTGTCTGAGGACTGAGGAGTGTAATATACAGTATGAACTGGTAATACTATAATGATATAAACAAAACACAAAGAACTAGCAACCTGGTATTCTGTTATCAATCCACAAACCATGCAAGGTTAGCCTGCTGCCATGCTACTTGTTCTCAGCTACAAATGTTTTAACCAGTTAATGTCCATGATATGTTTTATGTCATCATTTTAATGTAAAACTAAAATAATTTATGATGCCTATATAAATCATGGCTTACATCCCGAAAAATAATGTTCTTGCTCCAATGAAAATCACTGAAACATATTAATAATCAATTGTTGGATAGAATAGACATTTTGAAGTGTTAATTTGCAAAAGCTTGTTCCTAATACCGCCTCTAATCGACATTGCAGTGATTTATTTGAAGAGCTAATGCAGCTACTTACATGGTAGCACTCTGGCACACTGGCTGTACAAGTGCTGTAGCTACAGTGACCAAAACGGTTTGTTAAAAATAAATATTCTGGCAAACTCTCAAACGTCCTCCTCTTGATTTACAAACTCCTTGAAAACTCAAATTCGCTCCTAATATTTTTTGTTACAGTAGTCAATATTGCTTCTACCTATACACACAATAAACAGTTGTTGTAGAAAAACAACCAAGCATTTGATGATACCAGATAAATTATAATAATATATTTTTGGCCATCTCGGGGAGGGGGGGGGGGGGGGGGGGTTCATCACTGGGGGTTAGGGGGGGGGGGGGGGGGGGGTCCTAAGATTTAAATTAGACCGCAAGTGAACTGTAGCCACTGTAGCCCTTCTGTTACACATGTTAGGACAGAAAATAGAAGGTAATATTCGCATTTCAAAGCACCAGAGGGCCTGAAGGGTTGATCTGTAAGGAGCGCTAGCATTTAGCTGCTGTAGTTAGCTGAGAAACTGGTGGATATATAAACTTACCTCATTGAAGAAAAAACTATTGGATTATGAATTTCATACTATCTCTTATCTCTTAGATGTTGCTGGGTTTTTACTAGGAGTTTGAACTATATTAGTGGATAGATAGATAGATAGATAGATAGATAGATAGATAGATAGATAGATAGATAGATAGATAGAGAGAGAGAGAGAGAGAGAGAGAGAGAGAGAGAGACAGACAGACAGACAGACAGACAGACAGACAGACAGACAGACAGACAGACAGACAGACAGACAGACAGACAGACAGACAGACAGACAGACAGACAGACAGACAGACAGACAGACAGAGTTTTGGAGATAGTGGGTTGAAAGACTAGAACGTTTGAAAAGCTTAGACTGAGATATTTATTGTATCGGCGAGATGGTTTTAGAGGAAATGGAGAGTGAGGACTGGATTATATGTGAGACTCTACATACTGTGGCTGATCTAAATGACTTCATTGAGCTTTACAATGGTGAGTGAGTGAGTGAGTGAGTGAGTGAGTGAGAGTGTGTGTGTGTGTGTGTGAGTGAGTGTGACTGACTGACTGACTGACTGACTGAGCGAGTGTGTGAGTGACTCAGTGAATGAGTGAGTGAGTGTGAAAATGTGTTAAATGTTTGTACTATATTGTAGATTTTATTTGACATAGAAATAACAATATAATTGGACAAACCAGATGCATGTTTTCTGTGTATTAGCATAAATGCTAGTTTAAATGCTAGTTTAAATGCTAGTTTTCAACAGCTGTCCACAGGGGGGCTTTTTAAAAACAAAAAAACAACTAAAAAAAGACAGAAACAAGTTCAAATATGATGGGGACAATATGCTGTTTGTATGTTTGAGGTGGGGGTCTGAGGGGCCGTAGGCGTTTAATGGCAGCCACGTTTCCCGCCCCCAAGTATGACTGTAGGGTGAATGGATGGAACCGGGAAACCCCTGAAAAGGTGCTTTGAGTGCCTAGAAAAAAAACGCTATATTTCAGTAAATCCAATCCATTATTATCATATATTTAAAATCTATTTTAGCCTTTTGATGCACAACATGGGTCAAAAAAGATGCATTATTTCCCCATGTTTGCATGGCCATAGTTTACTTAAAAGGGGGAGTCAGGATTCTGGAGAAAAGCTTTTTGTCAAAATCACTTTTTGTTTAAAATCAGTGAAAATTTCATGATCCGCTACCGGGCTGTACTGTGTGTGCAGTGAAAAAAATTTCCCGTTTACAGAACCCAAGCTGGTAGAACATCGCATTTTTTTCCAGCGCACACACAGTACAGACGATGGAGGATCATGAGGAGATATTCACTGATTTTTTTTTTTAAAAAGGTAAATCCAATTAGACCGGAGACTCTTTATCAAGGGAGACCTGTTCCCCTTCCCCCGTTACCATTCACACACACATTCACACACCCATAGGGAGGCTAACTATTTGACATTCACACGAGGCAAGGTGGGTGAAGTGTCTTGCCCCAAATACACAACAACCATGACACAGGTTTGGGAGGGCGGTTTTATCGAACCGCCAACCCTTCGAAACATTGGCCCACCCCCCTCCCACCACCTGAGCCACAGTCAAGCGTTCTTCAGAATCACTGATTGCACCTTTTTAAAAAACACATATGAAGATGTTTGTTATTGTGGGATACGTGGGGTTGTTTATCCCCGGGTGTAG
>CM047517.1:375587-389429 GCA_026122265.1 Ammodytes dubius
AATCACTGACTCCACCTTTAACACATTGTACACACACATGTACATTATCTAACTAACTGATTCTCTGGTTGTCCTTTTCAGAGTCGGGAGAGAGGCAGAGGAATGTTCCAGCACAGGAGCAACATAGAGAAAGCCCTTTCCTTCCTCAAGACTAAATCGGTAAATGACTCACTAAATATCAGTCAATGCAATCACCAACCATGAAGTGAGAACATATTTTTTGCATTGGATTTTGCCAATTTTAACTCTTGCTTTATCCAACACCTAGATTTTTAGTTTTAAAGACTTGCAAATGTACACATAATTAGATAGATTTTGACAAATTTGCATATTAAACAAATATTTCTGAAAAGATTGAAACACAAACATTTATTGTTAAATGTGAATAATTAACTGCGAAGTGTTCATGATTATATCTACAAGTTAAAAATGTTGCCCTATTCAAGTGTCGAAACGCCACAGATGTTTCACCTTACAGTGATGCCATATCAGTGTGTGGCTGCTATCATGTACAATGGATTCATGAGATTATTCACTTTCTACATGGATTTCTTTCCCCTGGCGTAATGTAACAATGTGGGCCTTTGTGCAAGTTTGAAAAATGTTAGTTTTAAAATTTTAATGTTTTGCAAATGTACACATCATCAGTTATATTTGACAAACTGCATATTTATTCAAACATGTCTGGAAAAAATGTTTTAAAAATGTTTGTGTTTTCCCTCCCAGATCAAACTAGTCAACATAAACATTCCTGACATCACCGATGGCAGACCGTCCATTATCCTGGGCCTCATCTGGACCATCATCCTACAGTATCACGTGAGTTTAATGGGTTTTCTTCGATCTTTCACTTCTCCTTCCCAACAAATCAAGATAATTTTTTATAATAGTTTTATTTGATCATTGTGATATAAAATATGAACAGCACTCATACTTGTCATGCTTTAAGATACATAAATAGTCAGGGATGAACACAAAAAAGCTTGAAGGCTTATTCCCATTGTGGTCCCTGTTATCAACAAACCAAGATGCACAGTGTGTAGTATGGGAATGTTAAATAGAATATTTTCTTTTGTAATTTTATAATGTACAGTATGTTTATACTGTTAATTTTTTTCTCTGCATTTAGAAATGCTAGTTATATGTGTCCAGTCGTACGCTTTTTTAATTGTTTAAAACCTTTTTTACTGAGATTCAGATTTCAACATATTAGGGCCACTGTGGATGGAGAAAAAAAATAATGTCGACAAACAAAATCAACATTACAGATAAGATCATTTCAGAGAAAATTTATAATACAGTATATCAAATATATATATATAGATATCGAAGTCAGAAATTTTTGTAAATTAAACTGATATTTTCTGAGGTGAAAGTTATACATTTACAAGAAACAATTTGGAAAAAAATACTTTGTATGTCAATTTTTTCCCCACAGTGGATATCCTACGCCCACATAGATTCCAGATATAAATGCTTATAAATATTAACCATAAACTTGTATATTGTTGTTTATTCGTAGATCGAGGAGTTGGCGAGCTCTCTCTCGTTCAGCTCCCGTCAGTCATCCATGGAGTCTCTGGCCAGTTTGGACTCTCGCTCCACTCTGTCTAACCGGTCGAACAGCAGCAGCCCCGTCCCACCCAGGGCCTCCCCCCTACACCAGCGCTTCAGGGTCTCTGCTAAGAAGGCCCTGCTGCTGTGGGTCAGGGACCAGTGCCACAAGTAAGTGAGAGCCCGGACAAAATAGTGGTTTAAAAGCTATAGTGTTATAAAGCTATAGTATCTATCTATCTATCTATCTATCTGTCTATCTATCTATCTATCTATCTATCTATCTATCTATCTATCTATCTATCTATCTATCTATCTATCTATCTATCTATCTATCTATCTATCTATCTATCTATCTATCTATCTATCTATCTATCTATCTATCTATCTATCTATCTATCTATCTATCTATCTATCTATCTATCTATCTATCTATCTATTCTATCTATCTATCTATTCTATCTATCTATCTATCTTCATCTATCTATCTTCTATCTATCTATCTTATCTATCTATCCTATCTATCTATCTCTACTCTATCTATTCTATCTTCTCTTTCTCTAATCTCTATCTCTATTCTATCTCTATCTTATCTTTCTCTCTCCTTCTAAGCATCAGGTCTAGTACCCTCTATCTATCTTTCCCCCTGTTCAGAGCGGGCTGTACCCTGAATGTGAAGGACTTTAAGTGTAGCTGGCGCAGTGGCGTGGTGTTCCTGGCCATCCTCTACGCGCTGCGGCCCGACCTCGTGGACCTTTCCGGGCCAGAACCAGAAGCAACCGCAGAACCTGGAGGAAGCCTTCCGCACCGCAGAGAGAGAGCTCAGGATACCAAGACTGCTGGACCCAGACGGTGAGGAAGGGGGGGGGGGGGGGGGGGGGGGGGGGGTGGGGGGGGGGGGGGGGTCTGTCTGTCTGTGTGATGGAGTGAGTGAGTGAGTGAGTGAGTGAGTGAGTGAGTGAGTGAGTGAGTGAGTGAGTGAGTGAGTGAGTGAGTGAGTGAGTGAGTGAGTGAGTGAGTGAGTGAGTGAGTGAGTGAGTGATGTGAGTGAGTGAGTGAGTGAGTGAGTGTGTGAGTGAGTGAGTGAGTGAGTGAGTGAGTGAGTGATGTGAGTGAGTGAGTGAGTGAGTGAGTGAGTGAGTGAGTGAGTGAGTGAGTAGTGGTGAGTGTGTGTCTGAAGACTGTCCAGTACAGTGAGTACGAGGGATCTATTGTCCCTGAGAGGCTTGTAGAGTTGTGTGTGTGGGGACGGGGGGGGGGGGATGTAAGTGTGTGTGCGTTACTGTCTGTGTATGTGTGTGTGTGTCTGTCTGTGTGTGTGTGTGTGTCTGTCCGTCTGTCTGTCTGTCCGTCTGTCCGTCTGCCTGTCTGTCCGTCTGTCATGAGTTTACACACTTTATTTTTTTATTATAATTTATTTGTCATGATCCAAATTTTTTACCAAGAAAGCTTTCTTTTGGGATTTTTTTGCCTCTCACCTTAGCGAATCCATTTCGTCCACACACAATCCAAACACTCTTTCATCAGATGTTTCTCACTGACATTCTTAATGTAGGAGTCATTGATGTGGTGTTAAGGGATTATTTGGGAAGGTAGCAGTAATTGTAGTGGTGCCATTTGTGTGTGTGTGTGTGTGTTACTGCGTGTGTGTGTGTCCGTGATTGTATGTGTCTTTGCTTTACTGTGTTACTGTGTGTGTGTGTGTGTGTGTGTGTGTGTGTCTGTGTCTGTCTGTCTGTCTGTGTGTGTGTGTGTCTGCGTGCGCGTGTCTGTCTGTCTGCCTGTCTGCCTGTCTGCCTGTCCGTCTGTGTCTGTGTGTCTGTGTGCGCGTGTGTGTGTGTGTCCCTGATTGTATGTGTCTGTGCTTTACTGTGTGTGTGTGTGTGTCTGTGTGTGTCTGTGTGTGTGTCTGTGCTTTACTGTGCATTACTGTGTGTGTCTGCGTGTTACTGTGTCTGCGTGTGTGTGTGTGTCTAGCTTAGTGCTCAGTGCCTTAGCCATACCCTGTACCCTTAGGGGCAAGTGGCTATGACGACACAACAGTCTGCTGATTCGTTTGTTGCTTGTTTTCTTCTCTCTTAATATAAAAACCTTTCTCTTACTTCTTCTCTGCTCTGCCTCTTAGCTTTAACTACAGACTTTCTTTTATCGCCCTTTGACTAAAAGAGTTACACCTCCATTCCTGAGATTCCTGTTTTTAAACTCCACCTGTTTTAATGAGCGCTTTAACTTGTGTGTTAGTCTCTAAGCGTTGGCAGTCGACAGAGAGAGTGTGTGTGTGTGTGTGTGTGTGTTACTCTCAAAGGGTTAGCAGTAGGTAGTGTGTGTGTGTTAGTCTAAAAGCGTATGCAGTCGGCGTGTGTGTGTGTGTGTTAATCTCAAAGGGTTAGCAGTAGGCAGTGTGTGTGTGTGTGAGTCTCAGAGCAGTATGCAGTAGACAGTGTGTGTGTGAGTGTGTGTGAGTGAGTGTGTGAGAGCGTTTTGATCATGGAGGATTGTGATCTTGCTGCAGATGTGGACGTGCGAGACCCAGATGAGAAGTCCATCATGACCTACGTCAGTCAGTTCCTGCAGTATTCAAGAGACATGCCCGCCACCGAGGAAGACATGCAGGTCTGTGTTACTTTAGTTGTTTTATACACAGATATTAAAGGTGCACTGTGTAACTTTTGGCTTTATTTTTCAATGCAATTTTACTAAGGTTACTTTAGTTGTTACGGACATTAAAGGTGCACTGTGTAACTTTTGGCTTTATTTTGCAATTACATTTTTCTAAGGTTACTTTAGTTGTTATATATACTTAATTTAAAGGTGCAATGGGTAACTCTTGGGTAAATCAGTTCAATGGAATTTTTTTAAGGTCTGTATAACGATTTTATCTTTTACATCACGTAAAAGTTGCACAATGTTTTTCTAATGTCACTGTACTTATGTTTTTTATAGATTTAAAATCCACTATTGGAGCAGGGTAGCAAGCAACACAAAAAACTAAGCAATCACTCAATCAAAGTTAAACAAAACATTTTGTATTACTGTATGATTTTCTTATGCTTCAAAGCTAAAACAATAATATTTCAGCCACTAATTTGCAATAAACTTTCTAATAACTCTTTACATTTAGGATTCTGCTCAAGGTAACTGCAGCTGTTGTGCTCAGCTAGCAATGTGTGGGTCATTTAAGTCCACACATCAAGTTCAAAATCAGGCAACATTTGGTTTATATGTTTTCCAAATGCCTGGCGTACATGTAAAAGTTGTTTCAAAACATTTAAAATACTTATTTCAATTTTTTCAATCTATCTATCTATCTATCTATCTATCTATCTATCTATCTATCTATCTATCTATCTATCTATCTATCTATCTATCTATCTATCTATCTATCTATCTATCTATCTATCTATCTATCTGTCTGTCTGTCTGTCTGTCTGTCTGTCTGTCTGTCTGTCTGTCTGTCTGTCTGTCTGTCTGTCTGTCTGTCTGTCTGTCTGTCTGTCTGTCTGTCTGTCTGTCTGTCTGTCTGTCTGTCTGTCTGTCTGTCTGTCTGTCTGTCTGTCTATCTATCTATCTATCTATCTATCTATCTATCTATCTATCTATCTATCTATCTATCTATCTATCTATCTATCTGTCTATCTGTCTATCTGTCTATCTGTCTATCTGTCTATTTGTCTGTCTGTCTGTCTGTCTGTCTGTCTGTCTGTCTGTCTGTCTGTCTGTCTGTCTGTCTGTCTGTCTGTCTGTCTGTCTGTCTGTCTGTCTGTCTGTCTGTCTGTCTGTCTGTCTATCTATCTATCTATCTATCTATCTATCTATCTATCTATCTATCTATCTATCTATCTATCTATCTATCTATCTATCTATCTATCTATCTATCTCGTGCTGCCAACACACTAGTAAACACTGAAGTCTGTTTTCGTTTGAAGGAAAGGAAAGTTTATTTCTATAGCACAATTCAGACAACAGGGCCATTCAAAGTGCTTTACAGGGGGCATCAAATACATCAAGATTAGACATTAGAAATTGCATTTAAGAGATAGATAAAAACAAAGGAAATACATCAAGATTGAAGTCTATGTAACGATGAATCACTGAGACTTGAATGTTTTTGGAAGTTGCAGTGAGATGAGTTGCAGCTTGTAGAGCGTATTTGGTATTTTACCTTTCGATCCAAATGCATTAAATCATTTAATTATGATCATGACTAATATGTTGCTACACTGTAGAAATTAAAACGTTAGGACAACTTTAACGTTCAAGGCAACTGTCTGCAATGGATGTTTGAGTTTTGAGGCACAAGCTACACTTCTAAAGATTATATTTTTGGGCATTTTCAAGCTTTATTAGATAGTACAGAGTTGAAATGGGGGAGAGAGAGAGAGAGAGAGAGGAGAGAGAGAGAGAGAGAGAGAGAGAGAGAGAGAGAGAGAGAGAGAGAGAGAGAGAGAGGAGAGAGAGAGAGAGAGAGAGAAAGGGGGGGAGGATGACCTGCTGTAAAGGTCCACGGGTCAGATTTAAACCCGCGACCACTGCAACGAAGGCCGGAGCCAATATGGTACGCGCTCTATCCACTACACCACCGGAGCGCCCCACAAGATACACTTCTAACTACCTTCAAACTACACTAATACGTTTGAAGGAAAACTGCCTGCAATTGAGCTGACTAACTATGTTTTGTAAGTGTATTCGTATGAAATGTTGACAGTTTTAACACTGTTTAATGTTTGAATCAACATTTTGACATGACTTGGTTTTGTTTGATATTTGTTTGATAGAGAATAAGTTGTCAAAACTGTAAAACTCAAAATTAGAAATTTTTTGTGAAAATCCAGGGCAGACGGTTACATTAAAATTTGGAGTTTTCCTTACTTTTTTCAACTTTTACAGTGTACTGTACATTGCCTTTCACTTATCTCCACAATAATTTTTAGGGTTGTGGGATTTCTCTATTTTCTTTTCCTCCTTTCATTAATACTGTATTCCTCCTCTTTTCCTCTCTCCTCTCTTCTCTTTCATCCCTTCTTCCGAGCAGAACCAACAATACCTGAACCTTCCTAAAAGTCCTTCTCCTGTCAACCTGCCTCTCCACTACACTCCTGCTATTTCTGCTTCACCTCTGCGACAGGTAACACTCACCTGTTTCAATCTACACCTTTCGTTTGCCTACTAACCTTACAATTACTGTGTCTCAGGTGGTAGAGCGGGTCGGCCAATGATCGAAGGGTTGGCGGTTCCATCCCCGCCCTGCCACCTGTGTCAAGGTTGTTGTGTCCTTGGGCAAGACACTTCACCCCACCTTGCCTCGTGTGAATGTAGATACTTAGCCTGCTATCGGTGTATGAATGTGTGTGTGAATGTTAACGTGTACATGGGAACAGGTCTCCCTTGAAAAAGAGTCTCAATGGGATTTACCTGTATAAATAAAGGTTAAAAAAAAATACAGTACATTACCAATGTATTACCAATGCAGTAGCTAGTCTAGTCAAGTTTATTTTTTATAGTCCAAAAATCACTTTACTTGCCCCATTTGGCTTTTTAAGTTGTTGAAGTGGGCAACTGTATAAGGGGCAGTATAAGTTCACTTTCAAAACACACTGTCTGAGCCTACTGCTGTATCTGTGTCAGTGCCACACCCCCTTCTCCCTCTCTCTCTCTCCCTCTCCCTCTCTCCCTCTCTCTCTCACTCTCTGTCTCCCTAACTCTCTCTCTCTTTCCCTTTCCCTCTCCTCTCTCTCTCTCACTCACTCTCTCCTCTCTCTCTCTCTCTCTTTCTCTCTCTCTCTCACTCAGTCACTCACCCTCTCCCTTCCTCTCTCTCTCCCTCTCTCTCTCTCTCCCCCCCCCCCTTCTCTCTCTGTACTTCAATGTTTCGACAGAGCATGTGTTTTCGTTCGCCCATAAACATGTTAGAAACCCCTCTGGCCTATCGGTTCATAATGTCTGTCTCCTTACCTCTGTGTCACACAGTGTAAATCATCCACAATCAAGCCTTTATATTATAGCACAGAGAAATACCAGACGATTTAATTGGTTATGGTTATATTTCTTCAAGACGACATGCCAGGACTAAACAGTTTTTTATTGCTACTTTGCTGCAGCTACTCAAAGTTAAAGGTGCAGTGTGTAACTGTGTGAGGAGTGAAACATTTTCTAATACACAATCTTTCCTCACAGGAACTTGTGATCCCTGGAACACTGTTTGAAGTTAGAAAGCTTCCTGAAAAGTTTCACTGTTGTTGTTGTTTACAGCAGCAGGGCCCACAGTTTGGTTTACAAACATATTCTATACATATATTTTTTTGGTTCCATGTTCCTCTGAATAATGTATGATGATATCTTTATTCAATACTAAGAATTACATGTAGAAAAAATATGTTGTGTAAACTAACTGCAGGCTCTGTGAATGTAAACAAATCCCCCTCCTCTGAAACTGCCTATAGTGCACCTTTAAAAAAGCTTGTCAAAAGCCTGCCGCTAAAAGGGCCAAGATTACCTTTAAATAACATGGTGGTTAAATACAGGACTGATCTTGCAGAATTGAACTAGTTTGCCCTGTTTTCTGGGCAGGGATCCAAAGCCACAGTGAAGGGCGTGTCCCTCCGTCTCCCATGAGATGAATCAAGCGCTGTAGGCAACTAGCTGACAGTACAACAGTTGTTGGTTTGATTAACCCACTTCTGATTGGATTAATATGCACGTTTATAGTTGATCTGAATTTTCTTCTAATCACGTATTATGGACAAGAATAAGAATGAATCATTTAATGAACAAAAACACGATAGATTCATGTCATCTAAGCATATTCCTAGTTAGCTAATCAAACACATGCCCTAGTTAATTTTTCTGAGTGGACATAACATCTGACAGCTCGGGTTTATGACAACATATATCTATCAGTGTGTTCTGATGTGGCTGCAGTAGACATTTAACTTTTAAAATCTACTTTATTATGTTGTACCATCAACCCAAAGAGGTGCTTGTTTTAGAATTGGGAAATAATGGTGCGATAATGTCTGGAAAACTGCAAAACAGGGAGCTTGATTTAAATTTGAGAACCACAGCTGAAAATGTATCTGAAAGGATTTCAACGTTATATTGAAATGTATTCATGTACTTGTAGCACAATAAGTTACGCAGCCGGTAATTCACATAAAAACAGTACAGTGTGGGGAAAGGAGAAGATGTATCTAAAAACATATGTCTCTTGCTTTGTTTGTCATGTACAAAGTTAAACTAATTTACTCTTAAAGCTACTACTTATATCTTTATACAGTTAATTATATACACGCCATAGACATTGCATAAAGAATATCTAACAATATGGCCTAAAACATCCTCAATTTTAGCACTATATGAGGCATAAAAGTGGGTTCTTATGAGTTAAAAAAGGACAACAAAACTGTGTAGTCAAAACAGCCTGTCTGGGCTTGGCTCTCTGCCTAGCGCTGACTAGCTTGGAGCTAAAGACTTTTGGCAGAGAATCTGACATTCTGTTTGTGTATGAAAGTGTCTCATGAGTCATGGGTTGCTTGTTGCTTGTTGGTGCCTTTCCTTGTGGGAAAGCTTTTTTCTGCTGAGCTCAGTTCATTGCCTTTGTTGTTGTGCAAAAGAAATACCCGGATGTCCGATTACTTGGTCGTATTTTTGGTGTGCAAACTAGCTGTTTATGTTTATGGATATTCTACCCACAATCCTCTGCACTGGAAGTAATGTCAAATCTACTACAACTAACTATTCGATGCCTGTGTTGGCAATAGGGTGAAAGATAATGCCCCAATGTTATGACAAAATAGTATACCCCAATTGTAGCATATGCAAAGTACATACACAGCTGTAGTCTGTTCTTGGTTTAGTAAAAAAAACTATTTGGAAGAAAATTGTCTTGTCCGAGTTTGCCACCTATTCTTTCTTCCATTGGTTACAATTCCTTCCTTTGAAACAAAACTGCAGCTGTATGTCTTTCATCATTCAATAATGTATGAATCTATTTAAATAAGTTGTAT
Source organism: Ammodytes dubius (assembly GCA_026122265.1). Classification (NCBI taxonomy): domain Eukaryota; kingdom Metazoa; phylum Chordata; class Actinopteri; order Uranoscopiformes; family Ammodytidae; genus Ammodytes; species Ammodytes dubius. The sequence goes on from CM047517.1 coordinate 385,145, forward strand.
ACTTATTCCTACACTCAAAAAAAAAAATCATTGGATCTATTTGATTTTATCATGACACCTATTTTGCATCTAAACAAATCATGTTATGTCAGCTGACCTTTATCATGTTATTTAAACACATTGTACATGTGTAGGTTGAACATAATGTGAATATTTAAATCCAACTAAATTGCATTGTGTTGAATCTATTTGTTTGTACTTCATTGGACCTACATGATTTTATCATGACACCTATTTTGCACGTAAACAAATCATGTTATGTCAACTAACCTTTACCATGCTATTAGAACATAATGATAATACATGCATTCAACTCATTTGCTTCTTTTTGAATTTAAATGTTTGTTCTTAGTTCCTTTGGTTCAATCATTTTAAATGACCCTACATGCATAAAGAATGACAACATGCAATTTCATTTTACATTTTATTCAAGCTTTATAAAAACATTTGCCTACATTACCCACAATGCAACTTTGCTACCGAGTAACATTACAAGAAACAATTTACCAGATTACATTAACACAATGTTTTCACATAGCAGTAATACCTTAGACCTGTAAACACATTTGAGTGTGTAAAATTAGTGGCATTTCCCCATTTAAGGTTAAAGCTCAATACCCATTTCCCCCCCAAATGCATCCAAAACATATTCTGACCAAAACATTTGCAACTAGTAAAGGTAAATTAAAATTATCATACAATCTTACAGTATTTGCAAGTTCTTATGGTCTAAGTGCAAAATATAATAAAAAAATATATATAAATAAAGAAATTAAATAAGAGACACTGTAACCTAGAAAATATTCTTGGCCCATAGGAAAAACAGGTAAGATATCACCCAGCAAGATCTGTACATGACTGGAATATGCATTTAATCACAGTTTTAACAGAGAAGTATGGAAGAGTATTAGGTCCATGGGAGATAGAGAGAAAACTAGCACCTCAAGTCGATAAGTCAACATTTTTACAAAAGAAAATACAATGACGATAAAAAAGACGAAATACAATGTTCTGAACTTCTGGTATCAATAACTCTTTAGGAAAACGTTATTTAAACCCAAACCTTTTCATCTTTGCTATGGTCATAAGGCAGACAATTCATTTTTATTTCGACTTTTTGCATAATGAAAGAAAAAATAATCCTTATGCAAATGTTTCCCCCCTCTTGGCCCTAATACTACCGTAGAGATGCCAGTCTGCCCAACAAAGAAATGTCAACCTGACCAACATTCTCGGTCCTTCGGAACATTTGTATGAATTAGCATTTTAAACTTAATAGCACAAATAAATAAAACCATACATTGTTGAGCAAATGTACTCAATGAGCTTATTTTTTTAGGATGACAACCTCTGCCTATCCAGATTCAGAAGAATCTTCTGCATCCCTCCAAAAGTTAATTTGTGCTCTGGTGGATAGCTCATGTTAAAGCCCAATATTGCCCAAATGAATGAGGACTCACACATTCAAACAGGACGCCGCTGTCCTCTGGTCTGGGTCATCTCCAGGCTATACACACCCTCCTTCTGTAAGACACTCCCAGCAGTTTGCACCATGGAAGCACTGGCCTCTGTCTCTGTGTCCTGTGGGATAAAATACATACAAGTTTCATTTATATGTGCTTGAATTCATGACTTCTGCCCAGCACTGAACAAAATATATTCAAATAGTCAATATTATTAAGGATGTTTAAAACTGAACACTAAATAGATCAACCCTTTTCAATACACACCTTGTAAATATGCACCATTTCTCCAGCTGCTCCACCTTTACATCGAGATATCTCCATCAGACGCGGCGAGATCTGGTCGAGAGCAGCAAAGAATGTAGAAACTAGAGGACCGGTTGATATGTGGTGGAACTCCTTATCAATCTGGAACACATTAATGCACATGTCACTATCCCTATCAGAACATCAAAGTACAAGACGAATGAACAATGAATTATAAAGTTGTTAAATAACTATCAATTGAGAGAAAGGAACTGGTCAAAACTATTATATTTGATTTGTCAACATCTTGTTCTTCTGTATGCGCACTCAGTAAACAGAACTGGCCATCTGTTTAGAAGTCTGAAACCAAAGGCTCTGTATGTCCATTGAATTGCTAAAGCTCTTTTAATGGTATTATGAAAAAGGTGATGATGAGTGGTGTGTATAAACAGTACAATGCAATATCAAGCAGAGAAAATTGGTGGAAATCAGCTATCAAGGCTTCATATTGAAAAAAATTACCACATAAGGACTAGTATCCTCTGGAATATAAGTGAATTCAGTCTGCAAAAATACAGCAGTTGAAACTAAAACATTTTAATACTGCATTCAAGCTAAATAACTAATCTTCAATGTTTCTATGTGTGTACTTTTGACACTAAATCAACCAAATTAAATTAACTTACCATATATTGCAGGGACACATGTCATCTCAGAGGATGGGGACTGCAGCTAGAGTTCAGTTGTATTTCTGGTTCAATAAAAGAAGATAAGCAGTTTTAAAATGTTAAAAACATAAGCAATATTTATATTTTAAGTAAGCATAGTCACACACACACACACACACACACACACACACACACGCACACACACACACACACACACACCTCTCATAGTCCCAGACAGGCCCTTAGTTCCTCCATGGTTAGCCCCCGTCTCCGTCCCGGTCACAGTAGTGGCTGAACTTCTTGGCACATCGTCGCGGCTTGAGCCTGCGACGCAGAAACCTCCGTAGCGGCCGCGCCTCTCGCTCGCTCAGCTGCCCACTGAGGTCCACGTCCAGCTTGGGTTAAGTGCCACCGCAGCACCTGCTCCAGGCACAGTGTCTGATAAATTCAACAACAAAAAATTCAAATTAAAAAATAAGAAACTGCTTCAAATATTACATGATATGAACCTAAATACGGATAGTAAATACGTCATTTATAGGGGCAGATAAATCACATGCTATATTTTAAGCTACGCATCTATCTTCAACTTGCTTCTTGTAATTACCTTGCCAGAACATGCTGCGACAGACCTGCTGTTTGATTAACCCGGGTTAATCAAACAGCAGGTCTGTCGCAAGTGGCGACAGACCAATGACCAAGTGGCCAATGAGAAGTGGCCACTTCTCATTGGATTAACATGCACGTGTATAGTTGATCTGATTTTTCTTCTAATCACGTAGTATGGACAAGAATTAATCATGTAATGAAGAAAAACACGATTGATTCACGTCAACTACAGTTAACCTTATTTAGCCAGGCCCCTAACTGAAAATCTCGAAGCTCACGCAGCTAAAGAAGCACGATAGTCTTCTACACCCATGAACACTAAAAAACACTAACGAGTGTTAGCTAACTAACGTTTGGGTTTCTCCTTCCTTACATTTAAATAATGTTAACGTGGACCGTTTGTACCACATTTGAAACAGGGCTGCGACTACGTGCTGGCACTCTCCCTCCGACACACACACGCGCGCGCGTCTCTCTTATTGCAGACCAATTTAAGATTTGTTTAATGTTAATCTCTTGGCATTCATTTTCATGTGCCGCAGGAAAAAATCATTAATGAGAAATGATGTACTGTGGTGTAAATTATTAAAACCTAGCAAAGGCAAAGTTAAGCTAGCTAGTGCTAGTGACACTCAAAAACTTTGTTTAACTGAAAAATGTCTCAGAGGGGCTAGTAACTATGATTCATCACTTAAAACATTGTTGACTTGAACAAATTCACGAATTACTTACATGTAAGATGAAGGTTGGCAAACGATTCAGTGGCATGTGCTGGTCATTGTCGGCAGTGTCCGTTAAATAACTGCATCCAGTCAAGAGCATGGAGCATGCGCAGTAGCTGACAGTACAACAGTTGTTGGTTTGATTAACCCACTTCTCATTGGATTAACATGCACGTGTATAGTTGATCTGATTTTTCTTCTAATCACGTAGTATGGACAAGAATTAATCATGTAATGAAGACAAACACGATTGATTCATGTCATCTAAACATATTCCTAGTTAGCTAATCAAACACATGCCCTAGTTCATTTTTTTGAGTGTACTCCTTTTAGGCATATCAATTGAAAATACAGTATGTATTTTATTTTTATTTTTATTATTTGTGAAACAATTATTTGTGCTTTTTATTTTGTTTGGTATTTTTGCAATGTTTGATTTTTTATTTGATATGTCTGAAATCAATGTAATCAATCAATATTCATTATTTTTTTGTGCTTATCGTTGCTATCCAGGCGATGTAGCCATTTACTAATAAAGTAACTTCTTTCTTTCAAAGGTTTTTTCATTCAACAAAAG
>CM047517.1:405468-457968 GCA_026122265.1 Ammodytes dubius
CTTCAACCCTGAGGTAGTGACAGCAACAACTGCGAGTACTGTTGTAGAAAAAGGAAAGGTTTCACCTACAAAAGGACAGTCAACGGTTCCTGAACTTTCCCGAGAATTGCCAAAAACTAAGGAGCCTGAGAGTAAGAAACCAGCATCAACTCGGAGGTGGTCACTACAACAACTAAGATTACCGAAACTACTGTTGTGGAAAAAGGCCAGGTTTCGCCAACCAAGAGAAAGCCAAAGGGTCTCAAACTTTCCGAAGATCTTGGGACGGCAGAGGTGATAAAGACCAAGGAAGAGGCTGGCACTCAGAAGCCAGCTTCACCTGTGCTCGTGGTTACAACAACAACCACAACGAAAAGTACCGTTGTTTCACCTACCAAAGGAGAGCCAATGGGTATTGATCTTTCTCCAGAACTGCTCAAGACCCAGGAAGAGGTGCAAATCCAGAAGCTGTCTTCAACTCCAGAGGCAGTCACAGAATCAACTGAAACAAGTGATGTCAAAGAAAATAGGATTTATCCAACCAAAAGAAGATATAAGGGTCCAAAGTCCACCCTGGAACAATCTACCAAGGAAGTGGTGGACACTAAGCAAGAGCCTGATACGCAGAAGGCTTTATTGAGCTCCATAGTGCACCCTGGCTCTTATGTGGAAGAAACAAAGAAAATAGCAACCATTATTCTAGATGTATCAGATCCTTTCATGCCAACGCATAGGATGTTAGCGGGTCTTGATGTTTCCACAGTCCCAGAGGCAGTATCTCCCCTTGGTAAAATTACTGGTGTGGAGCCTAAGGAAACAGAGCAGAATTCTGAAAATCGCCCCAAAACACAAGAGTTTCAAGTGCAAGCTGAAACTGCGGTTGTGGAACAAAGTAAGGTTCAACCACCCAAGAGAAAGTCAAAGGGTGCTGAACTCCCTCTTCAACTTACTGACACAAAGGCAACTCAGGCAAAGGGAGAGCCTGATGGTCAGAAATATTCTTTGAGTTCCAATGTTCAAACAAAAGTGTTGTTATTGAAGAAACAGATATTGTACCACCCAGAAGAAAGTCAAAGAATGGTGACAATACAAAAACTTCTGAGACAGTTTACCCTGTCATATTGCCTGATGTGAAGCCTGAACAAATTAAGAAAGACGTTGATCAAAAGCCTTCAACTACAGATGGGGTCAAGGGATCAACTAAAACTACTGTTGTGGAGAAAGGTATGCTTTCACCAACCGACAGAAAGTCAAAGGGTCTAATACTTTCCCAAGAACTAAGTACAACAGTTTCGACAAAGACCAAAGAAGTGTCTGACAGCCAGAAGCCATTTTCAACTACAAAGGTGGTCACAACAACAACAACAACAACAACTGAGATTGAAAAGACAGCTGAGATTCAGAAGAGATATATGGTGCTAGATGTTCCTGAGAAGGGAGTCACCCAGATATGTGAGATGAAACCAGAGGCTAAGGCTGAAAGGGACTCAACTCAACCTACCTCAGAGATGCGCTCTCAAAGGACAGAGACAGCATTTTCAGTAATAAGCTCATCTAAGCGAGACATAATAAAACCAAGTGGAACAGTGAGTCAGCAGAAGCTCTCAGAGACCACACAGGAAAGACCCAAACAGGACAAGGCACATGGTGTCAAAGTAGAGCATGGTAAAGTGTCAACACTGGGAGTTGCTGATTCGCCCAAAAGCCTGGATGGAAAGTTTGTTGAGAAAATTCCCTTAGGCTCTGAAGTGCGCATTCTACAGCTAGATGTACAGACCAGTCAGGAAGGGGAAAACACATCTGTCCCAAGCGCAACAAGGATAGATACAGTTCAAACAAGTATCCAGAGTCAAAGAGTGTCAGAAAACAAAGATATGACTCCTGCTGATGTAAAGCCAAAGAAGGCTGCAGTGAAGATGACATCAGTAGAAATACAAGAAGGAAGTTCTGCCCAACCCTCTCCTGCTTCTGAAGCTTTGAGTCAAGACAAGGCATGGACAGAATTTGTAGGCAAGGCATGGACAGAATTTATAGATGTTAGAGTATCTAAGCAAGATCAAGTAAAACAAAGCCAAACCGGACAGTTAAATGTAACTGAAACGCAAATCGAATTCATCAAAACCACACAGGAAAAACCCACAGGTTTCTTGGAAATTGTTGTCCAAGATCAGCGCCCTACACTGTCAACAGCTGGCATGGATGTTGCAACAAAGACCCTGGAGGAAAAATCTGTTATCATAAAGCAAATTCACACAGGACCTGAAGTGCGCATTGTACAACTAGGTAAACCGACTAGTCAACAAGAAAGCAGTATTGACAGTCAAGACAAAGTTGTTCTTCGGGACTCTGTTCAACCCATCTCTTCTGCGTCTAAATCACAACCAAATGAGACAGAATTCATAGAAATAGGCTTATATGATCAAGATGTAGTAAAACCAAGTACAACTGAGATGGGGCTCTTGAAAATTGCACCGGCTATGCCCACGGAGGTAAAGGAACAAGGGGTTCAAGGAGGGGACCCTAAAGTGTCATCGCAGGGTATGGACATTACAGACAAGTGCATTGATGAGAAGTCTGTCAGGATGGAGAAAATCCACAAGAAGTCCGAAGTGCATGTTTTCCAAATAGATAAATCGACTACTCTTGATGAGAGTATCACTTTTATCAAATTATCTAAAGACTCAGTGGTAGATATAGTTCAAACAGGTGAAATGGCAACCAAAACGGAAGATGAGACAACTCCTGATGTTAAGCCAAGGAAAGCCACAGTGAAGACAAGAGTGGAAGTGCAAGAAATTAGTACAGAGAAAGTGTCTCAGAGTGACTCCTCTCAAACCACCGCTGTTGCTAGTATGACAGTGCAGCCAAGTGAAGCAGGTACAACACTTGCAGAAATTAGCTTATCTCTGCAAGACACTGCCAAGCCAATCAAAACAATGGTAACGCTAGAGGGCATGAAAATCATCCAAGAAAAACCCCAGAAGGAGCAAGAAATCACATCTGTTGTGATAGCAAAGGTGCCAAAGATTGGTGAGGATCAAGCAAGTGTCATATCTGAAAAAGTAATTGATAAGCAAGGTGTTGTAGCTAAACCTACCTCCGTCGCAATTACAACTGCTCGGACACATGAGCTAAGGACAGAAATTGTAGAATCTGAACAAGACAAATCAAAACCAAGTCAAAGTGTTACTCAGCAAGAATTATTGAAGACCACAGAGGAAAGACAGAAAGAGGTCAAGGATTGGAATGTACCGGCAAGCCTAGAGGAAAAGTCTGTTAAAAAGGGAGAAACATCCATGAAAGTTACACGAATACAAAACGGTCTCCATGAAAGTACATGAATTCAAAACTGTCACAACAGAAAAGGAACCAAGCATGGAATCAAGTGTCCCGTTGAGACACTTAAAGAAATCAAGGATGGTACAGCCATTGACAAGTCTGCGGGCAAGATGACAAGGGTGGAAGTGAGAGAAAGCTTTACTGAATCTCTGTCTGAATCCAGTGTGATTCCTGGAGCCCAAACAGAGGTTAAAACAACAGATGCAAAGGACAATAATAAAGCAGAACAGAAGGAGGAAGTGAAGAAGACAATTCAAGAAGAGGAAAAGGAAAATATATTCAAAGTCGAGATACAAAGTGTTCCAGTGTACAAGACCACCACCACTGAAGAAATGAGGCCCCAGAGTACAGATTCTACACAGGTAAGACATGGTGGGCACACATCTGCAGACACACACATTGTCACATTTGGGGTTAGTATTTTTAAGTTGTCTGTGGGTTTTTTTTTGTACAGTATGTAGTTGTTTTAACCTTTGATGTTCTTGGAAAGCAAAAACAGTGGAATTTTCATTTATTAATTATTTTTTCTTAGCAAACCTAATTCGCGGTTTAAAATTCTAACAAAATCTGTTTTGTAATTTTTTATTTCATATTTTTAACAGACTTCATATATCTATTTCACTGTGGGTCTCTACAAAACGGTTAACAGAACATTTAAGTATTTTATTTAAATTTGTATTTAATTTTTCTGTGGGTTTAGCCTATAATAACCACATTCTATTTGTGTGTTCTCTATGTGAGCAGGTGAACAAAGATGACAAGTCCTCACCAGCCTCGCTGCAGGCAGTGCTGAAATCCTCATCTGATATAATGATGGGTGGTGGAGTAATGGTGGCGGAAGGATTCCCCTCTCAGGAAAACAAATCCCAAGCAGAAGCTGTTGTTGCGACGCTGAGAAACTTGTTCTGGAGGAGCCAGAGGGATCAGCCATGAGGAAGATCTTCACAGAAATACAGCAACAAGCAGAGACGGGACCAGACAGTCAACTCATTGAGGTATTATAATTACTGCGTGAAACTACCACTTGGTGTCACCATAGCTAGAAATGTCTAATTCTACACATAGTACACTTTAACTGCAATACATAATTCATGAGAATACTGTTTTGATGAGCATGTACTTTAAGAATTGTTGGTTTGAATCTAGTTGCTTTCCACTGTATATCAACAAATACAGAATTGTCAAAAATAATGTTGAAAAAGGAAATACATCATGGTCATTTTATGGTACTAGCGTCACATGTTTAGAGAGACAAATAACAAGGAATTTAAAAACTTAAATATAAAACCAACATTTTGACCTTCTGATGTGTTTCTGTGTTTTAAGGGTAAACCAGAGGAAGATGCTCCGGAGGCTCTGATGACATCCACCGGTGATCTGGAAAATCGTCTGAGTCGGTTGGTTTCTAAAGTCCTGAGCTGCAAGAACCTTCCAGCGGAGCTCAACCCAACGGCCATGGCCCAGCAGCTGGAGGAGGCTCAGGTACAAAATGGCAGTGTGCACGAACATGCTCATGTTATATGTTCCTTACGCCAGATCTGAGCTTGGTAAAACAGCTTTTAGCTTTAGTGCCCCTGACTCCTGGAACAATTTACAACTTAAAATTAAAATAAATACATTAATACATTTTAACAAATGTAGACATAGTATTTCTAAATCTGCCCCACATAAACTGTAACTGTGTTGGCCATTTTCGGAATGTTTTAATAGTTTTTTTCTCCTTGTAGTATATTGTGTATTTGTAAAACTCAACGTCATTGTAAAAGAGGGACCCCTCAATTGATCTTTGGTGGTTAATAAATGAAAATGAAATGATTCACTAGAGGAATTTAAAAAAATAAGTTATGGCAGCATTTGTAAATACTAGTGAAGTTGGACGATAACTTGGAAAACATTTATTTAGCCTTATTTGTACAGGCAATTCATTAAGAATAGTTCTTATTACAATGGCGGCCTGATAAGCGACAATAATAGTGACCATAATGCCAAAGTGCCAATGCATATCTGTCCAGCTTGTTCCAAAGGTCAATATTAAATAAAGTACACTTTGGCATTACAGAAAAGTTTTGCAAAAAGCACTTGGGATTTGTAACTGCTGAAATAATTCACTCATAACAATTAACTTGTGTTTTGTTTTGTTTTCACTTGTGGCAAACATATAAAAATAATAATAAATGGTTAGCTATTCTCATAAAACTGGCAAAAATATAAAAATAATAATAAAAAACGTAAAAAAAAAAATGTGGTTAGCTATTCTCATGAAGCTTAATTTGAATAACTGTCTGTGTTTACTTTGGCTTGCTGAGTACAGGAGTGCAAAGAAGCTGCAGAGGCACAGGTGTTACTGCTCTCCCAGCTGAGAGAATCTGATGCTAAGAACAGTGATGCTCTGGAGCTCGTGGAGGACCAGTGGACAGCTGCCGTCCAGGATACGACTGCTGTCATCCAGAGCAAAGAGGCCCAACTGCAGGTGTTGACCGACTACAGCAGACAAGCCCAAGAAGCAACGACGACACTGGAGAAACTAACCGCAGAACTGGACGCTGTTAGAATGTGAGTTGTCATCCATGGTTTCGATTGAATTGCTTATTTGGAGATTGCAATTTAAATTACTCTTTAATATGATGCATACTTTAATGTAAATAACCGATACAGTTGGATCAGCTACACAAAACTCTTGATTGTTTTAATAATCGATACTGTCAAAACAAAAACAAATTGTTGAATAAGTGTTGTGTTCAAGATCAAGGTTCAAGGTCTTTATTAGTGTCCCAAGAGGGCAAATTGGTTTACAACAAGGGGGTAGTAGTTTAAAACATACGAACAGTACAGGACAACAACAGACATAAAACACCAGCGCATGTACACAAACCTGGGAAAAAGTGCAAGTAGTAGAGTAAAAGTTAACCACAAGGTCATAAAGTCATGAAGTGCCAAAAAAGTGCTAACGATGACATAACGTACCAAGCTAAACATACTAATTTGTTTTTTTTTCGTCCAGGTCACCAGAAGACAGCAGCTCCAAGGAGGCAGAGCGTCTATCTTCCTTACAGATCAGTATGGAAGAGAACCGAACAGTCCTTGGGAAGTTGCTTGTGACCCACGTTAAGCTTTGCCCCCACCTCAGCCGGCTTCAGCGAGCAACCGCACAAACTGAGCAGAATAACCTGCAAAACAAGTGGAGGGGCCTGGAAAGATCTGCAGAGAGGACTTTGTACCACACAAAAGTCCATTCTCAAGTGACCACGGGCCTTCTGTCTTCGATATCAGGTCTTCAAGAACATTTGGAGACACTCGGCAAAGACCTTGAAGCCAAGTCTCCTTCTGTTGCTCAGTGGAATTGCTCAAAGGCGCAGCAGCTAATGGAGGCTAATGCCAAAGTTAAAGCTGCCCAGCAAGAATACCTTCATTTGCAGCAGATGTCGGAGGCCGTACTCCTCAGCTCTCGATGGGAGAAGGAAACTAAAGAGATACAGCAAGGGCTTCAGAAAGTCAAAGACCAACTCGGCCGCACGGAAGAACTTGTATCTTCTCAAACTCAAAACAGCAGCAACCCCATCATGGAGAAAATCATCGTGGTGATGAGGGATGGTCTTGCATGGGCCAAGCAGACAGAGAGTGACATCGAAGGCAGGAGGAAGAGGGTGGCTCTGATGCCGGAAGAGGTGCACAGGCAGCTCCGAGATCTAAAGAAGATGCAGTCTGAGGTCATGGCCAAGCAAGTCCAACTGGAGTCACTGGTGGAGGAGGTTACAGAGTTTATTCCACAGTTGGACCAAGCTGAGGAGGTTCCCATGGTGAGAACATCTCTGGAATCCCTTGAAGAACTATCAAAGTCCACGACTGAGAAGCTAGCCAAGGCTGTGAGAGAGACAGAATCAGGACTACAGACCAGAGAAAAGCTTTCAGAGCAGATTGCGGACTTAGAATCTTGGTTTGTGGCTCATCTGCTGCGAGAGGCCTCAAGAAGTCTAGATGAGGAGCTCCGAAGCTCCGCTGAGCTCGATCGAAGAGTTCGGCAAATCCAAGAGACCGTGGGTGAGGCCGAGAAGCAAGCAGCTGTCTGTGAGACGCTTTTAATGAAAAGTAAAGACATGGCCCCGGAACTAACCATCACGGAGAATTGTCAGCTTTTTGACAAGCTAACCGACTTCCAGGAAGACATTAAAGCAATCAGCAGCTACGAGAAGGCCAATAAAGAAGAGCTGGATGAACTCACTCGGACTGTGGATTCAAGCAAGAAAAACGTGGATATAATTGAAAAAAGGCTGAGGCAGATGTTAGTAGATTTGAGTCGACACAGGTACCCGATCACAATAGAAACTGTGCAAGCTTTGGAGCCTTGCAAACACATGATTCTGGAGTACAAGTCCCAACTGGACCTTCTGCAACCATGGATTCCCCAAGAAAAGACAAGGGAACTTCACGGAGTCATATCTGAACTTTGCAGCAAAATTGTCACCCTGGACTTGAAAGCAAAAGATCAAGAGAGGTACCTGAACATGAGGCAGTGTGTGGAAGACCTCAGGGAGAGCGTTAAGGAGCAAGTTCCTTTGACCAAAGAAGACAGTAGGGCTTTGGAGGAGAAGTACAAACTATGTCAGACCCTTCTTGCCAAGTTCCCACTGACAAAATACTTGACACAGGAGGCTAACTATAACCTCCAGATAATCTCTGCTGACCTGTACCCTTCACAGCTGAGAGTAGAGCAAGAGAGGCTTAAACAAAATGAGGAAAGTCTAGACATTTTGGAGATGACACTCAACAATAACCTCAGCATCATCGAACGGGATGTCCTGAAGGATTTGGACCTGGACTTGGAGAGGGAAGCTTCTCAAGCATTCCTCTGGAAGACCAAGCAGGAGCTACAGAAACCGTCTGTGCTGGAGCCAAACGATGCAACGATTGACAGTGAATATCGGAGAATTATGTCTTTGAAGAATATGGTGGAGTCGAGGATGAGAGCGCTGCAGGTTCTGGAGCAGAAGAAAGGAAACAAAGAAGACAGACAATTTCAAGATCTGATGGACAAGAAGAAAGCCGTCCTCAGTGAATGTGACTCAAAAATGGCAAGTTGGATTTTTTCCCATATTGTTTTCTGATTAAATTTTTTTTTTTTAACTGCTGTTTTCTTAAGCGATTAATTCATAATTCCAAGTAACTTGAACTATAAATCTGCTCTGTTTTTTTGGGACTTACTTTTCGTAATTTCAAATAAATAAAAAATCTGATAAAATTGTGTGTAAATCGTAAAAAGCATAAAGTATTTTTTTACTGGAAGCTTTTCTTGGAATTACGAGATAACAGGTTGTTAATTCAGAAACACAGCAGAACATTTTCTTTCCAAGTGAATGCAATCCACAAGTCCATAGCACTTTAATTATTCAAATTTATATTCAAGGAATTGTGTTTCTTATATTCCAGGAGAGCATCTCCCAGGCCAGGAAGTCTCTGCGAGGCTACACGTTCGCTGTCAGACAAGCGGTTGGCTTCCTGAGGGAGATCGAGGTTTCTCTTCAGCCTCCACAGGGCTCGGCCGGACTCTGCTCTGAGCGGCTGGACGAGACGCAGCAGGCCCTGGCTTCACTACAGCAGCAGTTCCAGGTCCATGTGGAGAAGCTCCAGACACAGGTGGCTCTACACCCGTACCTGTGCCCACAGAAGGTGGAGCAACTTCAGGAGAATATTCTGAGTCAGCTCCTGGTCCGGATGTCCACTCTCCAGGCAAAGGGCCACGTACAACTGGAAGGTCTCAGCAGGTAATATAGGCTCAAATATTTTTATTTATTTATTTATTTGTTAAGGACAGTGCATATTAATGAACAAGCTGTAAAAATACCCGATTTTAGCAAAAGTGCTAATTTATATCTGTTGTCCCTAGGCAGGCAGAGAAAGACACGTTACAAATAGAATACATACACACATACAAAGGCACAAATAACACAAGACAATAAAGAGCTTAAAGGTGGTCACATACTTGGTTCTCTTTTGTCCACTGTTTGAGCTGTGTTTTGAAGGTTGCATAATTGTTTTGATACGTGTATGTGTGTATAACATTTATCTTATACAGGTCCAAAATTTGAGTTTTAAATTACACTTTTACACACACTGAGATTTTATAATAAAACATTATAATAATGTTAATATAACCTTCAATCATTTACTATCAGAATCTGGATCAGAATTTAGAAGCAAGGGTAGAAATTTGGTTTGTTACAGTTGATCCAATTTTAGGATTGGAAATATGTATAGAGAAATAAGTATGACATTAACAGTTTTATATTTCTGTATTTCAGGTGTGCAGAGAATCACAGGAGATTCAGCAGGAGCCAGGATGAGATCATGCAGAACGTGAAGAGAACAGAGAACATCCTTCTACAGGTCATCCGGCAGAAGGTCACCTGTCTCAGCGACTGCATTGACCAGCAAGACAAACTCTGTGTATGTATTAGATTTAATGTTCTTTGTGGTTCACTGCTCCGATAGTGGTATTTTTCACCCTTTGGTTGAGATTTTGAGTAAAAAGGTTATGTCAGAGACTGAGAACGGAAAAGTATTTAAAAAATTGACTTACCGGTATCATGCTTTCAGTTTTTTGTCTCTCAAGTTTTCTGTTGTATTTGTTTTTTTTTCTTTACATTTTTTTTCCATCTCATGGGAAAGTTGATTGATCACTGTTGTTAATTTTCACTATAACATTACTAGTAAAAACTTGCAGAACACCTACATTTTTCCATTTTGCATCAACTTTTTTTTGCAATTACTGCAGAAAAAGCTATGAACCCAATCTTTGTTCCCTGATAAAGGCTCATTCCTGTATCCAATATATAAAACTTAATTTTATCGACATTTCTCTATCTTGCAGAGTCTGTCTAAGGAGGTTGAGTCCCTTCAGAGGCTGCTAGATGATCTGAGTGAGTGGTGCTCAGAGCAGAGCTGTCGTGGAGGCAGAGAGGCCGCAGTCACCGCCGTCTGGAAACGAGTATCAAGACTCCGCCGCTGCACAACTCAGATGACAACGCGCACGAAACAGAGGATCGAACAATGGGCTGAAATCACCAGCAGTGTAAGTGAAAACTACATTCAAATTATCTGTGATTAAAATTTTATTTTTTATGCAGCAACATCTTTTCAAGTTAAAGGTGGAGTCAGCGATTCTGGAGAATGTTTGGTGACAAATCACTTTTCGTCAAAATCAGTGAACCAGTTTACAAAGCATAGGCTGTTTGTTGTGCACACACGTCATGGTTGTTGTGTCCTTAGGCAAGACACCTCACCCACCGTGTTAATGTCGATAGTTAACCTGCTATCGGTGTATGAGTGTGTGTGTGTGTGTGTGTGTGTGTGTGTGTGTGTGTGTGTGTGTGTATGTGTGTGTGCGTGTGTTTGAATGGTAACGTGTAAATGGGAACAGGTTTCCCTTGAAAAAGAGTCTCTGGTCTCATTGGGATTTACCTGTATAAATAAAGGTGAAATAAAAAACATGCCTAACTGTGCTTGGCCTATCCCCTCAGGTGGAGAAGGCCTCTGTAGTCTTGGAGCAGGTGCAGACAGAGCTTCCAGACGGTTCTCATGTTAGAGGTTCCACAGAGGAGCTGACAGACCTGCTGCAGACCTGGGAACAGTACCAGGACAGACTGGACTGTGAGCACCGAGCCCTGTCCGCCTTAGAACTGCGCTCTGCCCGGATGCTGGGGGTTCCGGCTCATCTAGAGCAGGCTCCCTCTGTCCCACTGTGTCAACAACTGCAGCTGATGCAGGCGCAATACAACAGGTAAATGTAATGGAATGTAATGTAATGTAATGTAATGTAATGTAATGTAACTTTATTTAAAGGTAAGAGGGGGTTTGATCAGGAATTTATAAAGTGGTTGGAGACATTTGATGTCCGTGAAAGATGGTTGTATAGGAGAAATATACAGACGCAAACAGATAAGGTTTAGTCAGGTAGATATTTTAGTTTTGATTTGTTTTTGCATCTAAACTAGTACCTAAGAGTGCTTAAAAAAAGTATTGAAAAAAACCCGAATGTTGCGATAATGGTCGGTAAAGATTATTGTATTGGAGAAATATACAGATGCAAACAGACAAGGTTTAGTCAAATAAAAAACAGTACCAGGACAGACTGAACTGTGAGCACGGGGGGGTACCGGCTCATCTAGAACAAGCGCCCGCTGTCCCACTGTGTCAACAACTGCAGCTGATGCAGGCGCAATACAACAGGTGAGATAGTTAGTGAGTTAGGTTAGATGAAGAGTTTATAATATGATAGAAGCAAAACCAGTGGATGGAGATGTTTTTTTAAATGTTTTAGATTTGTTTTTGTACCTAAAACAGCATATAAGATAATAAGATGTGTATTAAGGGTGGATATAACAATCAAAGCAACTGCAACTGATGCAGAAAAATAACATATTGTCTGAAATTGTTAACCGTGTGTTGTGTGTGTGTGTGTGTGTGTGTGTGTGTGTGTGCAGTGTGGCACACAGCAGCAGGGAGGGTTTGGAATCAGCCCGGTTGGAGCTTGAGGAGAGAGAGAAGCTGCGTGAAGACCTCCATGGCGTGAAGGTTTGGCTAAACTGTCTTTGAGTTTCTCATTTTAATAAGTTTTTAATTATTTTATTTTTATTTTTATTTTTATTTTTATTTTTATTTTTATTTTTATTTTTATTTTTATTTTTATTTTTATTTTTATTTTTATTTTTATTTTTATTTTTATTTTATTTTATTTTATTTTATTTTTATTTTTATTTTTATTTTTATTTTTATTTTTATTTTATTTTATTTTATTTTATTTTATTTTTATTTTTATTTTATTTTATTTTATTTTATTTTATTTTATTTTATTTTATTTTATTTTATTTTATTTTATTTTATTTTATTTTATTTTATTTTATTTTATTTTATTTTATTTTATTTTATTTTATTTTATTTTATTTTATTTTTATTTTTATTTTTATTTTTATTTTTATTTTTATTTTATTTTCATTGATTTGTTTTGATTTGATTTTATTTATTTTACTTCTCTGTAGCACTTTGAGATTCTTGTAATATAAAGTACATCATAAATAAAATGTATTATTACCTATTATTAGGTTTGGCTGGACGCTGCAGACGTTCTACTGACGGAGATGGAACGAAGCAACAGCACACAGGAACTACAGGTGAGTAATATGAGCAAAATGAAACTCCCTATTTGGTCAGAATACTTAATAATTGCATTGAATATAATTCAATCAAAAACTTAAAGACCTACTTCACCGGTGGGAATATGAAGGTGTATTGAATTCTGAGATCTTATAAATGTGCAAAAATTGAAATTGGTTCATCCTAGCCTGAGAAAAGGCAGAAAGAGTGTTTTATGGTCTCACTGTCTAACCCTACATTTCTCTTACTGTGACATCACATTTATACTACATAGGATCTCAGAATTCAATACACCCTCATATTCCCATCGGTGAAGTAGGCCTTTAAGTAAATAAAATAAAATATGTATTAGGTTAGGTACACATAATTAAATTAAAAGTCAATGCAGTTAGTGTGATAATGCAAAAGTGGCGGTTAACTGTGTACTCTAAATATGAAAGGTCTGAATGTGACGGTTGGCCTCCGTATGGGCTGAAGTCGTTTTGCTTTTCAAGTTTATGAACTGAACGACCTGTAGAATCACTCTGCCCTTTGTCCCACAACTTGAGCAGAAGCCAAGATCTCTTCACACACACACACACACACACACACACACAGAGGCAGGCAGGCACACACACGCACACACACACACACGGATGCACAGACAGACAGAGACACCGAGGCACACACACACACACACACACACACACACACACACACACACACACACGTAGAGGGTCTGTGTGAATGAAAGACCCCCTCCATCCTCCTTGGTACCAGACACCTTTTGTCCTGCGCTGTAAGTGGATCCTGCAGGTGGCCTCTGTAGCCAAGTCATTTCATCCACACACACACACACACACACACACACACACACACACACACACACACACACACACACACACACACACACACACACACACACACACACACACACACACACATACAGTTCTACTCCTGTCCTTGTGAGGACATTCATTGACATAATATATTCCCAAGGACCTAACCCCTCAGTGTAAACCTAACTGTGCCCTAAAACCAAGTCTTAACTGAAAACTCAAATAGCCAGAAAATAATTCCCCCACCATTCCTTAAATAAGCATACTTTTCCTAATATGTCTTCCTTAAACATGTCCACATTTTTAAAATATAATGACTTTCCTCAAATGTCCAGACTTCATATATTTATTTGAAAAAGCCTAAAATATCATATTTTTCCCCCAAATCTTCTCAATTTCTAAAGTAGTTTATTGGTTGGTCCTCACAAAGATAGACAGACACTTTTCACTCACCATGTCTTACTCTCCCATGCAAGGAAACCATCTCTCCATACCCTCTCCTTCTCCTCCTTTGTATCTCTCTCTCTCTCTCACACACACACACACACACACACACACACACACACACACACACACACACACAAACACACACACGGTTAGTTTCCCATAGTGATAACAAAATGCACCTCCCTCTCGAGCGGAGCATCGGACATATTCAGACCCAGGTAGTCTTCTCTGTATTATCTCTCACTTTTCAAATGACTTTTTCTAATTTAATGTAGATTGTTAATGTAAAATAGACTCTTAAGACTGGCGTGGAAAAAGTTTAAAGTCTATTGTGGTATAGACGTACTTTGAAGAGGTTTTTTGAAGTACCAAAAGAGCTGACTCTTCAACTAAGCTCCACAAGCCGTTATTTTTTTCGGTGAGAGATGGATATAAGTTTGAGGTCTGTGCCCTTTTGTTGCAACATACTGGAGGATTTTAACTATTTGACTGACACAATTACATAATATGACAATTATTACATCTTTCTTGACAAAAAATGGTGCTGTGTTGATGTTTGTAGGAAAGTGAGGGGTCACTGACAAATAGTTTTGTGTGTAATTTGAAGAGAGTATTTTTTGTGTTGAGAAACGGTCCTCACACAAAACTGATCTGTGGCATGTCGCATTGAAGTATTTTTTAATTTATTGGGATCCCGATTAAATATTACCTTACTAACAACTATTCTTTCTAGGGTCAAGATCAAAATAATAGTATATGAAACTTTCTTCCCACTCTTTCCAACACAGACTTCATAATTCTACATTTTAAATTCCTTGTCCTGTTTATTGAAAAAATCCTCTCTCTCTGTCTGTGTGTGTGTGTCTGCAGGAGGTCCACAGCCAGCTGTTTACCCAGAAGGCTTTGCACCAGCGCGTCATGGAGACTCTGAAGATAAAGTATTCAGACGAGTCTTCTCTGGTTCCCGTGGAGATAGAAGCTGCGCTGAAGGACGTCACTCAGTCTCTACAGCAAGTAGAAGTCAAGGTAAAAACAATGGTTTGATTTTAAAGGTAATATGGATACGGTAGGATATGTATTGAATTTGCAATAAAACAAAAGGTTAACACTGATTTTAACAACAAAAACTGATAGAAATCTGAAGCATGTACTGGCCCTTAAGGGAGATTTGGTTGGGGCAATATATTGTAAAAATAAGTTAGGAGTTACAGTCTTATAGCCTATAGAGTACGTACATGTTTGTTAAGAACAGGAAACTAATAGGCCTTCCCATGGACAAATATGTGTATGTGATCATCTAACTAATCCCCATGGGGAAATGACACCGCATATAAATAATTATATAAAACAATTAAATTAAATCAATAAGTAATACAACACTATAAATCTCTATAAATTGCCTTTAATGGCTGCTGTCTGTCCTGTATTGGTGCATCAGGTGGGTAAGGTGGTGGAGAGGAGCGGGCCGGTCCACCAGTTAGGAGTGAAGCTGTCCGAGGTCCAGGCTGGTCTCAGGTCAGTCAGCAAGAGGCTGCAGCAGAGAAGCCCCAACGTGAACCAGGCTCAGAAGACCCAGAAGGTAAGGCCCTGACATGATAATAATAGTGAAAAAATAATAATACAAACTAAAAAAATGTATCAAGAAATGATGATAGAAGCGATTTACAAATAAGAAAATTACATGAAATGAGTGGTTTACATTATAGTAGACATTGAACATAGACGTGATAAAAACAGTAAAAATATGATGAAATTGAGCAAAAATAGAAGCGATGTGCTGAGGCCGCAGTGTTGCATTGGCATGTTTTGACAGTATCACAGAACTGACAAACTTAAGAGCCTTACACGTTTATATATATATATATATATATATATATATATATATATATATATATATATATATATATATGGCTGGGTTCTTGTCCTTGAAGGCCACTGTATCTTTAAATTCTCACAAAGAGAGGGGTTAGCAAGGGAGCGTTGACATACAATACATACAATCTCACCACTAGATGACGCCAAAAGTCACCTTATCTACACACTGCACCTTTAATTGTGATTGTTGTTCTTAATTCATATTCCATGTGTTTCTGAACTATATCGTACCTGAATATGTGAATAAACAAATTGTAAATCTTCCCATGTGATTGTGTGTGTCTGTCTGTCTGTCTGCCTGTCTGTCTGTCTCACTGTCTTTCTGTCTGTCTGTCTGTCTGTCTGTCCCTTCTCAGCGTGTGTGGGATGAGTTAGACGTGTGGCACTCGTGTGTGGCAGCGTTGGAGGTTTCTGTGCAGGACTTAGAGAAACCAGAAGACGTCCTGATGCTATCGGAGAAACTGACTGAAGTCCAGCAGCTTCACTCACAGCTCGCCAAGCAGGCAGAGCAGAGGACAGCCCTACTCAGCAAGGTGTGTGTGTGTGTGTGTGTGTGTGTGTGTGTGTGTGTGTGTGTGTGTGTGTGTGTGTGTGTGTGTGTGTGTGTGTGTGTGTGTGTGTGTGTGTGTGTGTGTGTGTGTGTGTGTGTGTTGTGTGTGTGTGTGGTCCTTGTCCAAGGTGGGAAGGGAATTAATTTACCTGTAGACTGTGTTTACATATTGAATTCCCTGCTTGTCATTTCAAAATGTATCCTAATTTTGAGCTGTTATTCCAGATTTGTTCAGTTTCAAACCACACAATTTATTTTTTTACTGAATTAAATTTTTCTTACACATTCATCTTTATTTTTAACCCTTAAAATGCCAGATTATTTATATAATGCAGCATTTATTTTTTGTTTTTACGAAATACAAAGCAATATACTTAGTGAAAATCAGATTATTTTGAGCGGACTACACAGTTTGGTGTATTTCCAAGATTAGCAATAATGTTGTTTTTAATACATTTTTGTTACAGTTTAAAATGTTCTATATGGTATACTCATTTACTCTTTCTGACAATTTGTGTGCCATTATAATTAATATGAATATAAATATAAATATGATATGAATTAATTGTTTGAAAAATATTGTGTTCAGATCCACACGTGGCTCCAGGAGCATCAGGAGATGATAAACAGTTCTAGAGTCTGGATCACAGAAGCTAGGTCGTGGCTCGCTGCTCCGTGTACATACACAACCGCCAAGGATCTGAGCAACCACGTTCAACATCTGAAGGTGAGTCCCCTTTGTACTCTACCTGCCTTTATTCAGCACACATGATTTAATGTGAGACACTGCTGGTGAAAAGGGGAAAATATTTAACTTACAAATATCATCAAGATACTTTGACAGTTGAAAATTAAACAGTTATGTTTTGTATTAATTTTGTTTTCAAAACATGAGCTCCAATGTATAAGAGTATTGAAACAATATTGTTATGATTTTATTAAAAATTATTTTAACTTTCGTTGACTTTACATGCATTAAGCTTCTTTTCCTGTATAAATCCTGAGAAGTTAAATAAAAGTGTTAATTTATTTTTTTAAATAAAAGAATGCCACCATATCTGTAAACAAAACCCCTCTGTGTTTGTGTTTGTGTGTATGTCTGTCTCTCTGTCTGTCTGTCCCTCTCTCTCTCCCTCTCTCTCTCTCTCTCTCTCTCTTCCCCTCTCTCTCCCTCTCTCTCTCTCTCCCCCCCTCCCCCTCTCTCTCCCCCCCCCCCTCTATCCCTCCCTCCTCCCTCTCTCCCTCCATCAGACGGTGTTGGAGGACTCCTGTCAGATCCGCTCCACTCTGCAGGACTTCAGCTCCGTCCTGGGGGAAATGTCTCCGGTGTGTGACGTCACCTCGCTACAGGTTCGATTTCTTATTTCTTTATTTTTTGAATTTTCCTGTTATAATGTTATTTATATATAACATTGTTTTTATTGAAGCTGACTCAGGGAGATTCGCACAAGAATCCCAATGCACTTGTACTTGTACCTGTGCAAATGGCAATACATATATTCTATTCTATTCTATTCTATTCTATTCTATTCTATTCTATTCTATTCTATTCTATTCTATTCTATTCTACAGGACCAGCTTGACGAAGCAGACAGACAGGTCGCCGATGCTAAGGACAGTTTCACCGCTCCACTGTCCCAACTAGAGCATGCTGCTGCGGTGAGTAGAGCTTATTTTTTAAATGATATTATACCATACTTCGTGAAGGCAACTGTCCTCCGCTGCGCGTCGGACAGTTCTCGCCTCCACGGTGTCCATTAACTCCTGATACCTGGACACCTCGTCGGGCATTAACCCTTACATGTATGGACACCTATGGAACTGTTTACATTCTGTCCACTGCGTCGCCGGCTCGCCGCTGATTAAACTGTGTTGATAAGGGATTTGGGATTTATAAAGCCTAAAATATCCTGCCGTGCAATAGCCTCTGGACACCACAGGATGGCGCTCGAGTCGTAACACAAGAGCTGTAGTAACGATAGTAGTACAATAAAGTGGCTAAACTTAATGTCCTCTGGTTAAACGTCAATGGTTATCTCGTTAAAAAGGTGAGTAAGACCCCTGTTTAATTTGACAAAAGGTTTGTAACTGAGTTTACATGTGTTTAGCCACCAAAAGCCCGGCTTCACTGTTTATCTGGACATAGGCTACTGCTGTCAGTCAGTCACTGCCTCACGTAACTTCAGGCTGTAGCCCGTAATACACATGTTCGCCAGTCACATTCTCCGTGAAATGCGTTATTTATTTTGGGGGAAATGCTTTGTTAGCTCGGTGGAACTGTTGTTAAACATGTTGGGTGATTACATTTACTGTTTGTACAGCGTGCGCAATGTTTTTTGACTTTGTATATTGCTAGCATAACAGTAGGTCTGTGGCTAACAGCTGCCGCAGTCTCCCGTTGCTCGTATTATCCCCGGTCCGACTTCCCAGTACAATTTGAACGCACCGTTAAAGCCAAATTATGTCGTTGCCAGGTCGTATCCTGGGTTGTTCCTATTGACTGGAGTACTGAACTACGTTTTCATTACATAAGAACCTTATGGGTTTGCAATGGGTATTCCAGTTATTATACGAGGTCTCGGGCGTTGCTGCGCGTCGGACAGTTCTCGCCTCCACGGTGTCCATTAACTCCTGATACCTGGACACCTCGTCGGGCATTAACCCTTACATATCTCTCTATGTGTTTGTGTGTAGGAGGTGGAAGCCATAGAGAGTGAAGTGAGACGGATGGAACACGATATGACTGACATCAAGAGCATACTGCTGTCACCAGAGACTTTCCCCAGTCCCAAAGAGGAAAGCTTCAAGGTTAGAATGTGTTCTCTGTGGCTCTCTGTGTGTGTGTGTGTGTGTGTGTGTGTGTGTGTGTGTGTGTGTTGTGTGTGTGTGTGTGTGTGTGTGTGTGTGTGTGTGTGTGTGTGTGTGTGTGTGTGTGTGTGTGTGTGTGTGTGTGTGTGTGTGTGTGTGTGTGTGTGTGTGTGTGTGTGTGGTGTGTGTGTGTGTGTTTATAAATAAAAATTCTATAACCATTTTTTTCATGTTATCAAGAAGAAAATGTATCATAAATCAGACAAAAAACTGACACTTTTCTGAACTTTTCCGCACGCTTTGACAGGCAGAAATACAATGACTATCGTTGTATGTTCTATATGATCTTCTTAATGGCCGTGCTCTGTGTGTGTAGGTTGTGGACTTTCAATAACTGTAAATGTTCTGCCTACTTTTTAGATGTGTCAAGCTTCAAATGGTGAAATCCAGGTTTTGATCGATGTACATAGATGTAATGCACCTGTGTAAACTGTGCCAGTAATAAAAAATAATATTGTCATTTTCAGGTTCAAAGTTAAATTACTAAATGGATGAAGTTTGGTTTAAGACAAAGAAGGGACACATTTCCTAACTTGTCCAAAATGACTATCTATTTTTCAGAATGGCCTTCTTATGTTATGTTGTTATGTTAAATATTTTATTATTATCATCATTATAATGTTTCTATATGATCTTCTTAATGGCCGTGCGCTGTGTGTGTAGGTTGTGGAGCAGCGTATCCAGTCTATGAGGACGACAGTCACAGAGATCCTGAGGTGTAAACCGGACCTGTGTCTCCCTGACAATGCTGAAGACACTCTGACTGTGTTCTCTGTGGTGGGGGGTCTGCAGGCGCTGCTACTAGAACTGGAGAAGGTAGGACAACCGCTGGGCATTACGGCAATGTTTTTAGATTAAGATTATGTCTTTAGTAATGCTGTCAAATGATTAAAATTATTAAAAAGGGGGCGCCTTTAGCTCAGTTGGTAAGGCGTCCCCCTCCCGGGCCGGGCCCAGCAGCAGACCCGGATTCGATTCCCACCCGCGGTCGTTCTCTGCATGTCACTCCCCTCTCTGCCCCATTTCACCTCTGTCTCTATGCACTATCAATAAAGCATAAAAATGCCCAAAAAATAAAATAAAATAAAATAAAATGATTAAAATATTTAATCACGAACAATCGCATTCATTTCATAGTTTACTCTCAATTAATCGCAATTAATCGCATATTTTTATCTATTCTAGCGTAAATGTCCCTTGATTTGTGTCCTGTTATTCGTATAAATACAAGCACTGGGCATTTTGGTCTTTGTTTTTAGATTTAGTCTTAGTGTTGAGATGATTATACTGATTAGTTTTAGTCACATTTTGGTCATTGTAATCCTCTAGTTTTGGTCAACTACTACTGCAAATGTTTTGTGACAACATAGTAACACATCGACGAATATAAACTTGCATCAGAAAAAACAAAAACAAAATCATTGGGAAGTGCCTTCGTATTCTTGCAACCTTGAACATGGGTTTATCTATTCCTTATAATTACAGTCCAATGAACGACAACTCATTTTAGTCCAGTTTTAAACATTGAAAGGCTATGACTTTGCTCGTCTTCTCGTCTTAGTCATAAAAAAAAAAGGTTGTTGACAAACATTTTTCTTCTTAGTTTTCACTGAAATGTACACTGCAGTCAATCAATCAATACAGTCAGTCAGGTACTTAGACAAGTTGTGAATTTGTCACTGAACATTCTTCTTTTCTCTCTTTATAGAAAGTCCCGTCTCTATTCATCCAGCAGCCTCTGAGTCCAGCCCAAGACCAGACCTCTCAACCTCCACTCCTACAGTCCACAGAGGAGACAGAGGTGAGTGTGTGTGTGTGTGTGTGTGTGTGTGTGTGTGTGTGTGTGTGTGTGTGTGTGTGTGTGTGTGTGTGTGTGTGTGTGTGTGTTGTGTGTGTGTGTGTGTGTGTGTGTGTGTGTGTGTGTGTGTGTGTGTGTGTGTGTGTGTGTGTGTGTGTGTGCGTGTGCGTGTGCGTGTGGTGTGTGTGTGTGTGTGTGTGTGTGTGTCTATTTTTTATGTGTAAAAATCAAAAAAATAATCAACCTAACTTCAAATCTTCATGCCGTCCCTCAGAAGGCAGACACAGAGGCGGGTCTGATCAGAATCGCTCACGTAGAGGAAGATGTTCTGAGGAGATCTGGAGCTGCTCTGATGACCGTAGAACATTCATCTCCCGAGCAGAGGGACACCTGGACGCCTGAACGCACCACGGTAAGAAGGCCTTAAAGAGAGGCCTACATAACATAACCTTAAAGAAAGCCTACATAAACTTTTTACTACATTACAGAAGGCCTTAAAGAGAGGCCTACATAACTTTTTACTACATTACAGAAGGCCTTAAACCTGCAGTGTGTAGAATTTTGAGTTTTATTTCCTATCAGATTTTGTAGAAAGTAATTATAATATCCATAAATACGTTTAATTTAGTGCATAATAGCTGATTTTTTTTTTTTTTTTAGAATTATTATTTCTTTCATTAGAAAGGGTCTCATATATGTCCATATTTCTCCATACTTTGGACCAAGGCCTTGTCACCGCCATTTTGGAAGTGTCATAGTTGGAATGTCATCAGGTGCATTGTTTAAAATTAACAATTGTTCTTGTCCTTGAAGGCCACTGTAGCTTCTGTTATTATTCTCACCGGCTTGTCAAAGGTGGCACTGATCTAGATTTAACATATAATATAATATATACGATATAAGTTAGCCGG
This sequence comes from Ammodytes dubius, assembly GCA_026122265.1. Taxonomy (NCBI): domain Eukaryota; kingdom Metazoa; phylum Chordata; class Actinopteri; order Uranoscopiformes; family Ammodytidae; genus Ammodytes; species Ammodytes dubius. The sequence continues at coordinate 427,201 of CM047517.1, forward strand.
AAATACTGATATTGAGCATGTGTTACTTAGGAAGAGCTTTAACACTAATTCAAATGGTCTGAAGTGGCGTGGTGCAATCTAGGCGGGTTCGTTTACTCACTCTCACTGTTTTCAATTATCTCAATTATCATAACTGCAAAATATAAACTGTTTTGTGAAACCTAAAGTCTTAAACGGTGACTCTCTTTCATGGTTTTTCTAGAACAAAGGGGTCTATGATTGTTACTAACATGCCTGCTAACCCTAACTCGCTATTTAATGTGTTCCTAACAAAGTGATTCAAAATATAACAAATGTTCTGTGTGTGTTTTTCCCTGCATGCTTAAAACTACTACTATTGTTCTAATGGACTTTTGTATGAGTACGAGTGCAGGTGTATTCTGGTGAAAGTGCAGAGGCTGGAGACATCAAGCTGAATTTATTAGTTTATTATTATTATTATATACATCAAATCCATACACATACACATTTATAAAGCGGCCTTGTGGCTCAGTGTCCTAGATGCACATTTGTCCGTCCCCTCCGTGTGACACATGAGGGTGTTCCCGTGTCAGCAGGCTGGGAGCGAGCCGAAAATGATTGTTACATTCAAGCCATGGCCAAACAAGTTGACACAAAGTCTATTAAGCCTATCAGCGCCACAACAGAAGTTACGCACTATAAGTTAAGTTATCTTTATGTGTCAGTTTTATAGTTATCTTTATTCGTCTTTTCGCATATCCCCTCTCAAGTTACCACACTTCGGAGGGGGTCAGAGCGAGGGTCAGCCGCAGTACAGTGCCCCTGGAGCAGTTTTGGGGTTAAGTGTCTTGCTCAAGGACACAATGGTAGAGATGGTGGGCACCGTAGACACAATACCAGCCTCTGCTAGTTTTACAACTAACACCCTCCTGTCCGGTGCCGGGGATCGAACCAGAGACCTCATGGTTACTGGTCGGCCACCTTACCTCTAGGCCATCCTACCATCCATATATAGCTTTACGGTTAGAAAAACATATGCGTGTTCCCGTGTCAGCAGGCTGGGAGTGAGCCGCTCCCAGGGGCAGAAGGTGCAGGAGGGGTTTTGTGGTGGCTGTGGGATGCTTACCTGGGCGCCTCTCCACAGGTAAAAAAAAAAAAAAAAGAAAAAAGAAAAAGAAGAAAGTCAGATAGCTACGGAAGAGGATTAGGGCCACACATGAGAAATAAAAATGTATTTCTGACTTTATTCTCGGAATTCTGAGAAAAAAGTCAGAATTCTAAGAAAAAAGTCAAAAGTTTTTTTTTTTTTAATGTGTGGCCCTAATCCTCTTCCGTAGACAGCTGCTGTGGAAAAAAAATATATTTTTCCTTTTCTTTTTCTTTCTCTGTCATACATTCTTTTTGGTCACTTCTTTCGATTACACCTTGGAGATCATGTGACACAATGTCAGCTACTGTACGTATGCCATAACTAGTCCTATAACTACCGGTAATTACAGGAAAATATCATTTGAGGCGAGATTTTGCAGGTGGAATAGTGTAACATTTTTAACTTATAGAGATATCATCATGACATTTTTCTAGGTAAATATGTTCATTAAAACGATCATTTTTGCATTTCAATTTTTCAGAATGTTTGAATGAATAGGGCTATGCAAATTTAGCATATCTAACTTTATACTATTTTTACATAATATTAATGTCCAACATTTTCACCGACCATATTTTTGGATACATCTTTTCTCTTTTCATAAATAAAAAAATACAAAGTATGAAAGAAGACATGCTATGGAAGCAAAATTCTCAAAAACCAAAAATCTCAAAATTGACCAGTACTTGAAAATATAAAGTTTTTGTCTGCCCTGTCTTGCCTTAAAATGTATCAAAGAGACCATCTATCTATGTGTCTGATCCAATTTGCTTACATCTTTTTTTCAATTACATTTTCTGACATTCTTTTGACTGGGGTCACTGTGCTCTCCAATAGGTTTCATAATCTTCCTCACACCTACTACCATCTCCCTACTCATCATATCGGCTACTAACCCTCTCCTTACCCATAATGCATCTCTTCAATCACTGCAAATCACTCCCTGCGTTCCAATCCCAATACTTCCATACTATTTAGTATGCCAGAAAAAAAGATTTAGGATGTAACAATACATGCACGTCAATTGTAGTATGCTGAAAATACATAAATGCCCCACTGACTCCAATAGCATTTTGGAGTATTCGTCTTTATTCTTGACATTTCTCGACATGATGAGACAAAATCTTCCTTATCTGATTTTTTTTTCTCTCTTGTGGCCCTAAAACTCTTCTGTACTTTAGTATGTAGTGTAGTAAAAAGACTAAAACTCTTCTGTACTTTAGTATGTAGTGTAGTAAAAAAGAAAAAGTATGTGATTTGGAACGCAGGGATTTTGTTCCATTTCAACCTCCATGCACATTTTCTCTTCTTCCTCTAGAGGGCAGTATTGTAACATTTGTAAAATGTGTGTGACAGGACCATAGATTAAACATTTCTGTTAACTCATAAAATATAATCTACAGTGTTCTCTCTATCAGGCATTTAAAGGTGCTACGAGGAACTTTTTAAGATTTCTGAAACAGTCTAATTTCTTACTCTGATGATCATAAATTCCATGTAACAGCAAAGGAGACCATCAGTGCAAAGAATGCTATTTTAATATAGTTTTTCTTAACGCCTTTGTCATGGGTATATACGCTCACCCAGGAACAACAGCTGGCGTAGTAAAAACACTACCGCTTTTGTCCAAAGGCAGTCGCAAGAATGAACACAAACTGAAAGTTCCTCGGAGCACCTTTTACATTTTAATTTAGTTGTTTATAGATGTTATTATTTTAATATATGTCATTGTTGGTGTTAGGAATCTCAAGTATCTGGGGCAGAAGCTGGACACAGCACTGAACCAACTGGAGAAGCTAAACAGGTAAGTCAACACTCAACACTGTCAAACATTATTATTATTTAAAACAAATTGAGAAATACAGTATCTCACAAAAGTGAGTACACCCCTCACATTGTATTCAAATATTTCATTATATCTTTTCATGGGACAACTTAGGGGTGTACTCACTTTTGTTGCCAGTAGTTTATACATTTATGGCTGTGTGTTCAGTTGTTTTAAGGGGACAGTAAATGTACACTGTTATACAAGCTGTACACTGACTACTTTACATTGTATCAAAGTGTCATTTCTTCAGTGTGGTCCCATGAAAAGATATAATGAAATATTTGAAGAAAGGTGAGGGGTGTACTCACTTTTGTGAAATACTGTATATCATTACATTTTCAGATATAACAACACAGAGACAGACGTATACAATGCTACACATACAAAACAAATGTCCTATTCCCCATACAGATGTTATGCTCCGAAATTTTGCACTGCCATCATACATTGCAATATAAGTAATAAGCAAACACCTTGCTTGGTAAGTAGTAAGTAAGTAAAAATTATTTATATAGCGCTTTTCACAGACAGGCTCACAAAGTGCTTTACAATGTGCATAGAACATAAAAGCATAGTAAAAAAATACATCTATGAATAAAATGAATTAAAAAAACACAACATATATAATTAGCAACATATAAATGACAGAAGTTAGCCAAATGCTAAAGCCTAAACAAGTGAGTCTTCAATTGAACCTTTAAACCGTCCACACTGTCAGCAAACCTACTGCTGGTTGGCAAAGTGGCAAAGGCTCTATTCCCACATGTGTGTGGTATGACTAGTTGAAAGATGGATGGATGGATGGACGGACAGATGGATGGATGGATGGATGGATGGATGGATGGATGGATGGATGGATGGATGGATGGATGGATAGGATTTGGTGGACCTTTAAACAAACTCAGAACTCCTCACGTCTTCTAGAATCAAAGTTAAAACGTCAATTTTATTCTAGAACCCAACATAGAAAATCAATGTCCTTCCACAGCTGAACTAAGAACATGAATGACCTTCTAGAACCAAACATAGAACATCAAATGTATTCTACAAACTGAACTAAAAAAGTCACATATCTACTAGAACCACATAGAACATACATTTTCTTCAAGAACCAAACATAGTACATCAATGTACTTCTGGAACTGAACTTAGAATATCAATTATGTTCTAGAACTGAACATAGAACATCAATTTCTTTTAGAACCTTGTGGAACTTCCATTCTCCTTCCCTAGAGTCTGATCTTTATGTTCAAGAAACAAATTTAGAATAGTACAACTTTTTTGTCCTTTTTTCCTTTATTAATCTCAATAATATAATTTGGTGGACATTTAACAACTGCCAATAAGAAATCGATTTTTTTTTTTACAATACACGAAAACATAACACAAACCTGTCAATAACATTGTGCTATAATATAATTCAGTGTTGTTTTCCAGTAACTGTGTGATTGCTCCTCTTGTGGTTAACCCTGTCGACTGTTTGATAGATGTATTAAACTGACTGACCTGCCTGATATTCTAACCCTACTCATGTGTCCTTCAGGATGTTTTGGGCCCCACTGACACCGCAACAGAAGCAAGTTCGTCCGACGCTTTATCAAAACCCCTGGCTACAGTCAGAACTCAGAGCATGGTAAACACAGCGTCCTCTACAGCCTTCAAAACCGACCGAGCCAAATGCCTTCTCTCCTAGAATCTATCTAGACATTTTTGTATGACTAGGATTTCTCACTTTTCTCACTTCATCTAAGACCTTCTTCCAGACCAAATTCTGTAACCATGTCTTCTACACCAGGATTTAGAGCTTCATATGTCTCTACTTGCAGTTGATTTTTTACAGAACCAATATTTTTTTTTTTACGACAACCCAATCTAAGAACTCCTCACGTCTTCTAGAATCGAAATTAGAACATCAATTTCCTTTTTATACAATAAAGGAAATTAGAACATAAATTACCTTCTAGAACCAAACTTAAAAGGTCAAATTTCTTCTAGAACTGCACTTGGAACATCAAATCTCTTCTAGAACTAAACTTAGAACCTCAATGTTGTTCTAGAACCCAACTTAGAACAACAATTGACTTCTGGAACCACAACTTCTGGAAAAATATATTCTAGAACTGAAAATAGAAATTTCTTCTGGAATCAAACTTAGAACGCAGCATTTTTCTAGAACTGAATTTAGAACATCAATTTTCTTCCAGCACCTGCTCAATTTTCTTCTAGAACCTTCTGTAGATCACCCAACATCTTTCTAGATCTAACAGTAGAACTTCCATTCTCTTCTAGAGTCCAATCTTTATTTCAAGGGTTCCACTAGAATCTTGTAGATCAAGATCTGGAACTTGCTTTTGACTTTTTCTCTAATCGCTTTCTTTCGTAATTTTCGTCTGCAATTAAAACCTAGAGCACTAATGTTCCTAGAACCTTTTCTAGAGCTTTGAAATAGTCTAGCAGGCCTCAATCTTGAAGAGATGTCTAATTTCTTAACCCTCAGTGCATTTACATGGCGGAGAATTCCAAATAATGGCCTTCAAAAATTGTGAGCTATCTTGTTTACATTGGAAATTTGACTTTTCAAACAGTGTTTCTCACTGTATCATGAAAAATAAAATAGAGGATAGGACTCAAATCGAACCTAAAGTGTGCCAAAGATGAGATTTTTTTTCAAGTTTGTGTTTACATAAGGACTACTTAGGCCACCCATGCTCAAAGTAATTCTTTCTTTTTCATTGACAAAATGGTCTCCACTGAAATGGTGGTTCAAGACGACATAACATAACTTTCGCAACCATATGAATAAGTGGTTGGCAAGGTGATGGTTACTATTTTACCAAAAAAAAACAGTCAAAAAGTATTTAGCATGCGGGGTGGATGGTTTTGAACTGTCTGTTATAAGCTTTTGCATGGACCTCTAGTCTGATCGGTTTTATATGTTTTTAAAATTGTACTAATAGACGTATTTTGTGAACCATGTTTTATAATGTATCATACATAGGAAAAGGGTGATTTAAATAGTTTATGAGTGTTGAACTTTCATTTTATTTTCTGAGCTCTTTCGCCGGCAAAATGCAGAGCTTGTTACATTAAAATCTCTTGTCTGCTTTCTTATATGCACCTGCCATTTTTATTTCCATAAGCTAAATATGATAATCAGTAGTTGTTTACAGAATTGATTAACTAAATAAGTAATCATTACTTTAGTTAATTGTCCAGTCATTGCCTGGAAGTAGGGTTGGAGTGGGGGAAAAAATGCCCTGCTTTTTGTTATGCATTAGCGTATTCACTTATATATATTCACTCTTTTCAATTCAGCTTTTGTATTTGAGAAAAAAACGACCTTTCCTAGGATGACTGTTGGCCATGAAAATGCACTGATTTGACATGATTACTGATTAACACGCCACTGTTTACACGTGAAAACTACGTAACTCCAAATTTTGTTTTTCTAACTTAAAGATGCTCTGAGGAACTTTTCAGTTTGTGTTCATTTGTGCGCCCCCTTTGGACAAAAGCGGTAGTGTTTTTACTACGCCAGCTGTTGTTCCTGGGTGAGTGTATAATATACCCATGACAAAGGCATTAAGAAACACTTTATAAAAATAGCATTATTTGCACTGATGGTCTTATTTGCTGTTACTTGTAATTTTTGATCATCAGAGGAAAAATGAGACCGTTTCAGAGATATTTAAAAGTTCCTCGTAGCACCTTTAATTAAGAGATTGTACAAAAAATAACCATGATTCGATCTATTATCCAGAATTTTTTGGGTAATTAAAAATGTCAGAAACTCATCAAAATCAACCTAAAAACAATAAAAACACCAGAAAAAAATGCTTTTTTTTTGGAGATGCAAAGTTTTCACCTGAAAGCAGTGGTACTGAGATGTCTTAAGTTACATGGCATGTGCTGTACTTGTATCTTGTTCTACTTTTGTCTTTCCATTCTGTCTACATATCCAAATAAGAGCAGAAATATAAATAAACCCACACCAGTGATCTACTCCTCTGTCTCTCTTTCTCTGTGGGGGGTTGGGGGGGGGGGGGGGTTCTAAAGGGGCTGAAGACAATCACACACCACACACACACACACACACACACACACACACACACACACCCGGAGACTGAACACTAGCTAAGGATTTATTCAAAAATGTCCAAAAATTACTTTATATTATACCTTATAAGAGACTACGGAGAAACTTTAAAATATTTATGAAAAAGTCACATTTTTCCTCTGATGATCATAAATTACATGTAACAGAACATATGTTTATTTTATACATTAATTAGCTATTATTAATGCCTTTGCTCGGGTACGTCGACGGACGGACGGACGGACGGACGGACGGACGGACGGACGGACGGACGGACAGACAGACAGACAGACAGACAGACAGATGGTATACGGACTGTGAAGCCCACTGAGGCACATGGCTATTTGTGATATTGGTTATCTAAATCTAAATAAAACTAATTTGATTTGATTTGATATACATATATATTCAGACTGAAGACAACAGGACAAAAACGAGGCAAAGAATGTATCAAACCCCACACTCACTTCTCTGGTTCCAGCATGATACACAAACAAAAGCGCACTGCCTCCTCCTAACCATCTAACAGTGCAGGAGTGGATGCAGAGTCTGGGTCTGGTGGTGGTTATGTAATAAATAACTCACTGATGCACTGAGTTCTAATGCTGTTCACTCACTATGGATTACTCTCTCACATTAAATACAGTTTAATTTTGACTGAGATTAATTGATACACCTTAAGTTTTGAATATCTCAATATCAATCTATATGGTTTTGATGCCCTCTATTACAAAGAAGGAGGAGCTGGAAATTTGAAAAAAATTAGTGCAAGATGTACACTGGCACAAATGATTAATTTAAACAACTAAAGTAATTTAAAGGTGCTACGAGGAACTATCAGTTTTGTGTTCATTCTTGCGCCCCCCTTTGGACAAAAGCGGTCGTGTTTTTACTACGCCAGCTGTTGTTCCTTGGTGAGCGTATATACCCATGACAAAGGCATTAAGAAAAACTATATAAAAACAGCATTCTTTGCACTGATGGTCTCGTTTGCTGTTACATGTAATGTATGATCATCAGAGGAAAAATTAGACTGTTTAAGAAATATTTAAAAGTTCCTCGTAGCACCTTTAAAAGTACGGTGAAAGTCAAGTTACTATAAATATGTCCTATATGTAAGGCAAGGCAAGGCAAGGCAAGTTTATTTATATAGCAAAATTCAAACACAAGGCCATTCAAAGTGCTTTACAGGGGCAAGATTAAAATACATGAAACACATTAGAAGACATTTAAAAGCGAATGAAAAGAAGTAAAACATTTAAATAAAATAAGAAGTACAGGTATTATAGACTTATAAAGAGAGAAGCCTTTAACCAAAACAAACACACCTCCTTGTTCATGCACATTACACCTTCAAAGTGACATCATCAAAGCCTTTTAATGATTTGTTGAGTCAGGTGATTATTCCGGTTTGCTGACTGTTGGTGTTCACACCCTGATAAGGCATCACATACTCAGGAGTTACTTGGCAACTACATGCACATACTGCAGCTCTATCATGAGATGAGACACACACACACGCGCACACACACACACACACACACACACACACACACATTTGATGCCTTCATTAGAAGAATTTGCATGATAAAATGAATGAACCCGGACGTTTTCACAAAGTTGAAATTGTTGAGAGAAAAATTGAGAATTCAAACTTTACGAACAATTGGTGTGACCGAGACTATTGTCTCATTAAAAAAAATTAAAACCTAAAGATGAATGCTGATAAATGACTAGCAGCTACAGACAGTTTGAGTAGGAAGTAGGGACGAGTGTGTGTGTGTGTGTGTGTGTGTGTGTGTGTGTGTGTGTGTGTGCGTGCGCGTGTGTGTTTGTGTGTGTGTGCGTGCGTGCGTGTGTGTGTGTGTGTTCTGTTTACTGTACTGCACTGCTAAACTCAGTTAAACCAGCCCTCTGTCTCAGCTCCACCCCCTATAGCCATGAGGACATTCCCTCTTTGTGAAAAAGAGTGACAGTCTCACACACACACACACACACACACACACACACACACACACACACACACACACACACACACACACACACAGTGTCAGTGTCAGTGTGTGTGATTGTCGTAGTGTCACTGGAGCCCGGCCATAGCTTCAGGAAGTGGTTTCGGCCACAGTGTGGTGGAGCGGAGAGAGAGAGAGAGAGAAGAGAGAGAGAGAGAGAGAGAGAGAGAGAGAGAGAGAGAGAGAGAGAGAGAGAGAGAGAGAGAGAGAGAGAGAGAGGGAAAGAAAGAAAGAAAAGAGGGAGTGACACTGTGCTAGGCAAACACACACATACAGACAGAGAGAGAGAGAGAGTAGAGAACTAGACAGGGTGTGTGTGTGTGTGTGTGTGTGTGTGAACTAGAATAGCACGTCAGAATAACCTGTTTAGATTAGTGTTATGGCTCCAACTTGATTAGGAAGAGTTTATTTAAAAGTAACTTTTGAAGAGTGAATTTAAAGCTACAGTTTATGTCAGTACTTTAGCTACAACCTACAAGTTTACTAGTTTAAACTATAAGCAGGCAGGAGTTAGCTTAGAGCTACACCTTCCAGTTCAGCTCTTAACCCTTCTCTACCTGTGGCATTACATGTAAATGAAAATACTTTTTAGCTTTTATCCAAAGAGACTTACAACAGGAGGCAGGCAGGTAGCATCAAGGATCTTGCCTAAGGATACTCACTGGACTTGCACAACTTTTTGACAAGGGATTAAACAATTTTTGAACTTTAATTTTTTTTATATTTTTTTTTTATTTTTTTTGTGTTTCCCTGACAAGGAATTTAACTGTTTTTTTTTTGTTTTTTTTATCTTAATTTTTTTTTTTTTAATAAATGTTTTGAAATATATTTTTTTATTAATACAGACAAGAGATACATCTAGCACATACATCAACGATCGAACTCTGGTATCAAACTCAGTTGTGTTATACCTACTACTGAGCAATATCCTACTGTTGTGAGGGACCCTGGAGCTTGGAGGTTGAGGGTGTGTTGTGTGTGTGTGTCCCAGGCCCAAACGGAGGCCCGTTCTGGGGGAAGTGTCTTCCATGTCTGCCTGGAGAGGGTCAGTCAGCTGGAGGGTTGGCTAAATGAAGCCCAGAGGAGCCTGGTAGCTACTGACGGAGCTGCTGCCGATTCAGCCACCATGACAGACAGCGTGGAGAGGCAGCTACTCACCTGCCAGGTAAGACACGCCCATAAAAGGGGATCAGGTCACTCCCAGGATTCAATAACAGAGCCAAATTAATATTTGTAGATACCTAGGTGGGTCCATATTGTTTCAACCTCATCAAATAATTACCTACTGTATATTGATACCCATTATATATATATATATGATTTTATTCAGGACACACGAAGATCCATAGTACAATGTATAAAAAAATAGACTCAATACATAAATAACAACAAAAAGCACACCAATGCATGCAGATTAAAAAAACACAAATAAAATATTAGTTTACCCCACATAGATGTACTTTTGTTTCAGTTCGTTTGTAGTTAGATGTCTGTTTGTTGTTATTCCAAAATGTACTGTAAATAATTTGTTTTTACAGTCACTTTAATCACTTTAGGCCACTCCCTCGATTTAAAATATGCTAGAAATTAGGAACCAAATGAAGCTATGAGTGAATATTTTAAGATTTCTAGGTTACATAAAGCTTTTGTTTCAATAACAGCATGCAGCTTTTTTTCCGCATATCCCCTCTCAAGACACATGGTAATTCAAGGTGCTTTACAGAGGTGTAACAATACATACAAAAGTAAGAAGACGTAAGAAAATAGTCTGTAAAAATAATTTTCTGAAATTAGTTTTGTCCTTTTTTGTTCCACTTTCAGTGTGATTTTATATGCCATTTTTTTTGCAATAATATTTTGAGACTCTTTCTATGAACTTACCCTCTGGTTCCTTCATTTCTAACCTTGTTTTGATTTGCGATACCTCAAAATGAAGAAATGTCTATAGTTGAGATTGAGAATTTGAAGACCCCTCCTCAGAGGTTGCATAGTAGTGCAGTATGTCTGACTCTTGTGCACAGAAGTGTCTGCATTCTTTTGGACACTTTTTGCACCATTATAGCAAGTGGTTGTTACCTGCTGCAGTTACAGTAATTTGTCTGAAATACAAAAAAAACAACAGCAAAAACAACATGCACCTACAGCATTATTTACACACACACAGGCACACACACACACACACACACACACACACACACACACACACACACACACACACACACACACACACACACACACACACACACACACACACACAGGCACACCCACCTTACTAACAGGGGACTATCGCTGGTACCAGCCAAGTGTGGCAACCTATTTCTGGTCATTTAAAAAATAAAAAAACACAACAGAATATTTAGTTTTAATGTCTTCTGTCATAATATTACTTTAAATGTGTTTTTACATTTTTTTTGAAGAATTTGCTAACAGTGGACTTGAATCATTGGGTGACATCTAAGAGTGGACTCCATTCACTGCATCAATGGAGCTGTCTGTGTCTATTGTTTCACTCAATGAGTGTTTGCTTGCTGCAGTTACCTCCCTTTGTTTCTTTTTAAGATAGATTATATACCTTTAACTTTAACACAAACTAAACATATGTTACAAATACTATGAATATAATCATGGCCACATGTTGCAAATAAATATCAAATAAGAAGTAACTTGTTGGATGCACTAATATCAGGGACATAGCAACAACATTTTCCTTATCCAAGCCTTATCTTTATTTAAAGGAATGTGTTCACAACGTTACATTCTAAAGATTTATTAAACCACTAAAGTTTATTTTGCGGTTATAATTTGCTACTCCAGCATTATCCATAATTGCATATTACTTTTTCTTCTGTCAGTCTTCACAATACGAGAGGGGACTTTCAAGTAAACTCTTAATTTTCTATTATAAAACATATTTAGTGGTGCTGACTGGATGAACAGTGTGCTGAAACATTTCTTGACTGGTCTGCTGACAGCAAGTAGCAAGTAAAAAAGTTGATTTGCCGATTACATGCAGAGTGGGTGACTGAGAGATTGGAGTTATGAAACTAGCACACTATATAAGTGATCACTGTATAAAAATAGATATGTATAATTAATACATATATTTTTTTAAAGGTTTTTTTTACGATAGATAAACGACAGTGGGCACAAGCGGAGCGACATGTGCAACACTCTAACTACAGTCACCTGAGCTGAACAGTTCACAACACCTGCAAAACCCATTCCAAGCAACACACTATTCACACACATCTCAAAACACAAAACACACACTGTCAATCAGAACACACAGAGTAAAAACACCAGCATCAAACACCAATAAACAAATTACAAACGTTTACTCATTACAGTTTGAATAATGTGAGTGACTTGAATGAACTTGAATTTCTAGTGAAATCTTAATTGTCTATTATAAAAAGTATTTAGCGGTGCTGACTAGATTAACAGAGGGCTGACACATTGGATGACTGGTCTGCTGAGAGCAAGTATCTGTTGCTGTTTGCTGTGATTTTTAACAATATGTAATGCACATTATGGAATAAATCAAACACTGCTATTACTTTTAAAATGGTAAAAATATGCATTTTAATTATGCAAACTGGATCATTCTTAAGGGGAATATAATATAAATGTAGTCTTAAATGTCTGTTTGTTATACATATTGACCCTACAGTCCTAAATTGTATGGAATGACAGGAGTCCCCATTTAGTTGGCACTAATTGACACAAGTTCCCTCTTGGTTAGGATGGAATGATATTCACACTCCATCATGGATGAACAAGACTTTGGCAGATCAGTAATACATATGAAAATAATCTCAACTGAATTTGAGAATAGTTATAACACAACATATACTTTGAACATGATTTGTAGAGATTAACATGTTTTAATATATATTTGGTCTGCTGACAGCAAGTATCTGTTGCTGGTTGCTGTGATTTTTAACAATATGTAATGCACATTATGGAATAAATCAAACACTGCTATTACTTTTAAAATGGTAAAAATATGCATTTTAATTATGCAAACTGGATCATTCTTAAGGGGAATATAATATAAATGTAGTCTTAAATGTCTGTTTGTTATACATACTGACCCTACAGTCCTAAATTGTATGGAATGACAGGAGTCCCCATTTAGTTGGCACTAATTGACACAAGTTCCCTCTTGGTTAGGATGGAATGATATTCACACTCCATCATGGATGAAGGAGACTTTGGCAGATCATTAATACATATGAAAATAATCTCAACTGAATTTGAGAATAGTTATAACACAACATATAATTTGAACATGATTTGTAGAGATTAACATGTTTTAATATATATATTTGGTCTGCTGACAGCAAGTATCTGTTGCTGGTTGCTGTGATTTTTAACAATATGTAATGCACATTATGGAATAAATCAAACACTGCTATTACTTTTAAAATGGTAAAAATATGCATTTTAATTATGCAAACTGGATCATTCTTAAGGGAAATATAATATAAATGTAGTCTTAAATGTCTGTTTGTTATACATATTGACCATACAGTCCTAAATTGTATGGAATGACAGGAGTCCCCATTTAGTTGGTACTAATTGACACAAGTTCCCTCTTGGTTAGGATGGAATGATATTCACACTCCATCATGGATGAAGGAGACTTTGGCAGATCATTAATACCTATGAAAATAATCATATGTTTTAATATATATTTGGTCTGCTGACAGCAAGTATCTGTTGCTGGTTGCTGTGATTTTTAACAATATGTAATAGACACTTTGGAATACATTAGAGGTGCAGTGTAGTTTTTTGTAGTGGCTATACTGTGATGAATTATGAAGCAATATTTATTACAGACTTGGCCAAAGAGAACCGGACTGCAACTCGGGTGACTTGCACTTCAATTCTGACAGACACTTCCTGAGAGCTGTGTATTAACCTTGTGCTATCTCTAACACCTCCTTGGCTCGGGCACCAAGCGTACCAATGTTTTGGTTCAGAGCTGAACACAGTGAACCATAACATTCTGGAGTCTAAGGAGATGAGACTTTATCTATACAACTGACCTAAGTGTCTCCTACCAGTGTCACCAGAGGGGTATACTACGAAGCAAACTCAACAGAGCCCGGCTCTCTTTTTTTGATCTGGTTCAACATAACACATACCCTCGCTCAGAGCTAACCGGTATCACGAAGGCAGTTATCAACCTCTTATGTTGAACGAGGGTTTCAGCTTCAGGCTCTGTGCGCGTCCCCATGAGAGGGGGCGTTTGACCGTCATTTGACTCTGCTTCCGCACAGACTGGACTGATCTTGTGCCGCTAACTTTACACAAACGGACTGATTGTGAGCAGCTGAGTAAAACAAAAGTGTGTCGCCAACTTCATTCAAGAGGAAGAGTTTGTCAGTCTGAATTATTACAGCAGAAAACAGAGAGCCGAAAAAAACTCTTACTGCAAATAGGCTAAGGAGAGTGGAATGCTGCCAGCATGGAAATTATTTATTTATCTTGCCGATCGTTCTCGCAGTGCGTAACGTGACATTATAAAACAATGAAACGTTGAACTCGGATTTAAACACTATACCATTTAGCCTAATAGGCTATATATAGGCTACTTTGCTATATTTATAGCACTACGCCTATAGTCCCATACTTAAGAATGTAATTTAAGTCTGACACTGTCCCCAAATGAATAGCCTATGGAAAATCATTTAATTTTGGGCCACATCATAATGAATACAATTTTGATTTAGACTATTAGCCTTTTATTTGAATCTTACAAATACCAATAGGCATACATTAAAAAACCTGTAGTCTGGAGTAGGGTTGCCGCGGTAGTAGGTGTTACCGGTGTTACTCGGTGTTGAGGCTCACACCGGTGGGAGCCTCAACACCGAGCAACACCGGATAGTCTAGGCATATGCCTATTAAAAAAAAAAAAGACATACATAAAAGCCAATTGGTTAAATTTTGCGTGACGGCGGCAGTTCATTCGGCTAAATAAAAAACTAGTATGTCTGAGGCTACTCTAAATTCTAAGTTATAATAAGGCTACTCAGAAAACAATGAAACTGAAAGTGTCTGCTCCGCTCCGTGCAGCGCAGAGCCGCGTCACAGCAGCGGAGTCTCCCGTAGAGAGTTTATAAGACGATGGCGGAGGACTTGGCTTCAAAGTCCAAAGCAAACGCGCCTATTTGGCAATATTTTTGATGAAACCCCAATACTAGGCAACCTGAAAACGTAGGCTAAACTAGGTAGTCTGCAAACTGTTGAAGATTCAGCAACGGGAGGTAACCGGGGGAGGTAAACACACACACTCACACACCCGCGCCTACACAGCGGCAGGCTGTCTGTGTGCTGCTGCTCCGTGTCGATGACAGCTTGCGGTGAAAAAATTATAAATTGTAAAGTGTGGGGGTGGGGTGGGGGGGGGTGGGGGGTGGGAGAACATGTTAAATCCCCAGTGGAAATCACGCCGCAAATATAGCCTATGCCTATCCGTGGTAGCTTCACTCAAAACATTTGGAGCTGAAGCCCCGGTAAAATGACGTCGCGTCACCGACACACCTCAAAGTGCACCGACAACAGTTATTGACAACACTGTAGAAAGTTCATATGGGTTGGTATGAGTCAAGGATCACACCGAGTTTAAACGAGTGAATTTAATCCAAGCATTCAATAAACTGCGCTCCGATCATGGCTCTGATAGCCTACAGACAGGTAAAAGTGAAGTAGCCCACCAGTCGTTCTGATTCGATGAGGCAACACAGTACGGTGGCTCTGGTGTGCTCATATTGAACAAATTGCATAATAATTTAACCAAATGATCTACAAACAACTAAGCATTTGTTTTGTTCAAGAATAAATTGCGCGATCTAATGTTTAAGATCAAAGTAAGCGCCTACAGAGCCGACGGACCGTCTTCTCTTGAAATCTGCGGTGAAGCCTAATCATTTTTTTTTTTTTTTTTAAGACCCTGTCTGGTGGTGTTTACTCGGTAACACCGGTGTTGACGCACGTGTATTACTCGGTATGAAAATGTCCACACCGCGGCAACCCTAGTCTGGAGGACAAATATGAACTGTGAGAAGCTTAACCTGCGAGTCTGCAACGATGTCCGAACTGTAACAGCTGTCACCTGTCACGTCCCAACTGTAATCGCTACTTATGAAAAGAAAGAAGCCTACAGTGAAATAATGTTGCAAACTGTGATTTTATAGAACGCTTTATTAAGAGCCAGTGTGTGTAGATCGCCAGGTAAAATAATTTGAGGTGAGAGCATAGAGTGGCGCTGCATACAGTAGGCTATAGGTGTGGGCTATTTTACATTTTCAATAACTGTATGCATGTGGCAAAAAGCCCCAGCGCGATGTTACAGTTCACTCTGCTGTAAGCCTAATGTCACGGCTTCGTTTCGTTCATTAACTTACTGATCAATAAATTTAGATGTAACAGTTTCCTCTGTAAGAATGTAGCGCTCAGACAATATTGTCAGGTCCGCGGGATTTCTAAATGTGTAGTTTCCTTGAAGGGCAGCGCTCTAAGAGCCGAATTTAAGCTCAAACTCTGGAACAAAAACTGCTCTGAGCAGGTTAGCCGTGCAGCCTCTGTTACCACGGTGATCTAGCCAGGTAGAAAGAGAGCCACCTTTCGTGATACTGAAAATTCTGGCTTTAGACCGCTTTAGACTCAACAGAGCTCGCTCAGCCCTTAATCTCGCTTCGTAGTATACCCTCAGGCTGACCTAGTGTCTGAGATATAGACAAACACACAAGACAGGCATAAATGTACTATACATCTCTACCATTAATATTAACCATACTAAAGACTGAAAATTCCCTCACAACATGTACTTTAAGTTCACTGTATGGAGGTAGTTTAGGGCAGAAAACCAGTCTGCATAGTGAACACCACATTATCCCAGACAACAACAAAAGAGACAAACAAACAAAAGAGAGTTTATTGCCCTTTGATTTCCATCCTACTGGCACACATTTTTTTGAATTTTTTTTGTTACTTTCCTATATACTTTATTTTCAAGTTCTGTGCTTTTAGCTGGAATTCAATACAGTTTACGTCTAACGTTTAGAATTGTTCAGTTCCCAACGTCTTTGTTAGCAAAGAATGGCAATCAATTTGATAGTGTACTAGTGTATTCAATCTATATATATTTAGTTTATTTAAAAAGCACAAAGACAGCTCCACATTTCTACTGTTTTAAATGACTGGAGTCCACTGTCGGTGGGCATGGAGCGACTTTTACACATTAATTAAAAAGGAGTCATTCAAACTGGATAATTCTTAAGGGGAAAATAATGTTTATTCGGTTTAAAATGTCCTATGTATGTCATACTAATTGACCCTACCTGCAGTAATACATTTAAAGAGAATACAAAGGCTATATCTTTCAGTGGATTTCTTAAGCATTCTCAGCTCATTGCCCGACTTGTTGCCATGTAAAAAATAATCAGAATCAGTTTTAAGTGAAGTAAGTTTTCCATTTACTGGTAAGTGTAAGTCAAAAACAATTACTGCAAATCACAAAGTCAACAAACATAGAAATAAAATAGATATTTACAATAATGAACATATTTATTTACATTTACTGGTAAGTGTAAGTCAAAAACAAGTACTGCAAATCACAAAGTCAACAAACAGAAATAAAATAGATATTTACAATAATGAACATATTTATTTACATTTACTGGTAAGTGTAAGTCAAAAACAAGTACTGCAAATCGCAAAGTCAACAAACATAGAAATAAAATAGACATTTACAATAATGAACATATTTATTTACATTTACTGGTGTGTAAGTCAAAAACAAGTACTGCAAATCACAAAGTCAACAAACATAGACATAAAATAGATATTTACAATAATGAACGTGATATTTTACTAAAAATAACTTAAGTTGGTTTAGGAATTTACAAAATTATATCGGTGATGAAGGTTTTTAGGTTTTTAGAGAAGATGAATCCTCACGGTCACTGTCGGTAATATGTGGCTGTTCAATCTCATCTGGTGTTTGGGGACAGCAATCAGCTGCATCGGTCCTATCCTGTAACAAAAAGAAAAACAATGTATAAATAATTACACTTTTTCTCATTGTTTGAAATCATCCTCTTATTGCTGTTGATCTCATGTCGTATTCTGTTTTTATATAGTTTTTTTTATTGGAACAATTTGTTGGTTCCAATAAAACTGACATACTGCTGATACAGGGTACCTGCCAAATGGTGTGGAAAGTCCCTCCCCCATCCCCCACAAATTTACCTGCATACTAATTTGAACCTACTTAGGCCCTTCTGAAATCCATTCCAGCTCCGGCCCCCACAGTTTGAGAACTAATAATCTCACACTTTCTTACTGAATGACTGATTCCTGAGGCACTGAGACCATTAGGTTAGATGGGGATGTGATGGCACATCTCTCAGTAGCCTGAGAGTTCTGACTTTTTTTTTGTTTATTGTTGCTCTGGTTTGACTTACATTTCCAAATTAGGTCAACATATGCTGATATCAGATCTATAGTTTAACATATTCAAGGAAATATGGATCGTTTCACTACATAATATAACCCTACATTTCTGGAAACTCTATAAAAAAACACTGTTCACAGATGAAATGTACAAATGGGACCTTCCTTTTTTGGCTAATCTGGAAAACTGTTAACTTTACAAATGAGGATGCAGAAATATAATAAAGCCAAAGAAAATAAAGGGATTTATGCCTCGAATAAAAAGTATTAAAAAAATCCTACAATGGTCAAATCATGTTGTCAAACAGTATATAACATTACCCAACCCTACTTAAGAAATGACGTACTTACCTCATTTCCATTCTTGCTGCCAGACTTTTTTGTTGTTCCAGTGTAATCAGACAGATTTGTGAAACCTGTAAATACATTACGACAGATTCTGTTATTTTCAATTAAGCAATTTAAAGATGCGGATTTCAATCTATAGCATATTTTATTAATCTACAACAATATATATATATATATTGCACAGAAATATTACAGTATGTCTTGACACTTACATGTGAGAGCCTGAAGGCACTCTTCAATGGTAGGACGTTCTCCAAATGTTCTACTCAGCATTCTTAATGCCTTTCTGGCTCATCAGTCTATCTTCACATTGGAGAGTGAAGTTGCCTGTTCTCACATTTTGAGATAGCCCCACTGGATCATTGGAGTAGGGTGTTGTTGTTTGAAAGGGATGTTGTCCATCAGTTAGGATGTAATGCACCAAACTTCCTGCAACCTAAAATGTAATGGATTCATTATAGATAACGGTGACCAAACATTTATTTTTATCTCAATAAAATGTTTGCAATTTACTTGCCAAACTGTGCTGAATCAAAAATAATAATGTTATGAGTTGGTCTGAACATTGACAACAATTAGGCATAAGACATAATTTACTATATTATTTAGACAATAGTTATACATATCATGCTATGCCAGACTGTTCAAATACTTATTTATTATAAGCAAAGCAACTGGGTTGTAGAAAGTTGTATGAACGCTTGTACCTTCATACATATTTGAACAGAGAATCTTACATTCTAATCAAGTAACATACCTTTCTCCTTGTTGATGAAAGACTTCTGAAAAGTATCTTTATCTCTTCCAGATGCGATGAAGTACAAGGCTTCCTTTTCAGGACAAACTCTTCTGGGTCTCATTTTTCTCTGAAAGATTTTAGAATCCAGATGTAATTTAAAGCACAACTGGGGAAACTTTGTGAGAGTGATAGAAAGTTTTAGATACATAGCTTGATAGAATTAAATTAAACTTTGCAACAACATGAATACAAACTAAGTTTAAACAAATAACATTTTAATTAAACCTGGCAAATAATAGAAATAAAAACTGCACAATAATTACAATTAACCTTGCCTAAAGGGAAAATAAAAAACTATTTAAGAAATGCATATAACTTTTCAGAAAAAATAAATGAGAAAGTGTAAAAGAATATAATACATTTGACTTAAACCTTTCAAATAAAAAAAGTAAAAGAATGAAAGTTGAAATGAACCTTAAAATAATTCAGATAAAAACTAAGTATCAGAATTAACCAGTTAAAACCTTACAGAAAGAGAAATAAAAAAAACTAAGTTAAAATAATTATTTTAGTCATACATGGTGAATTTGTAGTTTGTAACGTACCTATAACTTCAGCCTCAGCATTGAACGAAAAAAGTTTCAAAAGTTCAGTCATAAATCTCCAGGTGGGTCCTCCTAAGAATTGCAGTGGTCAAGCCCTTCCAAAAAAGTCATTACATCTGTGTACCTGTAGTGAGATGCCCAGAATATATCCACACCCTCACAAGCAATCTGGACAGTGATTGGTTCTCAGGACCAGACAAAGGTGGCTAGGTATTGCTCGCATTGTGATGCAAAGTATTGGCATTACAAATGCATAAACGTCGGCTGCCAGTGTTCCCTCTTAGCTCCATAATGTCAAACTAGCTGGTTTATTGACAGTACACCGCAAGTTCTACCATGATTAAACAATCATGCCGAAAAACACAGACTACAGGTTTTGTATCCAGGCTGGATCGTTATGGAGAGAAAGAGAATCGCGACCTAAAATGACCCCCCATGCCAAGTTGAAGTACTGTCAGTACACCGCAAGTTCTACCAGGATTAATCTACTATATTTATGTTAGCAAGGAGATGTATTCAGCCTCTGGGAGAGACACAGCAATGCAGTTTCATAACAGTTCAACTCACAGTGTTGCTGTAGAAAAGGTGTGAAGTGCCTACTTTGAATAGAGACAATGCAGGGCAGGGGAGGGGGTTGAAGGGCTGCTGCCAAGGGCATGGTTTTGCAGGTATGTACAGGAATGTGGGGACAGGAGGGTGAGAGGTTTTTTATTGTCCCAGACTACATCAATTCTGGACTGACTTTTTATGATTTTGACAAAGGTTCTTGGAGACTAAATAAAGATGGAGCCCTTCATTTAAATATTGTTGACCCCATCAGAACAACACCACATTTACTCTTTGCAAACAGAAATACTAACTTTCACTTCCCCTCTGGCAAGACGTCATATTTTACTTATGTGGAAATCTCCTAAAACCCCAACTATTTCTATCCGGCTTAAGGACGTAATGTTTATCCTTAAATTAGAAATCATAAACCTAACAGTGAAAGGCTGTTCCAACAAATTCTCTTTAATACAATACATCTTTAAATTCTGTCTGTGGTCAGATTAAAGCTGCAGTGTGTAACTTTGTGTGTGTCAGAGAAGTGAAACATTTTCTAAGGTTTATTCTCAGAACTGAATAAAAAATGTTCTTCGCAGGAAAATGTTATCCCTGGAACAGTGTTTGAAGTTAGTAAGCTTCCTGAAAAGTTACTGTTTCATTCTGTTTTTTACAGCAGCAGGGCCCATAGTTTGGTTTACAAACATACTCTAGTCTCAATATTTGGTTCCAGGTTCCTCTAAATATAGTTTAGTTTTGATTTATGATGATATAA
The DNA here is from genome assembly GCA_026122265.1 of Ammodytes dubius. Taxonomy (NCBI): domain Eukaryota; kingdom Metazoa; phylum Chordata; class Actinopteri; order Uranoscopiformes; family Ammodytidae; genus Ammodytes; species Ammodytes dubius. Next base: position 448,723 of record CM047517.1, read on the forward strand.
TCATTCAAAACTAAGAATCACATGTAGAGAAAATGTGTTTAGTAAACTTACTCTGTGAATATAAACAAATCCCTCTCCACTGAAACTGCATAGTGAGGGGGGGGGGGGCACTTGTAATTTGTTGTTTTCATTTCTAGTTGATTATATTGAAGGTAAGGTTCTATAGAACAGTGTTGGTTCCAGTGTCAAGAAACCAGACCAAAACATTTTTTTGTGTGTGAGAATGACGACTTCATGATTTTGAGTGTGGCCAGTTGGATCTGTGATCTATGCACATTTCATACAATGTATGTGTAATACCATGTGCAAATTGTTTTAAGCAATGCAACTTTATTGCTTAGAAATAGCTTTTTAGGAAGAGTTTTTAATGACTAGCATCAATGTGCTCCACACATCCTAACATTTCAGTTTAATTGTGGTGAGCACTTCCTCTGAGAAGTGAGGGCTGTCCCTCAAAGTCCACTAAGGGCTCTTTTTGCACCCTTCATTAACACTTTCTGCAAGTCACCATATTTGCAGACTTTGGATAAGGAAATTACCTGCAGTTGCGCAGTGACCTTAAACAGGAGGGAAACTCCTTCTTCAACGCATTTCCTCACAAGTCTGGCATATTACCCCCCGCTCGGCTCTACAGTATGACTTCAAAAGGTTTCTCTTTAATTAAGATACTGTTTGCAGTTTATAATGTGACCAGACATGGCATGTAGGCGTAGGTGGGTCGTAGGTCGCTAAGGCAATATCCTGCAACACGTTCACATCAGTCAGTCAATCTCTAGTCCTCTTTTTTTTTAACATTATGTTTATTTTTTATTTTAAGTGAGACAACACAAAAAAAACACAAAGTGACACAAGACATATAAACCACAAGACACAAACAGACAGTCACACAAAGAAACAAAATAAAAGTAACATAAACTAAAATATAACTAGCAGTAGCAGTGCCACATTAAATAAATATCTTGGCAGTCAATCTCTAAAGAGCCTAAGCAGGGAAGAATAGCCTGCAGTTAATGTAAAAAGATAAATTCACAAGCCAACAATAAAGTTTGTGATTTTTTTTGTATATATTCTCCGGTAAGTACTTTTATTTATAATTTTTTTTAACTAGAATTCATTTAGGCTTTTTTTTTAAATCGCATTTTGCTTTGGTAAAGTTAACACTCCATGCCAAACAAGCCCCTTTATATGTAATAGAAATTGCATCTCAAAGGTAAAGGTGAAGTGCCATTTTAACATGTGGGGCTCGAGGCTCAAGGGATTTGGCCTGAGTGACTCAGAGCAGGCAAGGGGAGTTTCTGTCTGTGTCACTCTCTGATCGTATGCAGTGTGGGGGATGGGTACCTGTGTCTAACGATGGTCATTAGGCCTTCAACAACAACAGCTAACTTCAATAGCCAAGATTCACAGTGACTGTGATATATGTCATTATCCTTCTGCTGTGTTGGAGAAGATACTTAAAACAAATTCAATTTAAAATAGGTTGAGTACAATCAACATTTTACTTTAGTTGGAAATCAAATCCTTTAATACAATCAACTCAGAAAAAGTCACTTAACAAGGTATTAAACTTTAAGAAATCTAAAATAATAGGTTGCATCCAATCCAAACGTAAATGTTGGCTTAACTACCTTTCTCTGTGATTGTGAAATAAACAAAATAAATATAGATTGAAGACACGAGTACACTGTCAAATTGATTGAAAACCTCTTCTTATAAAGATTAATAAAGGGAATTTTGAAAATAAAGAAATAATCCAATTTGGTTTATTCCTTTTAAATTCATCCACGATGGAGTGTGAAAGTCGCACCATCCCAACCAACAGTGGACTCCAGTCATTAGATACAGTGGAAGTGTGGACCTTTCTCTGACCCTGTTTCCACCTGGCATCATGTGGTTTTTGTGATCCGATCACATGAATACAGCTCTAACTACAGGTGAGAACACTATCAAGACGCATTGAGATCGGATCACAAAATCCACATTCGGAGGTGGTTTGTGACCACTTGTGACCACTTATGTCCACATTCATTTGGTAGTGGAAACACAAATGTGGTTTGTGTCCACATTAGGGACCTCCTACTCAACTGCCTGAGCGGAAATACGTAGAAAAAAAAGGTTTTAGTGTGCGCCCAGTTAAAAGTATTGCAAATGACAAGCTATCTGTCCTCTGTTCTCATTTCACCGAGTAAAACTGTGATAACACGGAAGTCGCTGATTTTTTTTTCTGGCGCCATGCAAGCTGCAGTCATGTGGAGCGCTAACTTCCTGTTCTTATCTGCTTCAAAATAAAGGTCAACTCGCGCTTGGCTAGTAACAGGCTTTTAATGTGAAGGTGTACAGGAAACGTTCTGTTTGCACAAGGAATAACTTGACTGTGAAAGCTATGGACTGGTTGCGGTGACAAGAGTTTAACAGAGGCAGACGTTAGAATAGCCAAACAGCGAGCACACATCTTTCACCAGCCAAAGTGGCGTAATAACTTACTCGCCTAAGAGTTTTTTACTTTTATACTTTACCTATACTATGATATTTCCCGCATTTGGCGAGTGTTAATGTAAGGGCCCTCTAAGCAGTATTGTGCATCGCTCCTCATTGTCTATATGAGATAGACTAGCCTATCTCGTCAACCTAGACTGGTAATTATCTTCGCATGTAATGCATTTTTATAGCAAATGCGATTCAAACTGTGGCACTGTACAGCCCTGTATGTTTACTTGTTTGAACCCCACCGGTTTAAAAACAGCAATGCAAACGGAAATGATGAACGTGTTGATTTAAATACAGCGCGGGTAAATGGAATCCGATCACAAGTAGACAGAGAAGTCACATTTGAAAATACAAGTGGGAACACACGGACTGAGAGCTGTCCACTTGTAACCAGATTCAAAAGGTCAGATGTTAATGCCAGGTGGAAACAGGGTCTCTGTGATTGTGAAATAAACAAAATAAATGTAGATTGAAGACACAAGAACACTGACAAATTGATTGAAAACCTCTTCTTATAAAGATTATTAAAGGGAATCTTGAGGGACTGAATTACTCTAAAGGTCTAGGCCTCTAAAATGTTCTGATTGTAAAATGATAGTCTGATGATCAATCTGTTTTTGCAATTAATTAAAATACAAATCACCCCAACCCCAGAATGTTGGATAATAAGCATGATGCAGCAGTTTAGGGCTGACATCATGCTAAAGCCGGGAACACACCGCATTGGCCGCCTGCGGCGGTTGGCCGCGTGACCGCAAGAGGCTCGCCGCTTGATCATATTGGGCCATATATTCCTGACGCCGACGCCGAGATCAGACCCGTCACACTTACGGTGCAACAACAACAATAACATGGTCCAGCTGTGCCAAAAAATACAGATGTAGGTTCACTGTGTAACCAGCGGCAGTCTTGTCACACATATCATTAAAACAGCCTGAACACGCACCCCGATCGCAAATACACACACATTAACAGCAATTCAGCAACATACTAAACACATTAACAACAGCAGTGTGTGCTCAGCGGCACAAATAAAGGCAGACATCAGCCTACCTGAAAGTGAAAGTGTGCCGGCTGACGGAGGACAACACCGGTGCTTCGCTGTACTAGGCTATATGGAATTCCACACGGACACTGCCGTCAACTTTGGGTTCATATTATCCTCAGGAACAGCACACAGCTGGGTGAGTTTCACTATGCTAACCGGTGCTACCTTGGCTAAAGTACAACCAACAGCTAAACAGATGCAAAATACACATATTTGCAGAATGTATTGGAAGCCCAATGTCCTCACTCCACACGCCCACCTCGTCTTGCAGACCACCGCCACCGGGCAATCTCAACGCTGATTGGCTGTGGAGGCGCGGCGACCAGCGGCGGCGCAGAAAAAGATGAAAATTTTCATCTTTTTCTGCGGCGCCGTGTTCACCGCACAAGCCTTCGATTCACGCTCCTTCGATGACGCAATTTCTACGCGCCGCAAATGATCGCGCTCCCGATTCACACGCCTCTCATGAGGCGCGGCCACGCGCCGCGCAAGGGCCCGCCGCCGGCCGCTGGACGCCGATTATTGGGTGGACGCGCAGCCACGCGCTAGTACATTGACTTTGTATGTAATCTCGCCGCACGGCCAGTGTGGTGTGTTCGCAGCTTAACTGTATAGACTCAAAGTGTAGCATACTAAAGCACTAAAACGTGTCAAATGTTTTAAAACTTGTCTATAATTGTTCAGACACAATAATCAAAAAACCTTCATCATAGAAAAGTTACTTTGAAAGGCAAAACACTGTTTTTTAGCTTAAATGTGCTTATATCTTATTCCTTGTGTCTCCCTTCTTTACAGGATGAGTCAAATGGATGGCTCTTCTTAAATATGTGGTCGCATTTCCAATTTCTTCCACAGTTTTCTAGAAACAAGGGGTGGCACAACTTCCCCACCGGCACAACTCAGGCCACTCTCCCCTACAATTAAAACACCAATTTTATGTGAAATACTTTTATGTCATTAGATTAGCCTACATTGCTGATGCTTTTATCTAAAGCAGTTTCCCATAAATTAAATTTGACCATAAAGGTAGAATCTCAGAACAGCAATAATCACGCAAGTAGTCTAGATTAGCTTCAAATAAATGAAACTACAAAAGTGCTACATCATTTAAGTGTTACATGTAGGTGTAACATGTAAGTGCATTTTTTCTTCTCTCCTTTTTGTGCCGTTAAATAGTCATGACATCTGTAGGCTATAAACTGTGAATCATTTACATTGTTTAGAGAGAGAGAGAGATAGAGAGAGAGAGATAGAAAGGGGGTGGGGGTGTTACTGCCTGATTATGTGGGTTCAAAATAATAAATTATTACATCAAGGCTTATAAAAAAAAAAAAAAACATCACATTATTGTTGTTGCATATGGGCTAAATATGTATGTCAATTTCAAGCTTTGTGGCTTGTAGCCTACGATATGAAACATTATTTTCACTGTATGATTTGGAGTGTAGTCTACTTGTAGGCTATACGACTGTTTGTGAATATTTTCATCCGGCCAAATTTGCATCATATCACATATCACTTCCACATTAGAGCAACGAGAATCTTTTTTGTAAAATGTAGCCTTGACGTAATAGGTCGCGGTGGACAGTCTCATATTTGGAGAATGTAGTACTGCAGATAGGGTCAATTAGTATGACAACATAAGACATTTTAGACCACATTGACATTATTATTTTCCCCTTAAGAATTATCCGGTTTGGCTTTTTCCTTTTAAATTCATCCACGATGGAGTGTGAAAGTCGCACCATACCAACCAACAGTGCACTCCAGTCATTAGATACAGTGGAAGTGTGGACCTTTCTCTGTGATTGTGAAATAAACAAAATAAATATAGATTGAAGACACAAGTACACTGTCAAATTGATTGAAAACCTCTTCTTATAAAGATTAATAAAGGGAATTTTGAAAATAAAGAAATAATCCAGTTTGGTTTATTCTTTTTAAATTCATCCACGATGGAGTGTGAAAGTCGCACCATCCCAACCAACAGTGGACTCCAGTCATTAGATACAGTGGAAGAGTGGACCTTTCTCTGTGATTGTGAAATAAACAAAATAAATGTAGATTGAAGACACAAGAACACTGACAAATTGATTGAAAACCTCTTCTTATAAAGATTATTAAAGGGAATCTTGAGGGACTGAATTACTCTAAAGGTCTAGGCCTCTAAAATGCTCTGATTGTAAAATGATAGTCTGATGATCAATCTGTTTTTGCAATTAATTAAAATACAAAGAACGTATCTTTCTCTTTTAATTTGTCACCCATAGTCTGACAGGAGAGAGTTGACAGAGAACCAAATTGGCAGCTGAACTGTCTTCACATACTGCAGGCTTTGGGTAGCTGTTCAGCCAGGTCTGAGATGGTCCAGAGACAATCTCCTTAACTCTTTGTTACATTTGGAGAATGTAGTACTGCAGATAGGGTCAATTAGTATGACACACATAAGACATTTTAGACCACATTGACATTATTATTTTCCCCTTAAAAATTATCCAGTTTGGCTTTTTCCTTTAAATTCATCCACGATGGAGTGTGAAAGTCGCACCATACCAACCAACAGTGCACTCCAGTCATTAGATACAGTGGAAGTGTGGACCTTTCTCTGTGATTGTGAAATAAACAAAATAAATATAGATTGAAGACACGAGTACACTGTCAAATTGATTGACAACCTCTTCTTATAAAGATTAATAAAGGGAATTTTGAAAATAAAGAAATAATCCAGTTTGGTTTATTCCTTTTAAATTCATCCACGATGGAGTGTGAAAGTCGCACCATACCAACCAACAGTGCACTCCAGTCATTAGATACAGTGGAAGTGTGGACCTTTCTCTGTGATTGTGAAATAAACAAAATAAATATAGATTGAAGACACGAGTACACTGTCAAATTGATTGAAAACCTCTTCTTATAAAGATTAATAAAGGGAATTTTGAAGATAAAGAAATAATCCAGTTTGGTTTATTCCTTTTAAATTCATCCACGATGGAGTGTGAAAGTCGCACCATACCAACCAACAGTGCACTCCAGTCATTAGATACAGTGGAAGTGTGGACCTTTCTCTGTGATTGTGAAATAAACAAAATAAATATAGATTGAAGACACGAGTACACTGTCAAATTGATTGAAAACCTCTTCTTATAAAGATTAATAAAGGGAATTTTGAAGATAAAGAAATAATCCAGTTTGGTTTATTCCTTTTAAATTCATCCACGATGGAGTGTGAAAGTCGCACCATCCCAACCAACAGTGGACTCCAGTCATTAGATACAGTAGAAGTGTGGACCTTTCTCTGTGATTGTGAAATAAACAAAATAAATATAGATTGAAGACACAAGAACACTGTCAAATTGATTGATAACCTCTTCTTATAAAGATTAGTAGTATAGGGAATTTTGAGGGACTGGACTATTCTAAAGTTCTTGACCTATAAAATGTTCTGATAATAAATAATAGTCTGTATTGTAATTCATTGCAAAAAACAAATTGATCATCAAAGAACATACCTTTCTCTTTTAATCTGCCACACATGAGTAGTCTGACAGTGGAGAGTAGACAGAGAATCACATTGGCAAGAAAATAAAGGATCTTACTGCTGATCTTTTTTCCCATGTTTGTTTATATCTATCTTTCGTCCTTTTTAAAACTTTTATTAACACTCAACATATAAATTTAGTTTCAAAAACAAAATACAAATCTATTTTCAAGAGACTGGTGTCTTCAGTAAGTAGCCTGTCAACAGCTCTTCACAGCCTGAAAGACTCCCTGGGGCTGAGACCATTCAGACAATAGAGGAGTGTTTAAACGACGTGTGTGAATGGGCCAGGCCAGGGCAGGCAGAGGCTGTCCCAGATATGAAATTAACACTCACACACTTCCAAGTCCACTGTTGGCAAAAGTTATGAAAATTTACCAGAAGGTATTATACATGTTTTTAAGATGATTTAAAGCATGTCCAAGAGGGGACTTGAAAAATGTCCCCTGTTAGTTTTGGAGTCCCCTGTTAGTGGATGTGTTACGATCTCAGGTTCCCTGTTGGATAGGTCGGCACACTCACACACACACACACACACACACACACACACACACACACACACACACACACACACACACACACACAGTATGCACAATGCCTTAAATAACAGTAACACTGATTTAGCTTCAAGTTATTGACTAAAAAAATTAACTACTGGTTTCAAATCAGCCAAATTGAGTCTGACATCATAAATAATCTAGCTTCTGTTGAACCAATCATAGGCCACAGCTGCAGTCATGTGACTTGACAAATACAGTATTTCAAGATGCACAAAGTTGCTTCTTCAGTAAAGTATATATATAGGTCTTACGACATTTCAGCTCAAAGTTAAGAAATACTACTCGCTGTTTTTGGCTGAGCAGAGTTCAAATGTTTGACTCCCATGTTGGTGTGTTGCCGTCTCACGTGTGATGTAAGATACTGAGACAAAGTTCATCAGATAGGAATTTAAAATCAGCTAAAGTTGAATACACTGTAAAGAATTAAGTTGGGAAAATTCAAAACTTTCTTCTCTAGATTTTTTTTGTTTTCCAGGCTAAAACTACACATATTAAAGACCTACTTCACCAGTTGGAATATGAAGGTGTATTGAACTCAGAGATCCTATTTAGTATAAATGTGCAAAAAAAAATTAATCGGATCATCTTAGCCTGAGAAAAGGCAGAAAGAATGTTTTATGGTCTCACTGTCTAACCCTACAGTTTCCTTCTTGTGACATCACAGTAAAGGTGCGAACACACTGCACTCTGCGGCGCGGCGGTTGGCCGCAGGAATCGCAGGATCCGGCCGCCTGATAATTTTGGCTCATTTGGCTCATTTGTGTCCGCCGCCGGCCGCCGCCCGCCGCCCGATGAGTCATTGAATGTGCACGTGGTCCCGAAGTGAGTGACGTCGGGAGGAGCTCAACGCTGATTGGCTATCGCGGCGCGGCCGGCGGCGAAAAGTTCAATATTTTCAACTTCTGCGGCGGCCGCGCCGCGCCGCCCCATTCGCGCCGCGCCGCCCCTGGCCGCGCCGCGTGAACCGCTCGCCGCCGGCCGCCGCCGCCGGCCGCCGCCGATTCGCGCGGCGGCGCTCGAAATACATTGACTTTCTCTGTAAACTCGCCGCGCGGCGATGTGCAGTGTGTTCGCACCTTAAGGGTTAGGATTAACAGGACAGCTGGGCCAAGGGAAGACTAAGGAAAGACTGAGGGAAGAAAAACCTAATTCATTATATTATAATAGTTATTTTATAATGATAGAACGCTGGTTCCGTATGGGTGAAGTATTCCTTTAAGTGCCAACATTTGAGCCAACAAATTATCTTTTGTTGAGATAACTTATCATTCATATGGAATGAAAATGTAACTTTCATACGTCTAAAAACTTCCAAACTTTGAGTTCTACAAACTAAGAATTTCAGACAATAGTTGGGCTAACAAATGATATCTAACACACAGATAACAAACAAAACCAAGAAGGTCAACATGTTGATTCAAAAATAAAACTGTGTTAAAACTGTCTGCAAAACTATATAATTAATAGATTCTTACAACTTTGACTTTTTGGAATACATAATTGGTAGAACTCAGAATTTTTGTTTTAGCCTTGAAACTTAAAACAAATAAGTGCAGAGAGTTGCCGTGAAAATGTAAGTTTACCTAACTTTTTATTTTTTTCATATTTACACT
>CM047517.1:462968-467968 GCA_026122265.1 Ammodytes dubius
AGGACGTTAGTAGGGCTTTTCTAAAACAGCCTATATTCTTATCTGTGTGTCTCATCTCTCTCTGTCTCCCCCCCTCACTCTGCTCTGCCATGTAATAGCTTTAATAGACTGTCCTCTCTCTCTCTCTCTCTCTCTCTCTCTCTCTCTCTCTCTCTCTCTCTCTCTCTCCTCCTCTCCAGCCTCCCCCCTCTCCTCCCCCCTCTCCTCCCCCCCACTCCACTCTGAGAAGGCGCAGCAGTGTTCAGGAGATCCTCTCTTCTCCCAGGAACAAGCTGCCCAGACAGAGCAGCCTGCAGCAGCAGAAGGTACAGGGCTCTATGGAGGGGTCCATGTCATATGACTGGTGCTTACATGTTTAAATGTGACTGTTATCAAGCCATGTATAGCTTTAATAGACTGACATTGGACACTAAAACAAAGAACTCAGTGCTTAAAGCTGGGGTGGAGGATTTGGGGAGAAAATAGCAGTTGGGATAGAGATTCGAATCCAAATACCTCAACCGCTCCACTTGTTCTCTTTGGTCCCTCCCTGACACACTCTACACCAACAAAGTCGTGCCAAAGTGAATGGACAGTCCCAACAGCCAATAAGAACAGAGAATCGGAGCCTCGCTCTGATTGGTCAAAGTGTACAGCTCATGTTAACTTTGACCAATCAGAAATCATATACCCCAGCTTTCAACTTGTGTTTTTATCTGTGTCTTTACCTGTGTATTAGCATTACCTAATAAAGTGTTAGCAATATTTATCACACATATGTATAGCACCTGTACATATCTCCCAACTTTACAGTATTTTATTATGTTATATAAATAGTATATACAGTACCTCATGACCAAACTGCATTAGATAAAGATAAAATCAGCTCCGCCTCCATAAATATTTGGCAGCACTTGTAACAAATGTAACCTGACATAAGCCTTGTTGTTGCTGTGTCTGTGTGTAGGAGTTGGAGCAGGATCTTTGTGAGCAGAGAGGTCTCACTCTGTCTATCTCCAGACAGGGCAGCAGAGCTACACTCAGCCACGACACAGAAGAGACACCAGGGTAACACTTTTTTTTTAACCTTTATCTATACAGGTAAATCCCATTGAGTCCGAAGACTCTTTTGCAAAGGAGACCTGTTTTCCTTTCCCACGTTACCATTCACACACACATTCATACACCGATAGCAGGCTAACTATCGACATTCACACGAGGCAAGGTGGGTGAAGTGTCTTGCCCAAGGACACAACAACTATGACACAGGTACACTACACACCATTACTCTCTTATACATGATAGTGTTGTGTATGGGATATGTTCAGTTTGGCATACTTTATTATTTTGTACCCTTTTTGCACTATTTAGTATTTAGAATTTATTTAATGTGCAGTGTGTAATATGACATCATCAAGAAAGTTCTATAAAGTTCTAGAATGCAACGCTCCCTGGGTAACACCAACCCTTTCGAATAATAACAGAAGCTACAGTGGCCTTCAAGGACAAGAACAATTATAAAGTTTAAACAATGCACCTGATGACATTCCAACTATGACACTTTCAAGATGGCGACACTAGGCCTTGGTCCAAAATATGCAGAAATATGGACATATATGAGACCCTTTCTAAGGGGGAAAAAAATCACTCAAACATTTTTTTCAGCTATTATGCACTAAATTAAATGTACTTATGGATATTATAATTACTTTCTACTAAATCTGCTAGGAAATAAAACCCAAAATTCTACACACTGCAGGTGTAATGTAAATATTGTTTATCTTTATCTTATTCTACTTTTTATTATATTTTTATTGTTCATATTGCACCGTGGGTCAGAGATAAACGCCATTTCGATCCTTATGTATGCCTGAATATTTTAAGAATTGATAATAAAGTTGACTTGACTTACATTGACATAAGTAAATGTTTTGTTTATGTCCAACGTGAGAATGTCATTGCCAACGAATGCATATGATCAATTAAAAAAAAAAAAAACGTGAAACCTGGCGCACCATGTTTGTAATTCTTTATAATTCTTAGATAGTTTGAATGGATTTCCCCAATCAATGCAATTAGAATTCAGATAAATTAACGAATTTGGACAGTAAAAATGAGACGTACTATTCAGACAGACACCCGCAGCCTGCACCTTTCAAAGGTTTGGTTGAAGAAAAGCAAAGAAAAGCAAAGAAAAAGCATCACATCGTTACATGAAGTGCTAATTTTCAGCCTCTTCTCTGCACTCTCTCTAGCTATATATACTTCCCCACATTGAAGTGTATCCATCTCTTTTCAGAATGTCTGCTTCTATATTTGTTGTGCATGTTTTAAATTAAGAAACTTGAAAAAATTAGACACAATAGTTGAATTATTTTTCTTTCTTTCTTATTCCAATCAATGCAATATGAATTCAGATAAATTAATACATTTAGACAGAGAAATAAAGACATACTATTCAAACAGACACCCCTAGCCTGCACCTACAAAAAGTTTTGGTTTAACAAAAGCAAAGAAAAGAAAAGAAGAAAAAAAAAGTATCACATTGTTACTTGAAGTGCTAATTTCCAGCTTTTTCTCTCCCCTCTCTCTCTTCAGCTTCCCTCCCACTGAGTCTGATGTGGAGACTGATTCTGCTCATACGAAAAAGTGGAGCCAGCTTCACAGGCGACTGCTGTGTTTGGAGGAGGGCTGGCTGCTGCCGCCCCGCCAGGTATGGGACGGCTCAAGGGCTTGATTAGCACTTTTCCAAAAAATACTACAAAAAAAATGAGAAAAGAAAAATGTGTAAAATGTGTCTTGGTTATCACCTTTTTTGAGATTTTTTGAGAAGAAGGCACTTTTGTAATGTCTTTGGTGTCTTGGGGACTCCAGCAGGGCTTGCTAAGATGAGTGTGTGTGTGTGTGTGTGTGTGTGTGTGTGTGTGTGTGTGTGTGTGTGTGTGTGTGTGTGTGTGTGTGTGTGTGTGTGTGTGTGTGTGTGTGTGTGTGTGTGTGTGTGTGTGTGTGTGTGTGTGTGTGTGTGTGTGTGTGTGTGTGTGTGTGTGTGTGTGTTTGTCTGTACTTGTTAACATATTTTTGTGAGAACCGATTTTGAGTGAGTTTTAGAGTGAGGACATTTTGTCCGGTTCTCACTTTGGGACAGGCCTTTAAAGGGCTGTTTGAGGGTTAACACTAGGTTTTAAGGACAGGCCTTTAAAGGGCTGTTTGAGGGTTAACACTAGGTTTTAAGGACAGGCCTTTAAAGGGCTGTTTGAGGGTTAACACTAGGTTTTAAGGACAGGCCTTTAAAGGGCTGTTTGAGGGTTAACGCTAGGTTTTAAGGTTCAGGTATGAATTAGGTTTATGTTAGGGTTAGTGTAAGGGTTGGGGTTAGGCATTTAGTCTTGATGGTTAGGGTAAGGGTAAGGAGCTAGGGACTAGGGAATGCATTATGTCAATGAATGTCCTCAAAAGTATAGCCGTACAAACATGTGTCTTTGTGTGTGTGTGTGTGTGTGTGTGTGTGTGTGTGTGTGTGTGTGTGTGTGTGTGTGTGTGTGTGTGTGTGTGTGTGTGTGTGTGTGTGTGTGTGTGTGTGTCTCTGAAGGTGACAGACTCATCTATAGTTCGTAGTGATGGAACAGCAGGATGTGTGATAATCCTCAAAGATCTTCAAAGTCACATCAGCCGGCTGGCAGAGCTGAGACACACAGCGACAGAAAATCAGGTGCACACACACACACACACACACACACACACACACACACACACACACACACACACAGTCCTTATAATGGGTCTTCATGTGTGTTGTGAACCCCTTGATGCTTGTTTCATATATTTAAAGGTGCTACGAGGAACTTTTTAATATTTCTGAAACAGTCACATTTTTTCCTCTGATGATTATAAATGACATGTAACAGCAAACGAGACCATCAGTGCAAAGAATGCTATTTAGGGGGCCAAGCCCGAGTAGGGCTGGGAACCCTATTGTTCTTGTAGGGATTATTATTCCTATTCCTTACGTAAAACTGGTGCTGCAGCCCAAACCATAAATGGTTGAGACATGCCACTTGCATCACTAGTTCAGACCCCCGGTCTCTCAGCATACAAAAAAATTCAGACATGCCGGCCACTAGGTTATACTTTTTGTGTTTTTGGCGCCCCCTTTTTGCGAAATTTTCCAATTTTTTTTGAGGATGTTCATTAGGACAGTACGACCATATTTCTAAAATATTGTCTTGATACGATGTATAGTTTTGGATTTATGATCACTTACGTACAAGGTATTACAAGGAAGCTAATCGGCGAATCTTTAAAGCGCTACCGTTTGGTCTTCCGATGGTCGTAGAAAAATGATTTGACCAACTTTTGCTCGTGGGAGTCGGTAGAGCATAATGCTTTTGGTTTCGTCCAAATCGGGCGAAAACTGTAGGAGGAGTATGTTTTGGTGACTGACACAGTTTTTGCGACGTAGTAAAAAATTTATCCTATCGCAAATGGGCGTGGCCTATCTCAAAAGATGCAGCTGACTTGTGGGCATCTGTGGATATAAAGTTTTTGACTGTCGGACTTTCGGTGTGGTAGTTAACGCGTTTTTGTTGTTGTAGCGCCACCTAGTGGCCGGCATGTCTGAATTTTTTTGTATGCTGAGAGACCGGGGGTCTGAACTAGTGATGCAAGTGGCATGTCTCAACCATTTATGGTTTGGGCTGCAGCACCAGTTTTACGTAAGGAATAGGAATAATAATCCCTACAAGAACAATAGGGTTCCCAGCCCTACTCGGGCTTGGCCCCCTAAAAAGTATACATCTCCTTATCCACTTCAGCATCTTTCTCTGCAAGTTTTTTGCCTTTTGGTCTATAACTCCCAAACCGAACATCCCACATTCAAAAACTTTACATCCCCGGATTCCGTGAAGCGAGGGGCCGGCGCCGGCGGACGACGACGCCCGATCCCGAGTCGCGTGGGAGGCTTGGCCCCCGTTCACAACTGCTTGCAGTTCTAGTTTTATATAGTTTTTCTTAATGCCTTTTGT
>CM047517.1:472968-480468 GCA_026122265.1 Ammodytes dubius
TTTTAATAATGTTTTGCTTATGAGTCATTGATCACGAAAGTTCAAATCTATCAATATCTTTCCAACTTTACCGTAGACTTGAACTGTCAACATTTCGATTTTATTCGCAAAATTGTTATTCAACTTTATTCTCTACATTTTGACCTATAAAAAATTAGCTCTAATTTTTTTTTCTTGTAATACTCTTCCGAACATTGTTGAGTCTAAATTATGGAGAGTTAATTAAAGGTGGTACGAGGAACTTTTAAATATTTCTGAAACAGTCTAATTTTTCCTCTGATGATCATAAATTACATGTAACAGCAAACGAGACCATCAGTGCAAAGAATGCTATTTTTATATGTTTTTTCTTAATGCCTTTGTCATGGGTATATGCTCACCCAGGAACAACAGCTGGCGTGGTAAAAACACTACTGCTTTTGTCCAAAGGGGGCGCTAGAATTAACACACACTGAAAGTTCCTCGGATTAATCAATAATAAACATAATTTATTCAAGTAAACAGTAAAATCATCTTTTCTGTGTCTGTCTCAGATGTGGTCGCAGTGGGACGAGGAAAGCGCCTGGTCGGAATCCCTTCTGACACAAATAGAAACTTCAATTCCCAAGATGCAACAGGGCGGTGACTGTGACAAGCTCTCTGTCTACCAGGTATGTTTACATTATATACAGCTCTGGAAAAAAATAAGAGACCACTCCAAATGTTCAGTGTCTCTCGTTTTACTATTTATAGGCATATGTTTGAGTAAAACGAACATTTTGGTTTTATTATATAAACTACTGACAACATTTCTACCAAATTCCAACTAATTTTTTGCCATTAAAGAGCATTTTCAATAAGTAATGTAGAGATGAAGATTTAAGAAAAATCCAGACTGGTCTCTTCATTTTCTTCCGGGACTGTATGTAATGTGACGTGAACATTCTATAAAAACTCTTTATGTCTGTTGCCATGGACACTGTTTGATATGGCCACGCCCACAATGTCCTGTCAATCGGTCTAGACAATTAAAAAAAAAATAAAAAAATTATTAAGTTTTTAAATATTTCTGAATTTGTTTTTCATTCAGATTTTTGGTAAACAGCGTATTGAGACACAGAGCGTTGATATCATATATATTTTTTGACTATTTTAGACCATATTTACAGAGGCTTTAAACCTCATCATTGAATAATTCTGATTATACCATAGTCTGTGTGAATACTCTATTCTGATTGGCTGGAGAACATTCCATAGGTGTGGATTAACCCCTGATGTATGGACACCTATATGGAACTGTTTACATTCTGTCCACTTTAATGCGTCGCCGGCTCGCCGCTGATTAAACAGTGTTGGTAAGCGATTCATAAAGCGACAAGGCTGCGCGTCGGACAGTTCTCGCCTCCACGGTGTCCATTAATCCATGATACATGGACACCTCGTCGGGCATTAACCCTTACTTAACAGACACGCAGCCAACTAACCAAGGGACAAGAGCACATGTACTCACACGGTCTAGACAGTAAAACATTGGCTAAAAGAAAAATCGTAGTATTTTTGAACATTTATTCTTAATTTAACCTATTTTCAATCAGACTTTTGTGAAAGCTTATTCACAGACCAGATTTTGATATAATATATTGGGTTTTTTAAAAAAAAGTTTTTCAGAAGCCTTTTATGTCTAAAATTAATTTACAGATAGTCGACCGAAGAGGGCACAGAAACACACACACACACACACACACACACACACACACACACACACACACACACACACACACACACACACACACACACACACACACACACACACACACACACACACACACACACACACACACACACACACACACACACACACACACACACACACACACACACACACACACACACACACACACACACACACACTTTACAATGTTCTTTTCAGCTCATTTGGACACGAATTGGCTCACTCTCTCTACGCCAGTATACTTTGTACATGGCACTCAAAAAACCTAAATTGACTCAATTAAATACAAGGGAATGGGTTATTGGGCTGTTTTCTGTAGTAGTACATGATGTTCCTTGGTTAATAATGTGAGTTATTAACCCAAGCCGAGACCTCCAACTAGAATTCATTTTGGGTTCATGTTCCCTGTTTTTTGGGGAAATTGGAAATGTGTTGTCGGGATGTGTCTAATTTAAGAGAGGCAGAGAAAAAAGGAGCGCTTCGTTTTGCTGGCGGGTGGGAGAAAATAAATTCACCCTATAACTGTCTTATTCATTTGAAATGGACCCTGAAGGAGTACAGAGGCTCTATGTAAGACATCTCAGAATCACTTCATCAGCACAAATCAGTTTCTACATTACAGCCTGAATGAAGTGTGGCCTAGTCTGTACTTTGAATGTGTTAATGCTACTCTTCAAGCTAATATGCTAATAAACATGTGAATGCTAAATTGGTCACATGTTAGCAAGTATGATGTAATCACATAATGTTAAAAGAATAGTTTGACATTTTTGCAACTTTATTTCAAACAATCCCAAAAAAAAAGACTACAAAAGACTGTAGTAGTTCACTACAGGTGGGTGTTGTAAGCTAAGAAATAGTTTCAGCATACTGTTATTTAATTTTTTACATTAAACAAAAAAGAGACAATATGCGAACACTAGCACATGGCATGTTAAAGTTACCATTAAACTCATAATAAAAGGTTTTAAGTTCAAAGCTTAATCTGAAGTTGTAGAAATTGTCTGAGTTTGGAGTTTGGATGTGAAGCTGTGACATATCGAGTCTGTTTCTTGCCCTTGTGTCATATGAAGTTATGGATAAATCAGGTAGGTAAGGTATATTACAACCTACAACATCAAATTGAAATAAATACACTCATAACTGTTCACCAATTTAAACATATTATTTTGAATCAGCCCTACTCCACTTGTAACTGTTTTAATTAGGCTATTGTTCTGCTTCATTCAATTGATCTGAATGTTTTAATTGTGTTTGTCTCTTTGTAAGCTTGTTGTATATTCTCATTGTATATTGTGTATTTGTAATAACTCAACGTCATTGTAAAAGAGGGTCATCACCCCTCAATTGATCTTTCGAGGTTAAATAAAGGAAAATGAAAACAATTAGATATTCTCTCAGGAATACAGTGCTATTAAGTCTTTGTGTGTTTTTTCCAACAGGATCTTCGTGGCGTTTTCGAGGGGAACAAGGTTCGGTTCGGGCGGATGTTGGAGGCGGGGTTTAGGCTGCAGGGGGCGGGATGTAGAGGCCTGTCCACCAATCAGCTCGCAGCACGATGGAAAACGCTAAACAAGAAAGTCGAGGAGAAATACACCGACATAGACAAGACCAGGAAACTGAGGAACAGGTGAGAGACGAGAGAGAAAATATTAGAACACCTTCTCACTACAAATAATTTGTCGGAAGTTTAAAATTAATATTTTTATTGAAAGGCGATCGATTTGAGCTAGATTTTTTATTTTAATAAAAAAGAAAATATTAAATTGTTCCCCATATTATTTTCTGTTAGCTTTTTAATGTGAACAAAAGATTATAGCCTAAGGCATAGACAATTAAAAATGTGGAGATAGATAGATAGATAGATAGATAGATAGATAGATAGATAGATAGATAGATAGATAGATAGATAGATAGATAGATAGATAGATAGATAGATAGATAGATAGATAGATAGATAGATAGATAGATAGATAGATAGATAGATAGATAGATAGATAGATAGATAGCAGGCGCTGGTGTGGTAAAAACACTACTGCTTTGGTCCAAAGTAGGCGCTAATATCCACATAAACTTCCTCATAGTCTACTTTAATTAAAAAAATAAAACGATTTCTAAAGTGTTCTTTTCCATCAAATAAACAGGTTTTCCCGTGACTCTGCTTCCCTGTGTGAGTGGATGGCTGGAGCCAGAGACCAGATAGACAGACTCAGTCAGCTGTCTGTGCCCGGGGAGGAGGAGATGGAGGCTCAACAGAGGAGGGAACACTACAGGCAGTTTGTGGTGAGTTTTGTCAATAAGAAACTCAATTACATTAAATAATTTAACCTGCACAAATTAATCATCATCTTTTATTATTAGACTCAAGGTCCATTTAAAAAACATACAATACAAGAAATAGACAACACACACATAAATAAGAATAAAAACATACCGACCAATTATAAAAGGCACTTATACCAATGCCTTCAAAGGTATGACTGGTAGCAAACTGCTATAATGAAAAGTTTAAATGTTTTTAAAGGTTTTTAGAAATATAAGTTACCAAATGTGTTCTATCGCAAGGTTGTATATGGATTTTTATAATTTCATTATTATTCTATTTTTTATTTTATTTTTTATTAACACAAAACATTTTTTAAATGCATTTTTTAGAAAAATAAAAAAGTAGGTAAATTTATGTTTATTAAATTTTTGTGATCATGGAAAACACAAACTATAACACATTTCTCCTATTTTTTAGGCTTTGACCAAAGAGTTGGAGGCTAAACGTGGGCTGAAGGTGGCTGTGGTGGGGTCTGGTACTCAGCTAACCCAGCTAAAGGAACCAACCGGAGGCTCTGGAGTTTATAATCTAGATATAAACCCAGAAGACAGTGAGATTTCAGACCTGGATTCAGACCTGAGCCCCGTCCACTCCCAGCTCAGACAGACAGAGAACGACTGGTCCATTCTACAGGCTGATGTTCCTGTCCTACAACAAGCTCTGCACAAGGTCAGGGCTGGCCCGAATGCCATTTTTCAGGCTTCGAATATTCGTTGGTTTTTCCGAGCGAATATTCAAATATTCGTTCCAGAAAAAGACACCATAAAAAAAAAAAAAAATAAAAAAAAAAACGTTAATAATCCCTATATACTCCCTGGAACCGATTTTGACAGTATCTACATATTTTGTTGAAGATTTACGCGCTCAGAGGTGAAGTAATGGATGCGCTATGACACTTAGTGATGTAATATCCTCCTAAATGAGCAATACTACTACTAGCCTACTACTACTACTACAATATTACTAACTTTTATATCCAAATATTAAATTATTTGATGACATTATATTGCAGTACTAGCTTCTTGCAAAAAAAAATTTTGAAAAAAAAAAAGAAAACGAAGCTCCGAATACTAATTTAAGCTCCGAATGCTAATTTTCCGAACGAGTATTCGAATATTCGAATAATTCGGGCCAGCCCTACACACGGTCAGCAGATTTACTGTATTCGAATGACGTTTTTTTTTTACTTTACTGCGTACTCTAGCCCTTAAAAAAGTAGAGTAAGCCTTCAGGATGCTGCGTTTGGAACATAACAAAACCCACATGGAGTCTTCTTTTCACCAATTACATTGTCACTGTGCGACACAATGCAACTCTGATGACTCTTCAAGCCTTCAGTGGTGTGAAACCATTCTCCGCTCTGTTTGTGTGTGTGTGTGTGTGTGTGTGTGTGTGTTGTGTGTGTGTGTGTGTGTCTGTGTGTGTGTCTGTCTGTCTGTGTGCCTGCCTGCCTGCCTGTCTGTCTGTCTGTGTGGATCATGCTCCAATCTTCTACTGTCCAACTTGCCTCTTCCCACTGTTCTTAATATATTTTATTATTTTCCATTTAATTTGATCATTTGTTTCTCCTCGTCACCCTTTCAATAAAAACAAGATATTATATTAAATATTTTGAAAGTCAAAGGATTGAAACACTAACTAAGATAAAGTCACCAGTTGTGTTTGTATGAGGTCGGTTTGTAGAATTTTTTCAACATCAATAAATAGTGACATCGAATAAGTAGATAGGCCTCTGCTTTGATATGTGGCTCATGGAGTTCTCTAGCACTCTATGGAGAAAATCCGTTATGAGATTTCAGGAAAAGTAGCACAATTCAAACAGATATGTCAGCCTTTCCTGGACTATATGGCAGCGCTGAAGGGACCTTCATGACACCTTGTTGACTTTTTATTTTTTGATTTAACATGTACCTTTAATTTAAACAATGTCTTTAGAAACCTTTAAAGTAGATTATGCCATGTTAGTTGTTTGTGTTGTTTTGTCTTTTGTTTGTGTGTTCACTTTTCCAGTTGTGTTTGTGTTCTTAAAAAAAAAAATCCTAAAATAAATTATTAAAAAAAAAAAATATTGACATCTTTCTCCCTCTCTCCCTCCCTTAGCGATGGATGCAGACATTGAGCCAACAGGGGGCACTAGAGGAGCTCCAGGCCTGGGTGAAAGGGGCTCAGTGTGGGCTAGAGGAACACAGGAGCACAACCAACCAACCATCCTCCACTAACAACGATCTCAGTCAACTACTCAAGTATTGCAAGGTAGGAACAGGACAACTATGTAGGCTTACTCATCCATCTGTCTCTCTCTCTCTCCCTCTCTTTCTCTCTCTCTTTCTCTCTACATATACATATACTAAACCATTTTTTAATACTTAGTAGCTGTGTGTGGGCCGATGTATTTTACTATATATGTTTTAAAGGTGGAGTCAGCGATTTTGGAATCTGCTTGTTTTCAAAATAACCTGTCAAAATCAGTGAACCTGTTTGTACTGTGTGCTCTGAAAAGAAAACAGTGTTAAATCAGAGTCTAGCCTTTGTAAACGGGCATGTTGCTAGCTGCAGTGGGCCCCCTTTGTTTACACTCATTTGGTTTACGTACCAGTTTACAGAGCCTAGGCTGTGTATCAACACAAGATTAAATTGTTTTCAGCGCACACACATAGGAAGGGGTTCATGAGGAGACATTCACTGATTTTGAGCGTTCTCCAGAATCGCTGACTCTACTTTTAATACAATAATTTCACTTTTCTACTAATGTGAAATCTTGATGTCCTTGTATAAGTCTATTCCTTGTCTCTTTCTCAGGAGAGTCAGTTAGAGCTGTCTGCCCATCAGGCCACTCTGGACTATGTGAACCGGCTGGTGCAGACGTGCAGTACTGAGGACAGCCACAGAGGGCGCTGTGCACACAACAGGTTTGCAGAGGAGCAAGGAGAACTCAACCATGAGTGGCTCAGTCTGACAGAAACACTCAATACTCAGGTCAGAAAACAAACAAATTATTACAAATCATTATTAATATTGTGTGTGTGTGAGTGTGTGTGTGTGTGTGTGTGTGTGTGTATGTATGTATTTTTCTGGTCAGTCTCAATGTACACTTTCAAAACAATTAAAAAATACAATTGCAAAATAACTCTACATGTTTAATTTTAACATCACATAGCAGTCATTTATGATTTGACAGAAAATAACATATTTAAGATTTTTTTCAATCTACATATATTCAGAAATAACGTTTTTATTTGATTCATTGTTTGTAAATAAATGTTATATTATTTTTAAAGAAAAATCTAATAGGCAAGGCAAGGCAAGTTTATGTACAGTAGGCTATATACCACAATTCAGACATAAGGCCATTCAAAGTGCTCTACAGGGGCAAGATTAAAATACATAAAACACATTAAAAGAGCGAATGAATAGAAAAAAACAAATGATTATAGACTTCCATTTAAACTTAGAAGGGATTTTT
>CM047517.1:497968-500468 GCA_026122265.1 Ammodytes dubius
TGCAGTAAAGGTCCACGGGTCGGATTTGAACCCGCGACCACTGCACCACTGGAGCACCCCATGAATAACACATGTCCAAGTGTCCCTGGGCAAAGAGACACTGAACCCTAAACTGCTCCTGATAGTTAGCTTGCACCCTGCGTGGTAGCTGCTGCTGCTATCGGTGTATGAATGTGTGCTCCAGTTGTGAGTCGCTTTGGATAAAAGCGTCTGATAAATGACATGTAATGTAATGTAATGTTAAACGTGGGGCGCCCTTAACTCAGTTGGTAGGGCGTCCCCCCCCCATGGGCCTCAGCCAGCAGCGGACCCAGGTTCGATTCCAGCCCGCGGTCGCTCTCTGCATGTCACTCCCCTCTCTGCCCCATTTCAACTCTGTCTCTACACTATCAATAAAGCATAAAAATGCCCAAAAAATATCGTAAAAAAAAAATAAAAACGTTTGTACTTAAGATCCCTCTCCTCTCCATCAGGATTGTATGGAAGAGATCAACTTGTTCAGTGAGAATAAAACGCACCTGAAGCAGCTTGGAGAACAGCTGATCACCGTTAGCAACAAGACCAAGGAGACAGACGCCAACGACAAAATGCAGGACATCAACGACCGCTGGCAGCATCTGTTTGACCACATAGAGACCCGGTAAGAGAGTGTGTGTGTGTGTGTGTTTGTGTGAGTCTGTGTTTGTGTGTGTGTGTGTCTGTCTGTCTGTGTGTGTGTGTGTGTGTGAGTTGGTGGGGCCATCCACTCCGCTGTTTACAGTGCTTTTATAGGTATGGATACGACCATCGCTCCAAACACAATAACTTATTTTGTTGCTCATCTGTTGTCTCAAAGCCCAAATGCTCCCTAAACTGTCAGACGTTGCTTCAGGACTTTTTTTTCTCATTACCAACGGAACATTTTCGTTGCGTTTCACACATTTGTTGTCATAGCGTTTGCAATTTTTTTTGTTTTGTTCATGTAAACCAGTGGCCAGAACGTTAATTTTTTCTTTTCATATTATGTAGAAGAAATTGCCGTGTAAAGGGCCCTAATTTGAAGTCCAACCCTTGTTGTTGACTGCTGCAGTTGAACCCATTTGCTTGATATCTCTGTCTGTGTGTGTGTGTGTGTGTGTGTGTGTGTGTGTGTGTGTGTGTGTGTGTGTGTGTATTCCCTTTCTAAAAATAGCTTGAAGCAGAGCACAGCTGTTATTTTAATGTGCGGATTAAAATGCTAAATCTCAGATCTCAAAGCCAACTGAGGACAGAGTTATAATATCAGTAATCCATAAATACAAATCTCATTCCAACACACAGGAGGTGTGGGGCTCTATGAAGGGGGCTGGTGAAAGGTCCATGCATCGACTTAGAGCCTCTTTACTGCTCCTCTATAAGCTGCATTATGTGTTATTGTGACTGATATGTAGGCCACGACAAGTACACAGTGAACGTTGGGGCGACTGTGGCTCAGGTAGTAGAGCGGGTCGGCTGATGATCAAAGGGTTGGAGGTTCGATCCCCGCCATGCCACCTGTGTCATAGTTGTTGTGTCCTTGGGCAAGACACTTCACCCACCTTGCCTCGTGTGAATGTCGATAGTTAGCCTGCTATCGGTGTATGAATGTGTGTGTGAATGGTAACGTGGGAAAGGGAACAGGTCTCCTTGAAAAAGAGTCTTCGGTCTCAATGGGATTTACCTGTATAAATAAAGGTTAACAAAAAAAAAGTGATTTAAAGGTGGAGTCAGTCAGTTCCATGGCACAACTAGATTGGATTAAGACATATACCGAACTAGACACTCGAATGGAATCGTGTCACTTGTCTGAGTATACATGGCCTTTCAGGAATCGGATAAATGTCGGATGCATGGCTGTCTCCACTATGCTAAGTGGCGCTGTAGGCACAATTATTTTTTTCATCATGTCGAGAAATGTCAAGAATAAAGACGAATACTCCAAAATGCTATTGGAGTTAGTGGGGCATTTATGTATTTTCAGCATACTACAATTGACCTGCATGTATTGGGACATCCTATTTTTTTTCTTGCATACTAAATAGTAGGGAAGTATGGGGATTGGAACGCAGGGACTGTTTTGATCTACATTCTGAATATCATACATCTTTGGGCCTTTTTTTCATAATGACCCTTTAGTCATGTGGCTTCCACAACCGTCAAACAGTTCAGTAATTATTAACGGCCATGTGGTTGCTATGGACGCAGAGTGGTGGAATGCACAACAGTTACCGTTACATTTCTGGCAACGAGACAGTTAGTTCAAACTATAACACACACTCTCTCTCTCTCTCTCTCTCTCTCTCTCTCTCTCTCTCTCTCTCTCTACTCACACACACACACACACACACACACACACACACACACACACACACACACACACACACACACACACACACACACACTCACACACACACACACACACATGGTGGAGTCAGTGATTCTAGCTTGTTGTCAAAATCATTTATGTCCTAATCAGTGAATATCTCCTCATGATCCGCTACCT
>CM047517.1:505468-507968 GCA_026122265.1 Ammodytes dubius
GTGTGTGTGTGTGTGTGTGTGTGTGTGTGTGTGTGTGTGTGTTGTGTGTGCGCGTGTGTGTGTGTGTGTGTGTGGTTGTGTGTTGTGTGTGTGTCAGCAGCCGCTTTACGATTATGTCGTTAGATGTGTAACACAAACACAGTAACATTAACCGACAGCTGCACCTGTAATCTGCACAAGACCTCAACTAACTTTGATGCTCTTTCGGCTGTGGTGAAGTGTGTAGGACGGTCGTCCACTGGGTTACAGGGTCGGTGGTTCGATCCCCCGTCTCCCCGCCACATGTCCAAGTGTCCCTGGGCAAAGAGAAATTGCACCCCAAATTGCTCCCAATAGTTAGCTTGCACCCTGCGTGGTAGCTGCTGCTGCTATCGGTGTATGAATGAATGTGTGAATGGGTGAATGTGTACAAAACAATGTAAAGCGCTTTGAGTCTGTGAAAAACCAGGGAAAAGAGCTTTATAAATGGAGTCCATTTACCATTTACTATTTGTTGTCTTTGGCTGCCTTTGTAGTTGCAGTATAGTGCCAGGAGTAAAGTAATATTATGGTTAACATGTGCATGTTGCTAGCTACGGTGGGCCCCCTTTGTTTACATACCAGTTTACAGAGTCTAGGCTGTGTATTAACACTGGATATTTGTGTCAGGGCACACACAGTACAGACAGGTAGTGGATCATGAGGAGATATATTCAATGATTTTGACAAAAAGTTATCTCTCCAGAATAGCTGACGGCAACTTTTAAGTCTTTTATTTTTTGCTGTTTCATCTTCTTTAGCTTTTTCTCCGCTTGTACATTTGACATGTTTGTGTCTTAGACTGTTTTTCGGATTAATTATTGATTGATTGATTGATTCAATTTATTTCAGACATATCAAATTTTACAAAACAAAATGAAAAGCATAAACAAAAATAAACAAATAACATATTGAATTGATATGCCTGAAAAGGAGTAGGAAGAAGTATAACTTATTTAATCCTACCCCTTTTCCACAGCTCAATAATTCACATTTATATTAGCTTCCAGTGTTCCTTATAATCTCTTTTACAAATCTATACAATTAGTTATACTTTATTTGATATTTGATATTTTATACAGGATATTTACATTAATTAATTTAAATTTGTATTTATTTTTGGCATTTTTTACTTTATGAGACGGATTTGGAGAGACAGAGATGAAATGTGTCTGAGAGGGGAATGACATGCAGAGAACGACCGGGCTGGATTCTAACCCGGGTCTGCTGTGAAGAGGACTGAGACTCTATGGAGGGATGGGGGGGGGGGGGGGGGTCTAACCACAACACAACAAGCGCCCCCCGATTTATTTATTTTTTAAATAAATCTTTAATTCTTTCATTTTATGGTTTTAGCATAAAACATAATAAACACATGGATCCCTGATAAAAAATAATTGCTAGCTGCGGTTAGTTACACACTTTACAAAGGCGTTTCAACACTGTGTCCTTGGGTGAACCTGTTACTGCATCCAGATGTAGGAGGGGAGGAGGGATGTGTGTGTGTGTGTGTGTGTGTAGGTGTGTGTGTGTGTGTGTGTGTGTGTGTGTGTGTGTGTGTGTGTGTGTGTGTGTGTGTGTGTGTGTGTGTGTGTGTGTGTGTGTGTGTGTGTGTGTGTGTGTGTGTGTGTGTGTGTGTGTGTGTGTGTGTGTGTGAGGGGGGTAGCAGATGCTTGCTATAGCGGATGAGCCATAGCCATGGAGTAGCTTCCTCACAAGCCTGTAAGTAGCTCTCTCGTCCTAATCTCAAACCCCTTATTTCAGCCAAGCGTGTGTGTGTGTGTGTGTGTGTGTGTGTGTGTGTGTGTGTGTGTGTGTGTGTGTGTGTGTGTGTGGCTAAGGAAGAAAGGCTGAAATCGGGTGTTTTGTTATGATTATTAGGATATTGTTTAGACACGGGGGTGTGAAGGGAAAGGGAAAGGGGGGATGGGGATAGATTTGTCGGTGTAAGCGCTAGATGCACGCAGTTTCATTCAGAGCAATTTATTCTATTCTGACCGCGAGCTCATAGCAGCCGTCTTGTGTGTGTGTGTCGCGTGTGTTGGTATTTAAACGTGGTGTCAGCTTGGACAGTGTGCGTGTGTGTTGGAAGGGTGTGTGTGTGTGTGTGTGTGAGAAAGACTGTGTGTGTATGTGTGTGTGTGTGTGTGTGTGTGTGTGTGTGTGTGTGTGTGTGTGTGTGTGTGTGTGTGTGTGTGTGTGTGTGTGTGTGTGTGAGAAAGACTGTGTGTTTGTATGTGTGTGTGTGTGTGTGTGTGTGTGTGGTTTGGAAGCAGTAAGCCTATTTATATATATATGTGCATCTATGATCACAGCTGCATGATATTTACGTCACTGTTGTTGCTCTCCACCCATCCATTCATTTCCATATCCCCACATTCTGTTGAAAACATGAATGCAACCTCTAACACACACCTGCACACACTCACCAATACAAACATACGCGTGCGGATACGTCAGTCGCTAGAAATAGGACAGAAAC
>CM047517.1:512968-515468 GCA_026122265.1 Ammodytes dubius
GCGTAGCCTCGGTGCTGACGCTGTGTGACGTGTTGCTTCACGATGTGGACGCGTGTGGCAGCGACTCGGAGAACGACTCCATCCAGCAGACCACACGCAGTCTGGACCGCCGCTGGAGAAACATCTGTGCTATGAGCATGGAGCGGAGGATGAGGTGAGGTTTTTTTTTTTTTTAATTAAATAAAAATAAAACATTTTTAGGTGGGGGGGGAGGGGGGGTTAATATTTTTAATTAAATAGAAATAAAACATTTTTTTTTTTTTTTTTTTTTGGAATTTTTTATTCTTTATTTAAATAAATAAAAAATATATTCATTTTATTTTCAGGAATTTTAGTTTTTATAATTAAATTAAAAAAAAAAAAAAAGTTCAGGATTTTTTTTTAAATTAAATTAAAATTAAATACACTTTTTTTCAGGATTTCGTTGCTAACATTTAATAAAAAAACCTTTGGAAAAAAAAAAAAAAGGGAATACGGTACTTGACCCATACGGAACCGGCGTTCTATCATTATACAATCGTTATGTAAGGGATAATGTAGAGCGAACGGGTCACTCGCGAGAAATAAAGACAGAGTTGAAGAGTTTAACAACGCGTGTGGCAGCGACTCGGAGAACGACTCCATCCAGCAGACCACACGCAGCCTGGACCGCCGCTGGAGGAACATCTGTGCTATGAGCATGGAGCGGAGGATGAGGTGAGGGGGATTTTTATTTATTTATTTTTTTATTTAATTTAATGTTCTATTTTTTCAAATAAGAAAATAATTAAATTATTTTTATTTTTATTTTATTTTTTCCACTTTTTTTCTTCTTAAATTTTTTTTTGAATTTAAATTGTTTTATTATTTTTTATTTTTTATTTTTTTTTATTTTCTTTATGCTAAAAAAATAATCAAAATTGAGTTATCAGAAGTTCACAAATGTGTTTTTTGACCCTACAAAAACATACGCTTTTCTTTTAAATTTAAAATGGAGAGGAGGATGAGGTGAGGGGGGAAGGTAATTTTTATATATATATATTTTTTTTTTGTTATTTTTCTTATTAAAATAGTTTTTTTTTTTTTTTTTGCATTTTTTTTTCTAATTTATTTTAAATTAAAATAAATAAATATTATTATTATTATTATTTTTTATTTTTTTAATCTAACATTTTTTTTAATCAAAGTTGAGTTGTCAAAAGTTCAGTCAAAAACTTTTTTCTTCAAATAAGAAAATGTTTTAATAATTTTTAGTTTTTATTTTATTTTTACACTTTTTTTCTTCTTACATTTTTTTTTTAATTTAAATTGTTTTATAATTTTTAAATTTTTTTTATTTCAATTTTTTTTTATTTTCTTTATGCTAAAAAAATAATCAAAATTGAGTTATCAAAAGTTCAGTCAAAAACTTTATTTTTTTTTCATTTTTTTTATTTTTTTTACAAATGTGTTGAGAGGAGGATGAGGTGAGGGGGGGGATTGTTATATATATTTTTTAATGTTTAAATTTTTGTTATTTTTCTTATTAAAATAATTTTTTTTTTTTGCATTTTTTTTTTCTAATTTATTTTAAATTAAAATAAATAAATATTATTATTATTATTTTTTATTTTTTTTTAATGCTAACATTTTTTTTTATCAAAGTTGAGTTGTCAAAAGTTCAGTCAAAAACTTTTTTTTTTTTTTTTTTTTTTTACAAACCAAAACATACACATCACTTCAAAATCATTGAACACAAAAAGATACACAGAAACAAACACACAAAAGCATTCTCATACAATGATCGAAAGGCACGTTCTCTTATGGTACAGATGGGTGAGGTATGAAGTCACATGATATTGAAGGAAGAGAGAAACATCTGTGCCATGAGCATGGAGAGGAGGATGAGGTGAGGGGGGGGGTGGGTTAATGTTTTAATTCAATAAAAATAAAACATTTTTTTTTTCAGGAATTTTCTATTCTTTATTTAAATAAAAAAATATATATATTTTTATTTCAGGAATTTTATTTTTTTTATTAAATGAAAATAAAAATAAAACATTTGATTTTTTTTTCATGATTTTTTTTTATTAAATAAAAATTAAATAAACTTTTTTTTTCAGGATTTTTTAATTTTTTAATCAAATGGAAATAAACATAATTTTTTTATTTATGAATATTTTTTCATGCATTTTTATTTTTTTATTATTACAAATCTAAATATTTATATATATTTTCGGGAATTTTAATTGTTTTAGAGTTCAGTTAAAAACTTTTTTTTTTTTTTTTTTTTTTGACCCTACAAAAACATACCCTTCTCATCAGTCAAACCATTTAAATATTGATCTAACCTTCTTCTTCTTCTGTAAATATTGATCTAACCCTCTTCTTCTGTAAATATTGATCTTCTTCTTCTTCTTCTTCTTCTGTCTGTTCCAGGATCGAGGAGACGTGGCGTCTGTGGTGTAAGTTCCTGGAGGACTTCTCTCGTTTTGAAGACTGGCTGAAGACGGCCGAGCTAACGGCAGCTAGCCCCGAATCC
>CM047517.1:517968-520468 GCA_026122265.1 Ammodytes dubius
ACACAACACAATTTTGTTTGAACGGCCCCAATCCAGAGGGACAGAGAGAGAGAGGGAGAAATATTTAGTTGTATTGAGTTCCTCGTAGCACCTTTTAAAACACATTTTCACTCATATTTTCCATGTCTTTCTCCTAGGCGTTCCAGAGACAGGTGCATGAGCGTCTGACTCAGTTGGAGCTGGTGAATAAACAGTACCGTCGTCTGTCTAGAGAGAACCGTACTGACGCCGCCTCTAAGCTCAAGGTCATGGTCTGTGAGGGGAACCAGAGGTGGGACGCGCTGCAGAGGAGGGTCGCCGCCATCCTACGCAGACTCAAGGTAACTGTGTGTGTGTGTCTGTCTATCTATCTTTCTATGTGTCTATCTATCTATCTATCTATCTATCTATCTATCTATCTATCTATCTATCTATCTATCTATCTATCTATCTATCTATCTATCTATCTATCTATCTATCTATCTATCTATCTATCTATCTATCTATCTATCTATCTATCTATCTATCTATCTATCTATCTATCTATCTATCTATCTATCTATCTATCTATCTATCTGTCTATCTATCTATCTGTCTATCTATCTATCTGTCTATCTATCTATCTTTTTGTTAAGATTCAGTGCTTGAAGACAAAACATTTTTTTTATAGAGGGATAATTTGACTTCATTGAATATGGTCAGAATGTAAATATATATAAAACACACACACACACACACACACACACACACACACACTCACACTCTCTCTAACCCTGCCCCCCCCCCCCCCCCTACAGCACTTCACCTCCCAGCGAGAGGAGTTTGAGGGGACGCGGGAGGCCATCCTGGTCTGGCTAACAGAGATGGACCTCCAGCTCACCAACGTGGAGCATTTCTCTGAGAGCGACGTCACAGACAAGATGAGACAACTCAACGTAAGTCCATAGCTAGTGACTGTTACACACCATTTATAATACAATGTAAGTCTGATACCAATGACTTTTACCTGCTAACCTTGAGTTCTAGAAAATGTTTCTGAGAAATATTTGAACTTCAAAGACCTTTTTGCGTTCTGGACATTTTTAAAGAATGAAAATAGCATTTTTTTGCATTTTCAATTCATTTTATTGATAGTGCCGAGAGACAGAGAGGCGTAGTGAGGGCCAACGGGTGGCTAGCTGTCAGGCCGCGCCCCTAATTATTCATACATTTTAACCTCCAATAGAATGAAAACTAGCCTGGTCCAAAATAATTCACCCCCCTCAGTGTTGTCATGGAGATATGACCTAACCATACAGCTAAAATGATTTTTTTGTACCAGGCCTTAAATAGGTTTAATAATGCTGTGGAGAAAACGGCCTGTTTAACATGGGAGTCAATGAGAAATTGCTCTGTTTTGATACCTGCCTTTAGTGGACACTCGGTGAACTGCATTTTTTGTCACTTCCGCATTGGATGCTGGTATAACTTGCTCTGGTTGGGGCTTGGTTACACCCCAATGATACTATAATGTTTACATGTGTAATTCTCCATAAGCAAAACATATTACTGGTTTACTCAATCTACATTTATGACCAACATATATTTTTCTCTCTCTTATTTATCTTATTTTCTCTCTCTACATGGCTTTCAACAGGAGATAGGAACAATAAAATAAATATAGAGTAGAATAAAATAAAGATAATCCATATTTACATAAGATACATTGTAAAAACTAAAAAATCCTGTAATTCGTCATGGACATAAAAAAATATTACTGGTTATTCAATCTACATCTCTTTTTCCCCTATCTACAGGGCTTCCAGCAGGAGATCACTCTGAACACCAATAAGATTGACAGTCTGATCGTGTTTGGGGAGAATCTGATCCAGAAGAGTTTCCCTCTGGACGCCGTTCTCATAGAAGACGAGCTGCAGGAGCTTCACTCGTACTGTCAGGAAGTGTTTGGACGCGTGGCAAGGTTCCACCACCGACTGACACACAGACGCCCGGTATGTCTGTCTGTCTGTCTGTCTGTCTGTCTGTCTGTCTGTCTGTCTGTCTGTCTGTCTGTCTGTCTGTCTGTCTGTCTGTCTGTCTGTCTGTCTGTCTGTCTGCCTGTCTGTCTGTCTGTCTGTCTGTCTGTCTGTCTGTCTGTCTGTCTGTCTGTCTGTCTGTCTGTCTATCTGTCTATCTATGTGAGTGAGTGAGTGAGTGAGTGAGTGAGTGAGTGAGTGAGTGAGTGAGTGAGTGAGTGAGTGAGTGAGTGAGTGAGTGAGTGGTGAGTGAGTGAGTGAGTGAGAGAGAGAGTGAGTGAGATAATGGAAACAAAAACAAAAAAACTAATCAGTAATGGAAAGAAATATTTTAAAACTGTAAACATTTAAATCAAAATGTTTCATTGTAATTTTTACAGGTGGCTTTAAAAAAATATAATGTACAGAACATTCATTGATAGTTTTTATTTGATTACATCTTTTTAGCGTTTGCACTTTTCAAAGGGAAACTTGATTAGAAAGAATATTACAAGAATGTATCAGAT
>CM047517.1:525468-560468 GCA_026122265.1 Ammodytes dubius
TTCATTGCCCTCTCCATCTCCCCTCGTTCTAGGCCCTTCAGATTGAGCTGTGTGGTAGACAGAGAAAGGTTTCCTCACTGCAGGAGATCTCCTCTCATCTCTTACTGGAGGCTGAAGAAGCAGGTTGGTTATACGTTCCTCATTTTCAGGTCAAGATACAAGCACTGGGGTGACCGAGCCTTTTCTGTTGCTGCCCCCAGGCTCTGGAATAAGCTCCCCAGTGACGTGCGTCTCATTTCTGACCTGGGCCTCTTTAAATCCTAAAGGCTGAAAACCTATTTATTCAGGATGGATTTTAATACACAGTAGCGTGATAACACTTTGATCTTGATCTTATCTTGTTTTGATCTTGTTTGATTTTGTCTTGTTTGATTTTGTCTTGTTTGATTTTATCTTATCGTGTTTTATCTTGCTCAATCCTGTAAAGCACTTTGGTACACCGAAAGGACTGTTGTAAAGGGCTGTATAAATAAAGTACATTTACATTTACATTACATTTTATACATTGTGTTTTTTTAATTAATTTTATTCTTAAACGTACAGCTCTGGAAAAAAAATTAAGAGACCACTCCAAATATTCAGTGTCTCTTGTTTTATTATTTATAGGCATATGTTTGAGTAGAATGAACATTTGGGTATTATTCTATAAACTACTGACAACATTTTGTACCAAATTCCCTCCCAAAAATATTGTCATTAAAGAGCATTTCCATTAAGTAATGTTAGAGATGAAGATTGAAGAAAAAAATCCAGACTGGTCTCTTATTTTTTTCCAGAGCTCTATTTTTTCTACTATGCTTTCATTTTCTACGCACATTCTAAAGCAGTTTGTCACCCTGTCTGTGAAAAGCGTTATATATATATAAATACATTTTACTTTTTTTTTTTTAATTTTTTATTTAATTTTATTTCAGACATATCAAAAACAATACAAAACTAAATGAAAAGCATAAAAATACAATGAACAATTTATGTTTAAATGACTTCACACACACAAAAAAAAAAAGAAAACAAATTATCTGTTTGGATGTGATATGCCTGAAAAGGAGCAGGAAGAAGTATACATTTATTTAATCCTACCCCTTTTCCATAGTAAAAAAAATAAAAATATTTATTATATTCGCTTCTTGTAATCCATATAATCTCTATACAATCAATATACTATACTTTCTTTACATATATTATTTACTTGATTTTCACCATCACCACTGCATTTGTTTTAACTGAATTAATTTTTTAAGCTCTTTTATTGTAATTCTTTATTTCTTTTGATCTTTTTTATCTTGCTAGGATTTTGTGTTTCTCTGTTTTATTCTGTCACTCTGTTGTTATTGTTGTTGTTGTGTTTGTTGTGCGCTCGTTGGCGTTGTAAATGAGGGGAACCTCAATGCCTTTCGAGTTTGTATAAATAAAGGTTTTCATTCATTCATTCATTTACCTTACAGACAGTCTAGAGGCCAAGGAGAAAGTTCACGTCATCTGCAACAAGCTGCGTCTGCTGCTGCGACAGACGGCTGCCGACCTGCACACGCTACGGAACACACTGGTACGGATATTTAACTTTAAATTTTTATTTATTTTTTTGTTTTTTAAAGATTTCTTTTTGGCATTTTTATGCTTTATTGATAGTGTAGAGACAGAGTTTTTTTTTTTTTTTTTTAGTTTTTTTTTTTGGCATTTTTATGCTTTATTGATAGTGCAGAGAGACAGAGTTGAAATGGGGCAGAGAGGGGAGTGACATGCAGAGAACGACAGCGGGCTGGAATCGAACCCGGGTCCGCTGCTGGCCGAGGCCCACGGGGGGGACGCCCTACCAACTGAGCTAAGGGCGCTCCCTTTTTAATTTGTTTTAATTTAATTTAGGAATTTGTTTTCAGAAATATGTAAAAGTTCCCCTTAGCACCTTTAATAATAATCTGGTTTATGAAGGCTTTTCTGGGGATTTTGTTTTCATACTTTTAAAGGTGTAGTCAGTGATTCTGGAGAACGCTTGTCGTCAAAATCATATTGCTTACATACCAGTAACTAGTTCAACAATTTTGTATGTAATGACTCAAGCAATGAAATTAAGACTATTAGTTTTATTGGGAACGACTATTCAGCTTCCATAAGTATAGTTCATTTTGACTGACATGACATAAGCAAATGACAATGTTATAAAACAGCAGAGAATTGTATGAAAGCAACTGATACATGTCCAAAAGCATTTGCAATTTGTTCAGAGGAAGGAGAAACTGCTACTATGATGTGCTCAAATGACTAAATGTTGCGGAGGTTGAACTAATAGTTATGAGAATTTTCATTCTGATCTGAGAAAAGCACTAAAGCAACTGAGAAAAACTGTAACACTGGCTTTTTTTCTCAGCGTGCACACAGTACCGACATATAGAGGTTTGTGAGGAGATATTCACTGTTTTTGACAAAAAAGGGATTTTGACAACGAGCATTCTCCAGATTATTTTTTTATTTTTTATTACTTGCCGCTTACTTTGTTCACTACAACCAACGTCATCAATTTGCTCCTCTATCTGAAGCTTTCAGACTCAGCTATGTGGGAACCATTTTAATTTATGGCTCCATCATATTCTGAATATTTTCCCAGAGGTTTCCTGGAATAGATTATCTCATATGAACGGCTACAAATGACTGTGATTTTGTCGGTGCACTTTCAAAGAAAAATTATCCCAATTTATGTGAGTGCAATTTAGAGAATACTGTGTTCAGTGCACAGTAGGTCAACTTTTGGTTTATTTCAACCAAACCACGTACTTGCAAGGTCTGTGTAGATGGTTAAAACCACCAGCATATACCTACTTTACCAGTGGAAATATGAAGGTGTATTGAGCTCTGAGATCCTATGTAGTATAAATGTGCAAACATTTTAGAAATCGCTTCATCCTAGCCTGAGAAAAGGCAGAAAGAGTGTTTTATGGTCTCACTGTCTAACCCTTACATATTCCCATGTGTGACATAAAACATGGTGAAAATGTAGGGTTAGGAAGACCCATTAGTTGGTTTATCGTCTGTCTGCATCAGAGGAAAAATGCGAAAAAGAACATTTATGTAAATCTAGTCTAGTGTGCGTCAGTCTCTCAAACAACAAACAATAGCATAAAAGCTGCCAGGCTCTGACGCGTGTGTGTGTGTGTGTGTGTGTGTGTGTGTGTGTGTGTGTGTGTGTGTGGTGTGTGTGTGTGTGTGTGTGTGTGTGTGTGTGTGTGTGTGTGTGTGTGTGTGTGTGTGTGTGTGTGTGTGTGTGTGTGTGTGGTCTCCTAGGAAACCTGTCCTACCAGCTCTGAGATGGACAGCATTGGTTTAGGAACTCTCAGCTCTCCTTCACTGATGCACAAGGTAACAGCTCAATACAGCTCAACACACACACACACACACACACACACAAAATTCTACACACTGCAGGTTTAATTGAAAAATATAAAAAAACAATAGTAGGCCTAAATGAAAGATTTGAACTCTGGCTTTATCCAAAATCTAGGTTTTAGTTTTTTAAAGAGATGAACATTTAAACAGAACTAGTGGCATAAGGTGGCAATATCTATATTGCCACCTTTGCATATTTATTCAAACAATTCTGAAAAACATTGACATTACAACATCTCTGGAAACACTGTCATAGTTGTTAGTTGCCTATGTTTTAAAGTGTGACACATGTGACATATTCTGTTTTTTTTCTTTCAGGAGGAGACCGTTGCACTGGGAGCTACAGCTGGAAAACCAGCGACTAGAAGGTACATTGACAAGCTTAAACTTTACTTTTTTCTAAAGATTATTTTTTGGCATTTTCAAGCTTTATTAGACAGTACAGAGTTGAAATGGGGAGACACAGAGAGAGAGAGAGAGAGAGAGAGAGAGAGAGAGGGGAGATGACCTGCAGTAAAAACACCAGCGCCGTCATTTCGCATCACACATTTGCATTTTGAATTTTTTCGAACTGAGTTAGATTTTTCTAGGACGTCGCTTCTTAAAGTGAGACGCGACAAAATTCACATTTCAAAACATTCGCTTTTACGTGCCGTTTATTTGCGTCGCGCCCGGTGTGCCAAGGCCTTAAGTCTAAGTTTAGTCTAAGTCTAAGTTTAGTCTAGTCTAAGTCCACTCCACTTATTAACATCAGTCATGCAAACATACCCACCAAAGGATTTGATTCCCGGATGAAGTATCTCCAATTGAAATATCTCACTTTGCATGTAATGAGTCTATATAATATATTATTTTCACCTTTTAAGTTGAATTACTGAAATAAATTAACTTTTGCACGATATTCCAATTTTTCGAGTTTCACCTGTATAACGTCTGTCACTGTATGACTGTGTGTGTGTGTGTGTGTGTGTGTGTGTGTGTGTGTGTGTGTGTGTGTGTGTGTGTGCGTGCGTGCGTCCATGCGTGCGTCCATGCGTGTGTGTGCGTGTGTGTGTGTGCGCGTGTGTGTGTGCTTGGACAATGACCACCATAACCACCTCTAACCACGCTGTCTGTCCATCCATTCTTCCAGGGATGATCGGAGGGACGCTCCCCCAGGAAGACCCTCTTCTATCGGGTTCTGCGAGCGGCTTTCCCCCTCCACCTGCTCTTCCTGGTTCTTTTAGTTCTGACCTGCCTGGTGCCTCTGTCTGAAGAGGACTACAGCTGCACACTCACCAATAACTTTGCCCGATCGTTTTACCCCATGCTACGCTATACCAACGGCCCCCCGCCAACGTGAAAACTTCCCTGAAAAATTCATCTTGGAGTTGGACTGAAAAAAAAAAACTCCCAAAAAATTCTAAATTGGACCCCTTAAAAGCTACAGTGCGTAACTTCTGTCGCCCCCCATGAGGAATTCTGAGCAATTATAACAACACTGTCGGTGCATCTACATCTTCGGTGATTGTGCATGGATTTTATACCTTCTGCTGTACGTCCAGGTTTTTTCTTAACAATATCGACAACATTTCTTGGGCTCTTCTTGAGGATTTTTCTGAGCTCCTGCACCAGTGTCAGGGGGGGACACCAGTTTATAAATGCTGCCATACTGAGAAATACAGAGAGAGTTTTGTGGAGTTGATAATAGGCTTAATCAACTTTGTGTCAAACCTTTGAGTGGAAACCGACATTCATTTATATGAAAAAGTTACGCACTATAGCTTTATCAGTGTAAGGATCCACGTGCAAAAAAACATCTTCTCCCTTCCACTGAAAAGCAAAAGGAGCGCCGCCCCTAAATGTTTGAAGTTTTCTTGACTAAATTGTATTGGTGTATTTAAAAACGTATTTATTGTTTTATGGAGTTCCAAGCTTATATAATATTTGAAGGAAAAAAATGAAGCCATATCATTGGAAAGTTTGACAGGTTTTGCCATTTTTATATGTAGATTTTGCCATCCAACATTTTCAACATACGGTGTAAAGAAGAAAAAATCAACATTATATTTTCAGTTTTTGCTGTACTTTCACTTGTCTGTTAGGTATAATTTGAAGGATAAAATGTTATGCGATTGGTTGGCAGATCCAGAGTGGCACTGGGCAGATCCAATAGTTTTAAACTTCAACAGACAACCCGCCTTCAAGTGAGTGTACATCTGTCAATTGAGCGATTCCAGACCTTCTGTACAAATGAAATGAAGTACGATGGTCTGGTAGCACCAGGCTACATTTTACTACCAAAGCAGTCAGAAATGAAGGAGTACAAATAGCCATTTTCTACCACTGTATCTATTTTTACATAGAAGGCCGCCAATTGTGGAAAAAGCAGAATTTTGTACAGAAAAGAAAAAATGTCTGTATTTTGTCATTTGGTTTAGAAATATTTAAGATATAAAGCTATAGAATGTAAGATATGTTTTTTAAAATGATGGCAGTGTGCCAATCTGAAGACATGCCTTTATGTGGCCAACACAATGACTGGAACGTCCTGAGATAATGTACTTATGATGGTATCATTCTGTATATAAAAGACAAACTCTACAGAGAGAAGAAATTGATAAATTATTATTGTTTTTTGCGTGGGGCACTGTCACCACACTGAATTCAAAATGAGGCAATAGTTTGAAATGCTTTCATATTGTATTTTTGTGGCTTCTGATTTTGAATTTGGGCGCTACTTTATTTGAGAGAGAGAGAGACAGACACAGAGAGAGACAGAGACAGACAGACAGACAGAGAGACAGACAGACAGACATTTACATATTTTCTTATGCTAATATCCATGGCCAGTATTTTGGAGGGTCATTTTTGGAATGTTGTAGCAGATCACTGAACATAAACATTTTGCAAAATAAGGCACAGACCCTAATATGAAATGAAAAAGCTGCATTTTGCAATTATCAACCACTAAGGGGCGGAAAGAGTACAAACGCACTGACGAAAAAAAAACACATTTTTCATATAAACATAGTCATTGAAGTGCTTTTTACTTACATACATAGTAGCATAAAACTGCCAACTGCTGAGAAAAAAAAAAATGTATTTCTCTTTAAGCTAGATATCCCACTGCCATTTTGCTGCTTTTACGTGGAAAAAAAAACATTTTTAAAATAACAATAATATATCCAACGCTGTCTTGAGTTGACCGCATTGAGTACAGTTTTAAATGGTAAAAGGACTTGACTTATATAGCGCTTTTTAGCCGATTTTCTCAGCCCCAAAGCGCTTTACATA
This sequence comes from Ammodytes dubius, assembly GCA_026122265.1. Classification (NCBI taxonomy): domain Eukaryota; kingdom Metazoa; phylum Chordata; class Actinopteri; order Uranoscopiformes; family Ammodytidae; genus Ammodytes; species Ammodytes dubius. The sequence goes on from CM047517.1 coordinate 532,123, forward strand.
TCTTACCACATTCACCCATTCACACACACACACCGATGAAATTAAAACCAGTCATACCTCTGGAAATCTGATGGAAAAAAACCACAAAAACGTGTGTAAAGTTTTATTTTATTTTGTGAATTCTTATTTATCGGACGAATAGATTGTCATTTTTTTGATGGACAATAAACCGTGTTTGAAATGATTTGCTTCAGAATGTTTGTTTGTGTGTGTGTGTTCACTGTTATCACTGGACAAGAGCAAGACATATGAGAAAGAGAGTGTGTGTGTGCGTGTGAGCGTGTGTATGTATTATGTACAAAGCGCCAAGAGAAATATTTTCAGCATCAGATATGTATAAGCGTGAACGTGTGTGTTTGTGTGTGAGTGTGTGTGTGTGTGTGTTTCTGTGTGTGTGCGTGTGTGTGTGTGAGAGAGAGAGAGAGAGAGAGAGAGAGAGATATAGTGCATGCATGTACAAACCACAGACATCAGGAAAGAGAAGACAGTGAACATATATCTGTCTAGTAGGATAATATTTTGACACTAAGGTTGAATTTACACTGATTAAAAAAAGTGGCACAGCTCATAAAATGTACTTCCAAAAATAGTCAGAATTTATGCTTTTGGTATTAAATAACCCAATGTTGTTTTCCATGAGAACACTGGTGTGATTCATGAGACCATAATCAAAGCACCATAGTTCAGTAGTTTCAGGAAGAATAGCCAACAGTCGCTCATGTCTGTAAAGCCAAATTCAACAATACTAGCAAGCTATTCACAGATGGTCACATTCAACTTTTTTCTCCATTCAAGAAAGTGTACAAATGTGTGTGCTAATATCTATCCATCTATCTGTCAGTCTGTCTATCTATCTATCTATCTATCTATCTATCTATCTATCTATCTATCTATCTATCTATCTATCTATCGGGCCCATATTGTTGAAAAAAAATTCTCTTGTATGTAGCAAGCTAATGTGTGTAGGAGCAGCCGTCAACACATGTTAACTAGATTAATTTGATCAAACATTTATTGGAATTAGTATAGGCTACACAATGATGTGTATTTTATAAACTACTACACTTTTCCCGTGTTTTATGTCTAGCTTGTGATACAATGTATGCAAGAAAATGCATAGCCTACAGTTAGAATGATAATATGCTAACATTTGGTATATCATAGGACTTCAAAGTTATCTTAAAAGTAATAATTAGTAATTGGTTCTGTAAAATCTTTAAAGGAATACTTCACCCATACGAAACCAGCGTTCTATCATTATAAAATAACTATTATAATATAATGAATGAGGTTTTTCTTCCCTCAGTCTTCCCTTAGTCTTCCCTTGGCCCAGCTGTCCTGTTAATCCTGACCCTTACTGTGATGTCACAGTAAGGAAACCGTAGGGTTAGACAGTGAGACCATAACACACTCTTTCTGCCTTTTCTCAGGCTAGGATGATCCGATTTCATTTTTTTTTTGCACATTTATACTAAATAGGATCTCCGAGTTCAATACACCTTCATATTCCAACCGGTGAAGTAGGTCTTTAACATTTAAGGCTTTGGTTTTGTCATATTAGGTGTCGGATTTGTAAGAAAACCCTTGCACAGAGCTGTGCCACATCTCATATTGTATAAATCCATCCTTAGTTCAACCAGAGAATTAAAAAAAAGCTTTCTATATATTAACAGTCATGTTGTTTGAAAGGCCACAAACTGCTGCTTCTCCGCTCCACTGACACGTGTAGTTTGTACAAAGACAGTTAGAAAGCTCCTGCACCAACAGAACAGGTTAACAGGACTACAACACCCAGAGTACACAATAGTAAATGACAGAGGAAAACACTATAGTATGATATAGAAAAAAAATGCATTTTTTGAATTTGTTCGTGTGTGTGTGTGTGTGTGTGTGTGTGTGTGTGTGTGTGTGTGTGTGTGTGTGTGTGTGTGTGTGTGTGTGTGTGTGTGTGTGTGTGTGTGTGTGTGTGTGTGTGTGTGTGTGTGTGTGTGTGTGTGTGTGTGTGTGTGTGTGTGACTTAACAACCCTTATGAAAATGAATTCTTAGGCTTATACTGCGTTGACCACATGCACATTGGAAGGTCCGCTTGTTTGTTTTTTCAGGCTTAAACGTTTACACAGCGAAAGGTGAAAAAAAGTGATACAAATACTGTAATTTTTAAAAAAGATTTTCAAATGGACCTGGCAGGGCAATTCAGCGAACTGTATAGTGCAACATTCACAAGAAATATTTTTTTTTTACGCAAAAAAAACGAAATATACAAAGATTTTTTTTTTCATATGCAATCAATTTCAAAGACTAAAAACATCTCGATGAGAGGGGAAAAAAAATTACCTCACAACAGCATTTTTTTTTTTTTTTTTTTTTTTTTAACAATTTTCTTTTTCAATATTTGTGGGATGGGTAAAAACCATGAGGGTGGGGGGCGCCTTTAGCTCAGTTGGTAGGGCGTCCCCCCCATGGGCCTCGGCCAGCAGCGGACCCGGGTTCAATTCCAGCCCGCGGTCGTTCTCTGCATGTCACTCCCCTCTCTGCACCATTTCACCTCTGTCTCTCTGCACTATCAATAAAGCATAAAAATGCCGAAAAAATATATTTAAAAAAAAAAAACATGAGGGTACAGTGTCAGTTTGTTTTCCACAGCCCCGTTACCCTTGTAGCGCAGTTTCTATGGCGACTCGATCGAGGACGATGTAATCCGTTGTTTCGACCGATGGACCGGCGTCCTCGGCCTCCAGGGACCACCGCTCCGGATGCATGTAACTGGGAGGGGAAAAGTAACGGGTTATTTAACAAATCAAATCAAATCAAATCAGTTTTATTTGTATAGCCCAAAATCACAAATACATTTGTCTCAGTGGGCTTTACATTTCATACAATATGATATATGATACAATATGACAACCTGCCCTTACACCCTTAGCTCGGCTGAGAAAAAACTCCCAGTAAAAACCCTTTACCGGGATTTAAAAAAATTGAAGAAATCTCAGGGAGAGTCGACAAATATGAAGTTAAAAAGTATGTTTACTCAAGTATACATATGAAATTAAGCTTAGCTCGAAACTCCAAATTGAAATCCTAAATCTTCTTGATATAACCTTGTCTATTCTCTGAGATTGAAGTCGTAAATCCAATCCAGTGTAAATAGCCCCAAAATGGACTGGCTTGCAGTGAAAAGAACCCCCCTTTAGTCTAAGTCTAAGTCTAAGTCTAAGTCTAAGTCTAAGTCTCTCTTTGGTGGGCATATTTGCATGTCTGGTGTTAATAAGTGGAGTAAGTTTCCTGACGCTCATGAAACTTACTCCACTTGTTAACACCAGTCATTCAAATATACCCAGCAAAGGATTTGATTCTCGGATGAAGAGAAATCAATTTTGAGAGGGGGTGCTTTTCACAGCAAGCCAGTCCATTTTTGGGCTATTTACATTGAACTCCATTCATTTTCTGTAGGATTAGGGTTGGGCTAGGGTTGCTATCTCCCACATGGAAAGTCTGACGCTCATGAAACTTACTCCACTTATTAACATCAGTCGTGCAAATATACCCACGGATGAAGAGAAATACATTTTGAAAAGCACCCCCTCTCAAAATTGATTTCACTTCATCCGAGAATCAATTCCTTCAGTAACTTTTTTGCGATTTTTTGTCAAAAAAAATTAGGAATGTTCGCGAAAAAAAAAGTTTCGCTTCTTAAAGTGAGACGCGACAAAATTCACATTTCAAAACATTCGCTTTTACGCGCCGTTTATTTGCGTCGCGCCCGGTGTGCAAAGGCCTTAAGTTTAAGTCTAAGTCTAAGTCTAAGTCTAAGTCTTAGTCTAGTCTAGTCTAGTCTAGTCTAGTCTAGTCTAGTCTAGTCTAGTCTAGTCTCTATTTGGTGGGTATATTTGCATGACTGATAATAATAAGTGGAGCAAGTTTCCTGACGCTCATGAAACTTACTCCACTTACTAACATCAGTCATGCAAATATACCCACCAAAGGATTTGATTCTCGGATGAAGAGAAATACATTTTGAAAAGCACCCCCTCTCAAAATTGATTTCTCTTCATCCGAGAATCAATTCCTTTAGTGACTTTTTTGCGATTTTTTGTCAAAAAAAAGTTCGGAATGTTCGCGAAAAAAAAAAAAGTTTGGAAGGTTTGCGAAAAAGTTCGGAATGTGTATTAATTTTTTTTTTTTCGCGAACATTTCAAACTTTTTTTTTTTTGCGAACATTCCGAACTTTTTTTTTTGTTCGCGAACATTCCGAACTTTTTTTTTTTTCGCGAACATTCCGAACTTTTTTTTTTCGCGAACATTCCGAACTTTTTTTTTTTCGCGAACATTCCGAACTTTTTCGCAAACCTTCCAAACTTTTTTTTTTTTCGCGAACATTCATAATTTTTTTTTGACAAATACAGTTGGGGGATCCTTATATATGCGGGTTACCTAAGTAAGGCTGCACCCTACTACAGTCTCTCTAGTCTAGTCTAGTCTTTCTTTGCTGGGTATATTTGCATGACTAGTGTTACTAAGTGGAGTAAGTTTCATGAGCGTCAGACTTTCCTTGTGGGAGATAGCAACCCTAGCTCAACCCTAACCCTACAGAAAATGAATGGAATTCAACGTAAATCGCCCCAAAAATGGACTGCCTTGCTGTGAAAAGCACGCCCTCTCAAAATGGATTTCTCTTCATCCGAGAATCAAATCCTTTGGTGGGTATATGTCGTAACTCTAAATGAAAGCCATTCATTTAAAACATTCATGTAAGGACTTCCACTTTGTTTAAACTATAGGCAAATGTTAAGCAGAAAATAAAAAGTCAACGAGGTGTCATGTAGGTCCCTTCAGTACAGTTATATAGTCCAGGAAAGGCTGACATATCTGTTTAAACTTCTCTGCTTTCCCTGACATCTCATAACGGATTTTCTCCATATATAGAGAGCTAGAGAACTCTAATTTCAAAATTAACAGATGTGTTTCGCCATAAAAAAATACACCATTTTTGAGTTCATAATTTACAGAAGCTACGGTGGCCTTCAAGGACAAGAAGCTATAGTTACTAAAGATGGCATCATCCACCACTGCCTCAAATCTTTCCACAATATCAAGTGATGAGGTGAAGATGTATTTAGTTATTTATTCTATAGTGCTTCTTCTCCTTGGTCTTCCAACAGGTGCATTTCCCCAGGACGTTCACTATATATATAAAAACTTGCAAGGCTGTTAAGTTTGTCCATTCTGTGCTACTATAGAAACATGGCGGTGCAACATGGCGGCCTCATTATCCCCCAACTCGTATCGATACAAACACCAAAATAAATCTAAGATCTTGGTAACTTACTCATTGCTTTCCATGTGAGCCACCATTATATTCTGGAAAGTAGGCGCGTCTTGAAGGTGTACAGCCTGCATCTGTCCATCCAGATTGGGGTCTCCAGTGGTGTGGTTAGGGGGGGTCCGGTCAGGGTATGACTGCCCCATATCGGGCTCTGTTTTGGGGTAAGGGGGTTGGGTGGTGGTGTATGGATGCTGGTCCGTGTCGGAGCTGGGAGGAGATGATTGTTCGCTGCTGCCACTGCTGCTGCTGTTGCTGTCATTGTTGTTGTTTTCGTTGTTGTTGTTGTTTGTTGTGTTTGCGTCTAACATCTCAAGCAGAAGGTCGTAAACAAGCACAACGTTCTTCCTCTTCATGGAGGAAAGGTGGTCCATGCCTTTGTTACTGTGGAGGGGGAGAGGGAGAAGACCACAGTTAAAAGGTGCAGTGTGTAATATGACATCATCAAGAAAGTTCTACAAAGTTCTAGAATGCAACGCTCCCTGGGTAACCCCACCCCTTTTCGAATAATAACAGAAGCTACAGCGGCCTTCAAGGACAAGAACAATTCAAAATTTTAAACAATCCACCTGATGACATTCCAAAAACATGGATGCCTCCATAAGACTCACCCTCTCAATGTACAAAATGTAATATTAATATTTGTAATTCTCCGCTCAGGAAGATAATTCAGATTATTGGCAGAGGTGATTTTAAACCAGTGAGGACATATTTATGAATGAGGATATTGATTTTTTAGCTAATATATTACTTAAAATGTTACACAGTGCCCCTTTAAAACATTACTTTTTTGTATTACACTTTTTCGAGTAATGTTTGAATAAATATGCAAATGTGGCAATAAGCAATATATCTTATTAATTATGTGTGTAAACCTGACAGGCATATTTGGCGCTTTTGGTGTGAGCGCAGGGTGAGAATTAGAATATTGTTTTTTAAAATGTGTGGAATTTGACAAAGACAATGGTTGGTCCCTATAGTCTCCGGTTCACTGAATATATTTGCAACACAGCGGTTGGTCCACTCCAAATCCAGATGTTCTGTTATAACCAAAGTTACTCAGACACTTTGAATACATTTTTTAGAGAGTTTGTTTTTGAGTTTACTTTAGTTTATTCACACGTCATCATCTTATTATTAAGAAAAAACTGGGTCAAACTCACACGTGTCACAAATATAGCTGCCAAAATAATTGGTCTCCCCACACCCACACTGTCAGAACTGAATCTCAAGGCCATCTCACGCATTGCATCCACGATAGCACAGGACAACACTCACCCACTCAACTGCCACTTCACCATTATGCCCTCCAGATGCAGGTACAGGTCCCTGTTGTGCAGGGCTCGCTATGGCAAAAGCCTGGTGTGTGTGTGTGTGTGTGTGCCTGGTGCCTGCAGCCATAGCAGCCCTCATCAAAAGGCCAAGATAAATCACCCCAGTCCCACCCTGTTTATATGTCCTGTATGTATGTTTACTTTGTTTCTGTCTATTGTCTGTCGGCGTGCGGCCCATAAATGTACATGTGATGTGAAAAAGAAGTTCCCCTTGGGGACAATAAAGTCTGAAGTCTAAAGGCCAGGACACACCAGTCCGACTACCCGAAAATGGTGACTGCCGATTCAGGGAGCTCCAGTCTTCCCGTCGCGGCCGAAAAAGTGCAAAGAACACACCAAACCGACTGTTGCCTTTCCGTACGCTCTGCGCTTGCGCGGGACGTAATGTCTCCATAACAGCAGGCGGCGCTAATCTGTATTGTGGCCCGAAAAAATACGGAAGCCGGAAATTATGGGACGGCTCTCTAGACCATAAACATAGATAGAAATACGTATTTATATTTATGGACCATAAAGAGCACCATTTTTAGCAGAGAGTGTCGAGCATGGTGTCGAGCAGTCAACAAGGGTTGAAGCATGTGAGTACTCGCTGAACGAAACAAACAAACATATTAAAACGATGGCTAACTGTTGTTAGCTGTTTGTGCTACCCGCCTCACTTCCGGGCTTCACTGATTTGCTGGCCCTCCACAAATCAAATTGCTTCAACTGAAAGACTGTCCGCCGCCTGAACATGTTCAATCGGCTCAAAAAAAGCCCGACGACATCTACGACGACCGATTTCACGGCACACACCAAACAGATTCGTGTCTCCGAGCCCTCCCGACTCTACGACGGCGATTATCGGGCCGGTGTGTCCTGGCCTTAAAAGTCTAAAGTCACACACACACACTCTTTCCTGACCCTACCTGATGTGGCGTATGTGTGACATCAGCATAGTAAGGTGTCCACACACACACACACATCATTCATTCATTCATTCATTCATTCATTCATTCATTCATTCATTCACCTGATGTGGCGTATGTGTGACAGCAGCATAGTGAGGTGCCCCAGTCTTAGCGTCTGCTGCTGGGAGCTCAGGCCCAGTTTGGAGATGGACCAGACCAACGCATCGATCACACAGTCCAGCAGACGCAGAAGCTTGTTCCTGCTCTCGCTCTCCTCCGCTGACTGAGGAGAACTGGAACACAGGTCTACAGACAGACAGACAGACAGAGAGAGAGAGAGACAGACAGACAGGGAGAGAGACAGACAGACAGGGAGGGAGAGAGACAGACAGGGAGGGAGAGAGACAGACAGGGAGGGAGAGAGACAGACAGGCAGGGAGAGAGACAGGCAGACAGACAGACAGACAGACAGACAGGGAGGGAGAGAGACAGTGAGAGAGACAGACATACAGACAGACAGACAGACAGACAGACAGACAGACAGACAGACACACAGACACACAGACAGACACACAGAAAGACACAGACAATTCAAATATGTTAGTCTATTCAAATCTATCAAACTGTGTGTGTTGACAATTAACAACATAATGAACAAATCCTTCTGTTATAACCTTCAGAATAGTGCTAGGAATGATCATGGAAAGTTTAGTTGATGTAAGTGCATTAGAAGTTGAGATTTTTTATTTTTGTTACACAGATCTGCAAGACACAGCAAGACAGACAATTACAGACAAACCACCCCCTCTCAAAATTGATTTCTCTTCATCCGAGAATCAAATCCTTTGGAGGGTATATTTGCATGTCTTATGTTAACAAGTGGAGTAAGTTTCATGAGTGTCAGGAAACTTACTCCACTTATTAACATCAGTCCATTTTTGTTTTGGGGCTATTTACATTGAATTCCATTCATTTTCTATAGGGTTAGGGTTGGGCTAGGGTTGCTATCTCCCACATGGAAAGTCTGACGCTCATGAAACTTACTCCACTTATTAACATCAGTCATGTAAATATACCCACCAAAGGATTTGATTCTCGGATGAAGAGAAATACATTTTTTGAGGGGGTGCTTTTCACAGCAAGCCAGTCCATTTTGGGGCTATTTACATTGAATTCCATTCATTTTCTGTAGGGTTAGGGTTGGGCTAGGGTTGCTATCTCCCACAAGGAAAGTCTGACGCTCATGAAACTTACTCCACTTAATAACATCAGTCATGAAAATATAGTTGTATTAAGTAGTATTGTGAAAAACCACTGTTGGTTAGATAATGTCCGTTAGAGATGGTTGTACAGGAGAAATATACAGACGCAAACAGACAAGGTTTAGTCAAATAAAACACCTAGAATGTACATGTTGGACCTTTTGATTTATACTAGTATGGTAAATGGTAAATGGTAAATGGACTTGACTTATATAGCGCCTTCTAGACGATTTTCTCAGCCCCAAAGCGCTTTACATATCTTACCACATTCACCCATTCATACACACACTCATACACCGATGGCAGTATGAAAGAAGACATGTTATGGAAGCAATAATAATCTCAAACTTGATTGAAAAACAATGTTTTCATGTGCAGTATTTTGCCTTAAATACTGTGCACATGTAGACAAATGAAACCTTCACAAACACCATTCCAAGTTGTGACATTTACACAACTCAATTCAATTCCCCATTTCCAAGTAAACTAGAACTGCAAGCAGTTGTGAACGGGGCCAAGCCTCCCACGCGACTCGGGATCGGGCGTCGTCGTCCCAGGCGCCGGCCCCTCGCTTCACGGTATCCGGGGATGTAAAGTTTTTGAATGTGGGATGTTCGGTGTGGAAGTTATAGCCCCAAAGGCGTTTTCTTTGCTTTTTGTGGTTTTGGCGCCCCCTATGGATGACATTCGCAAAACTATGTTTGATAGAAAGATGCAGCTCAATGTACCAAACAAGTGGATGTTACATTTTTCAATGTGCGATGTTTGGTTGGGGAGTTATGAGCAAAATGAAATTGTGAACCTCTCCATTGTAAAGAGACTTTTTTGAATTTTCCCATTTTCCCGCCGAAAGACTTAGGAAATGGTGAAAAAAGGCAAAAAAATTGAAAAACTCTTTTTTTTAATAAGTCCGGCATACATAGGAATTTCTTGCCCATATTTTTTTTTATAGACTCAGGTATGCCCCATGATAGTCTCCCTTGAGTTTCAAGAAAATCCCTCTTTTTTTTTTTTTTTACGGATTTTCGCAAATCTTTAAAGCGCTACCGTTTGGTCTTCCGATGGTCGTAGAAGAATTATTTGACCAACTTTTGCTCGTGGGAGTTGGTAGAGCATAATGTTTTTGGTTTCGTATAAATCGGGCGAAAACTGTAGGAGGAGTATGTTTTGGTGACTGACACAGTTTTTGCGATATAGCGAAAAATGTATATATACGCAAATGGGCGTGGCCTATCTCAAAAGATGCATCTAACTTGTGTGCATCAGTGGATATAAAGTTTTTGACTGTCGGACTTTCGGTGCGGAAGTTATAGCCCAAAACGCCTTTTCCTTTGTTGTAGCGCCACCTAGTGGCCGGGATGTCTGAATTTTTTCCTCTGCGTACGTACCATGGACCTGGATAAGCCATGCAAGTGGCATGTCCCAACCCTTTACGGTTTGGGCTGCAGCACCACTTTTACGCATGGAAGAATAAGAATAAAGAACTAGAACTGCAAGCAGTTGTGAACGGGGGCCAAACCTCCCACGCGACTCGGGATCGGGCGTCGTCGTCCGCGGCGCCGGCCCCTCGCTTCACGGAATCCGGGGATGTAAAGTTTTTGAATGTGCGATGTTCGGTGTGGGAGTTATAGGCCCAAACGCGTTTTCTTTGCTTTTTGTGGTTTTGGTGCCCCCTATGGATGACATTCGCAAAACTGTGTTTGATAGAAAGATGCAGCTCAATGTACCGAACAAGTGGATGTTAAATTTTTCAATGTGCGATGTTTGGTTGGGGAGTTATGAGCAAAATGAAATTGTGAACCTCTCCATTGTAAAGACACTTTTTTGAATTTTCCCATTTTCCCGCCGAAAGACTTAGGAAATGGCGAAAAGAGGCAAAAAAATTGAAAAACTCTTTTTTTTAATAAGTCCGGCATACATAGGAATTTCTTGGCCATATTTTTCGTATAGACTCAAGTATGCCCCATGATAGTCTCCCTTGAGTTTCAAGAAAATCCCTTTATTTTTATTTTTTTAAGGGATTTGCGCGAATGTTTGAAGCGCTACCGTTTGGTCTTCCGATGGTCGTAGAAAAATTCTTTATGCTATTTTTGCTCGTGGGAGTCGGTAGAGCATAATGCTTTTGGTTTCGTCCAAATCGGGCGAAAACTGTAGGAGGAGTATGTTTTGGTGACCGACACAGTTTTTGCGATGTAGCAAAAAATTTATATATACGCAAATGGGCGTGGCCTATCTCAAAAGATGCAACTGACTTGTGGGCATCTGTGGATATAAAGTTTTTGACTGTCGGACTTCCGGTGCGGAAGTTATAACCCAAAACGCCTTTTCCTTTGTTGTAGCGCCACCTAGTGGCCGGGATGTCTGAATTTTTTCGTCTGCGTACCAGGCACGGACCTGGATCAGCCTTGCAAGTGGCATGTCCCAACCCTTTACGGTTTGGGCTGCAGCACCACTTTTACCACTTTTTTTACATGGAAGAATAATAATCCCTACAAAATCAATAGGGTTCCCAGCCCTACTCGGGCTTGGCCCCCTAATAAAGAATAATCCCTACAAAAACAATAGGGTTCCCTGCCCCGCAGGGCTTGGGAACCGCGTTGCTCTGCAAAACGCGGTCCCAGCCCTTCTCGGGCTTGGCCCCCTAAAAAGCTTAAAAAAAAGTCTCTTCAATTAAGACAGTAACTTATACTCGTAAACATCTGTGGCGCACACCCACCCACACACACACACACACACACACACACACACAACACACACACACACCACACACACACACACACACACACACACACACACACACACACACACACACACACACACACACACACACACACACACACACACACACACACACACACACACACACACACACACACACACACACACACACACACACAAACACACACACACACACTCACACACACGCACACAGAGAGAGAGAGAGAGAGAGAGAGAGAGAGAGAGAGAGAGAGGGAGAGAGAGAGAGAAAGAGAGAGACACACACACACACACACACACACACACACACACACACACACACACACACACACTAGGGGGCAGTAAAGATGACTTACAACAGGGACAACAGCAGATGAGCAATTACTTCCACATCTCTGAGCACAGAATCATAAATCCTTAAATTCACTCCCTGTTCCCTGTCGCACTCGTTGCACAATTCGGTTCGTTTCTTTGACCCCAGCTGCAGTGGAAGAAAACAGGGTCTGGCAGAGTGTGTAGTGTGTGTGTGTGTGTGTGTGGGTGTGTGTGTGCGTGTGGTGTGTGTGTGTGTGTGTGTGTGTGTGTGTGTGTGTGTGTGTGTGTGTGTGTGTGTGTGTGTGTGTGTGTGTGTGTGTGTGTGTGTGTGTGTGTGTGTGTGTGTGTGTAATGTAGAAGATAGATTATTGAGTTCTGAGGCTACAAATAAAACTCTACTTGCTATCTTATTATGGCGCTTTTCCACCGAAAATGTAGCTCGACTCGACTCAACTCGACTCAGTTTAACTTGGTTTGGTAGCAGCACGGGTCGTTTTCCACCGAAAATAGTACCTCCTGGACGTGGGCGGGGTTGTCGTAAGGGGCTGAAAGCCAACTCCGGAGTCAAGTAGCAAAGCAGAAATTACGAGCAGTTGTTGCACTATTAACTGAACCAACCGCCAAAAACACGGATGAGAAATGTTTAAGAAAATACTCCCCTTGTATCTGTTTGCTAAAAGAAGTAGAAGAATATTGATGTGTGACTGCCACACAGCTGTAGGGATGCGTCACGTACATCCCTATGCACGTAAACACGGGCATGATAAAGTTGACTGTTAAGTGCTTGTTTCAGGATACGTGTTTTCAAATGCAAGCCGTGTCTCAGCCTGAATATTTTATTGAGTTAATCAGTGCAGTCCGAGGCTTGTAATGTAATCGCTCGCTATCATGTCTGTCCCAGCTTGCTGCTATAGGCTATTTAGCCTAGCTGCTATGTCTCCTCTCGTATGTTCAAAGTAACTTCCCCAACAGCCAACACAAATGGGTGAGCTTAGCGTATATATGGAGAGAAAAAAATCGGGTCTGTGATGCAAATCAAATGAAAGAGAGCCAAAGAAGGCTGCACGCGGCGAGACAAAATACACATAAAAGTCCCGGAGAGTTGTTGAGAATCAAGGGGAGAATAATCAACAGAATGAAGCCGGTGTTGTGCCGAATTCCCACTCCCCCGCAGGATCGCACTCCCCTCTATGAAAAACAGTGTTGCCAAAATCCGCCAAAATCCTACTCCCCTTCTAACTTTTACATTTATGCAACTAGTGTCAAAAGCTTTTTATGGCACACTCTACAGGGCATGAGGAGCCACTAAAATCATTTGGGGGGATGTCAGATCTTATAGTCCCAAGATATGAGGGGGGGAGGATTTTTCATACCTGCCGAAATCCTCCCGTCAGTGTGTCTGCGTCAGTGTGCGTCTGTGTCTACGTCAGTGTGTGTGTGTGTGTGTGTGTGTGTGTGTGTGTGTGTGTGTGTGTGTGTGTGTGTGTGTGTGTGGACTCACTGGAGTTGAGGAGGATCATGGCCTTGAGACAGACGTATTCCTCGCGCTGTAGTTTCAGCTCACGGAACCGAGACGTTGCCGCCAGCAACATGTCGAATATCTCCATTATACCCTCCACACACTGACCCTCCTCCCTACACACACACACACACACACACACACACACACACACACACACACACACACACAGACAGAAACACACACACACACACATACAGAGAGAGAGAGAGAGAGAGAAAGAATGAGGGAGAAAGAGACGGTTAAATTGAGCCTGGTTTTATTTATTTTTTACCATTGATTTCTCTATCTCTTTTTAAAGTTAATTATTTTTTCATATTGTGTTAGTCAACATATTTCATTTCATTCTGTCTCTATGTATTTCCCTTGGGATTCAAAAATGTTCCTATCTTTCTAGGTTTCGTTTTTGCTTGGTTAGTCTACCACATGGCAATAGACCTACAAGTGGGATGTTAGGATCTCTTTTTACATCTTAAATAAACCTGATTCTGATTTTGTATTTCTATTTCATTTATGTTTTGTATGTATTTGTTCTATTTAATATTAGAAATACATTCTTAAAAGTGCTATGAGGAACTTTTGAATATTTCTGAAACAGTCTTATTTTTCCTCTGATGATCATAAATGACATGTAACAGCAAACAAGACCATCAGTGCAAAGAATGCTATTTTTAAATAGTTTTTCTTAATGCCTTTGTCATGGGGTATACGCTCACCCAGGAACAACAGCTGGCGTGGTAAAAACACTACCGCTTTTATCCAAAGGGGGGCGCTAGAATTAACACACACTGAAAGTTCCTCTGAGCACCTTTAAAGATAAGATGATGACGTGTGAATAAACTAAAGTAAACTCAAAAACAAACTCAAAAAAATTGATTCAAAGTGTCTGAGTAACTTTGGTTATAACAGAACATCTGGATTTGGAGTGGACCAACCGCTGTGTTGCAAATATATTCGGTGAACCGGAGACTATAGGGACCAACCATTATTTGTTGTCAAATTCCACACATCTTAAAAAAACAATATTCTAATTTTCACCCTGCGCTCACACCAAAAGCGCCAAATATGCCTGTCAGGTTTACACACATAATTAATAAGATATATTGCTTATTGCCACATTTGCATATTTTTTTCAAACATTTCTCGAAAAAGTGTAATACAAAAAAGTATTGTTTTAAAGGGGCACTGTGTAACATTTTAAGTAATATATTAGCTAAAAAAATCAATATCCTCATTCATAAATATGTCCTCATTGGTGTAAAATCACCTCTGCCAATAATCTGAATTATCCTCCTGAGCGGAGAATTACAAATATTGATATTACATTTTGTACATTGAGAGGGTGAGTCTTATGGAGGCATCCATGTTGGTTGGAATGTCATCAGGTGTATTGTTTAAAATTTAGAATGGTTCTTGTCCTTGAAGGCCACTGTAGCTTCTGTTATTATTCGAAAGGGTTGGGGTTACCCAGGGAGCGTTGCATTCTAGAACTTTGTAGAACTTTCTTGATGATGTCATATTACACACATCATCATCATCATCATCATCATCATCATCATCATCAACCTTTATTTAAACAGGCAAAAATTGCTAAGAAACAAAGTCTTATTTAAGCAATGGCCTGGTAGGAGGTGAATGACCTCCTGGGGGGAAAAGGGAGAGGGAGAGAACAAGACAACACTGTACTATAGCCAGTAAAATCACACATACACACTGCACCTTTAAAGAGAGCATTATGTGTCATTGTCAGGCTTTCGTGTAGAGAGTGTATGACGGCTTTGCATCCAGGATGTTTATTCCCGATTAGATCGATCCAAGGAGACAGAGCTAGCTACAGCAGGCTAACGAGAAACCACACCACAGCACACACACACACACACACACACACACACAGACAGGCAGACACACACACACACACACACACACACACACACACACAGACACACACACAGTGACATTAAGCTGTTATGAGAACACAGCAAGGCTAACCTAAAGCCTGTAGAGATAGTCTCGCTGACACTGGGCACTGAGAGCTCAAACAATGAATTTGCATAATTTTATCATCATCTTCTATTATCTAACTTTGGTGTAACTCACCCTACGTTCCAAATCACATACTCTTTCTTTTTTACTACACTACATACTAAAGTACAGAAGAGTTTTAGTCTTTTTACTACACTACATACTAAAGTACAGAAGAGTTTTAGTCTTTTTACTACACTACATACTAAAGTACAGAAGAGTTTTAGGGCCACAGAAAGGAGAGAGAAAAAAAAATCAGATAAGGAATTTTTTTTTTCAATAATAATAATAATAATATATTTAATTCATATAGCGTTCTTCTCGCACTGAAAGCGCTTTACATAGACAACAACTTTCCAAGACATGATGAGGTTACTCTAGGTCATCAGTAAGATCCAATCTGCTGTTTAATTCCAGCCTGTTTTCCAGGAATATACTGTACAGACAGTGAGGAGAGGAGAGGAGGAGAGAGAGGAGAGGAGAGGAGAGGAGAGGAGAGGAGAGGAGAGGAGAGGAGAGAGAGGAGAGGAGAGGAGAGGAGAGGAGAGGAGAGGAGAGGAGAGGAGAGGAGAGGAGAGGGAGGGAGAGAGAGAGAGAGAGTGAGAGAGAGGAGAGGAGAGGAGAGAGAGTGAGAGAGAGGAGAGAGAGGAGAGGAGAGAGAGACAGACAGTGAATGTAGCAGAAAGAGCCAATAACGTCTGTCTGGACAAAGCTGAAGGACATTGCTGAAGGGAACAGTGAGCGATAAAAAATATATTTTTCTCGTTCAAGAAAATCCAGGAACTCCAGAAGAATTAGAGATATACACGTGACGAATGTTGTTCATATCTTCACTGTTTCAAGGTCTGATTGAATTCCCTGCTTTTATTGTGTGACGTCATTGTGTATTTCATTTGGGAAGATTAGACTCCAACCGCTAGTAATGTTGTTATTAACACATGGCAGCTGCACACAAGAGATGGCAGTTCAACCTCTATAAGATATTCTTCACCCTGCCTCCTTTTCGTCATGGTTTTATGGATTGTACATGTGAGAATGTTGAAATGAGTTTTGTTGGAAGACATCCATGGACGAAATAAATATAAAAAAAAAAAAAAACCTTCGTTCAACTTTATTTTCTTTTTTTTTTTTTTTTTTAGAATCAAGCAAAAAAATCTACAAAATCTATTTACCTTGAGTTAAGATATAAAATGGACTTTGTTTAAGACTGTTTTAAAGACAAGGGCCGCTCCGGTGGCGTAGTGGATAGAGCGCGTACCATATTGGCTCCGGCCTTTCGTTGCAGTGGTCGAGGGTTCAAATCCGACCCGTGGACCTTTACTGCAGGTCATCCCCCCCCCCCACCCTCTCTCTCTCTCTCTCTCTCTCTCTCTCTCTCTCTCTGTCTCCCCATTTCAACTCTGTACTATCTAATAAAGCTTGAAAATACCAAAAAATTATCTTAAAAAAAAAAATAATGGTTTAAAGACAGAAGATTACTCTGTGTTTTCTGCTTTCCAACAAATAAAGTAATTTCCGCACAAAAGCTTAGGTAACACGCTCCGAGAACAAGCAGGGGCAACAGGTGAATGTTTCCGGCTCACCTGTTGAGTTTGAAGTCGGGGGAGAAGATGAGTTTCCCGGGATGGTCCACGGACCTCCACATGAGCCCCAGCATCAGCACCTCCAGCCAGCAGCACTTCAACAGGTGGATCTGATCCGCTAGACTGAGCTCCACAAACCCTGGGAACACACACAGAGAAACACACAGGTTAGACTGTTATCTGGTCTGCTAAACTCAGCTCCACAAAACCTGGGAACACACAATAATAATGGGATGGATTTATATAGCGCTTTTAATCACACTCAAACATAAAGTATTTAACAAACACAGAGAAACACAGGTTAGACTGTTATTTGGTCTGCTAAACTCAGCTCCACAAAGCCTGGTAACACACACAGAGAAATACATACATTAAATAAAATAAATAAAAATAAATTATTATATAATAATATAAGTACCATATATCACACTTCGGAGTTATGGTTAATGTCTGAAAAGTCTCCACAAAACCTGTTAACAAATATTTTTTTCTCGTACTAGCCATGTTAGTTGTTAATTTAGTTTTGTTTTTTGTTTGTGTATGTGTTAACTTTTTCAGTAGTGAGTTTGTGTTTGTTAAAAAGAAAAACCCAAACATGAACTATTTTTGAAAGAAAAACCTGTTAACACACACACAGAAACACAGGTTAGTCTTTAATCTGGTCGGCTAGACTGAGCTCCACAAACCCTGGGAACACACAATAATAACAGTAGGGTAAAGATTATCAGACACACACTTTAGGAGTTATGGTTAATGTCTGAAAAGTCTCCACAAAACCTGTTAACAAAAAAAATTTTAATAGAAGATGAAATTATATGAATGGCCTCTGGTTGTCTGTCTGTGCGTGCAGACATTATGTAATTTCTTTGCTTATTAAACCATCCCGTGCAACATCAGACAGACAGACAGACAGACAGACAGACAGACAGACAGACATTCACACACACACACACACACACACACACACACACACACACACACACACACACACACCACACACACACACACACACACACACACACACACACGCCTCCACTGATCAGCAGTTGAACACATGTCCCCAATGTTTACACTGTCATCATCTCTTCACCATGGCAACGTACAGAGAGTCCCCGTCTCATTTGATTACATGTAAACTGTAAACTGTAACTAGACGTTCCAGAGTTAAGGCCAATGCTAAACATAGACACACACAAGGTTATCTATTTATATACCTGGAGAAAAATTCACAATAAAAATCTAGTACAAATGTGTGCTATTTATGCCG
Source organism: Ammodytes dubius (assembly GCA_026122265.1). NCBI lineage: Eukaryota > Metazoa > Chordata > Actinopteri > Uranoscopiformes > Ammodytidae > Ammodytes > Ammodytes dubius. Next base: position 550,354 of record CM047517.1, read on the forward strand.
TTCTGTCATTTTTTATGCACAATATAAGATCATGTTTTGTTGTGAATTCATACACCCTGTTTTAGCATAGTGGTTAAATATATATTTATAAATATTTGTAAGGTTTATAGTTAGTTATTGTAATATTAAGAAATATAATCTTAAAAAGATAAAAAGTCGGTTGAACAAAAAAGAAGGTATATTGAATAATATGTTTTAAAAAGTCATTTTGAACTTGGACTTGATTGAGAAAAAAATTGTATAACAATTGATTATAAAAAAGCTATCAATTAACTAAAACTACATTAAGCTTTTCCTTTCAAAATTGCCATTGTTTTATTCATCTAAATGTGGCTCTAATTTTCCTCCATATTTGATAACCTTCACATACAGAAGTGACAACAGAGAAGTGTGCTCAAAAAAGGCACTAAAACAATTTCAGGATGTGTGTGTGTGTGCGTGTGTGTGTGTCCGTCCGTCCGTCCGTCCGTCTGTCTGTCTGTTAAATCTGTATATCTTACCTGGTATCTTCTTGGCCCATGTGATCATTAGCACCAGCTCCTTGTCTGCCAGGTTGGTTAGCGACATCATCATGCTAGCCTGCGTGAAAGGCTTCTTCATATCTTCCATTAGGTAGATCTCCGGCGGCTCCGCTTCCATTATACGTGAAATAAACTCCTTTGGGCTCATGGTTTCCGTGTGGTGTGTGCTGTAGTGTGTGTTGTGTGTGTGGGGTGTGTGTGCTTGAGGGAGGGGGGCTATAGGCACGAGGGTGGGCTGTAAATGGAGCTGTCTTTGTTGGGCGCGGGACCCCAAACCCAGTCGGACCAAACCCCCCCGACCAGCCGTTTGTCCACCGCGACGGTGACGTGCGCCGCGATAGCTACAGCGCTCGCGACGGACACCTGGGGAAAGGAGAGAGAGAGAGAGAGAGGAGAGAGAGAGAGAGAGTGAGTTTTATTTTAGTTTTTTTATTTTTTTATTTATTTTTTGGGCATTTTTATGCTTTATTGATAGTGTAGAGACAGAGGTGAAATGGGGCAGAGAGGGGAGTGACATGCAGAGAACGACCGCGGGCTGGAATTGAACCCGGGTCCGCTGCTGGCCGAGGCCCATGGGGGGGACGCCCTACCAACTGAGCTAAAGGCGCCCCCTTAGTTTTTTTAGTTTAGTTATTTATTCATTTTAGAAGAAACAACGGACTCCTAGACTCCTAAAAAAACCTGGTAAATGGAAATAGTGTGAGAAATGATTAATATATTTGTTTTATTATTTAACAAATTAATTTATAAATTATATTTATTATTATTTATTTATTTTATCTCGAAAAATCAATAAACTGTAAAAAAAAAAAAAAAAGGAAAAAAAAATATTTATTATTTTAGAATAAAAAACGTACACCCGAAGAATGGAGAGAGTGGATGAAATTAATTAATATTTGGGACACAGGTTATTTAAACCTTAAATTGTTTTTTACCAAATAATTAATATATTTTTTAGCACCTACCACATTTCATCATACCCACTTCGTAACATTTACGTAAGCGGCAGGCCTGGCAGCTCTTGCGTCGGTTCTTGTCGATGGTACATTCATTCGTGGCCGGGCAGATGTAGTCGTTGTGTCCTATGGAAGAAAAAAATTCCAAACTATTTTAAAGCCTCAGTTAACCTGGTGTGAAATAGTGTCTCAATAATAAAATAAATGCTCATAAATATTATAAAACTTAGTTAAAAAAATACCCAAACATCTGTGTCTCTCCAAACTGTCTACTAAAGCAAAAATGCTAGAAAAAAAAAAGAAAAGAAAAACACTTGATTTTTTTTTAAATGCAAGAAAAAAAAATCAAAAGTTCAAAAATAAAATTAAAATTAAAAGGTGCAGTGTGTAGAAAGTTCTAGAATGCAGCGCTCCCTGGGTAACCCCACCCCTTTTGAATAATAACAGAAGCTACAGTGGCCTTCAAGGACAAGAACAATTCTACATTCCAAACAATGCACCTGATGACATTCCAAAAACATGGATGCCTCCTTGCCTGCTCATTGTACAAAATGTAATATTAATATTTGTAATTTTCCGCTCAGGAGGATAATTCAGATTATTGGAAGAGGTGATTTTACACCAATGAGGACATATTTATGAATGAGGATATTGATTTTAGCTAATAAATTACTTAAAATGTTACACAGTGTCCCTTTAAAGTGCTGCTACCTTGGATGCTCCTCTTGAAGAAGGCCTTACATCCTTCACAGGACCAGACACCGTAGTGGTATCCAGAGGCGTAGTCATGGCAGACGGCGCAGTAATGCATGTCTGCCTTCCCCAGTGCAGACACACACAGGTCGGCGGCCTCGTCTGAGCGCTTCCGCATGGGTTTAGAACAGCCAAGGATGGAAGGGCTGTAGGGAGACAGACAGACAGATAGATGGATGGATGGATAGATAGATAGACAGACAGACAGACAGACAGACAGACAGACAGACGGATAGGTAGAAGGATGGATAGATAGATAGATATACAGACAGACAGACAGGCGGATGGATGGATGGATGGATGGATGAATGGATGGATGGATGGATGGATGGATGGATGGATGGATGGATGGATGGATGGATGGATGGATGGATGGATGGATGGATAGATAGATAGATAGATAGATAGATAGATGGATGGATGGATGGATGGATAGATAGATAGATAGACAGACAGACAGACAGACAGACAGACAGACAGACAGACAGACAGACAGACAGACAGACAGACAGACAGACAGACAGACAGACAGACAGACAGACAGACAGACAGACAGATAGATAGATAGATAGATAGATAGACACACAGACAGAGAGAAAGACACACAGACATACAGACAGACAGACAGACAGACACACACACACACACACACGCACGCAACACACACACACACACACACACACACACACACACACACACACACACACACACACACACACACACACACACACACACACACACACACACACTCTCTCTGTCAAAAGGGACAACCTGACATCTGTAGTTTTAGCCTGTCATCCAGCTGTCATTAGTCTGAGAATTTCTCCACGGCTGAATTTCAGTCAACTGGAAAATTGCTTTCGTAAAAAACTTTAAAGCGAGTGTGTTGTTTTATGTCATTATTAAAGTGGTCTATGTGTGTGTGTATGTGTGTGGTGTGTGTGTGTGTGTGTGTGTGTGTGTGTGTGTGTGTGTGTGTGTGTGTGTGTGTGTGTGTGTGTGTGTGTGTGTGTGTGTGTGTGTGTGTGTGTGTGTGTGTGTGTGTGTGTGTGTGTGTGTGTGTGCGCTCATCACTGGGATCATCGGACGATATCGACTATATAACTGTATTATACTATAAACTGTTATGCACTAAATTAAACGTACTTATGGATATTATAATTAATTTCTACAAAGTCTGCTAGGAAATAAAACCCAACATTCTACACACTGCAGGTTTAAATGCAATTTCTAATGTCTAATCTTGATGTATCTCATGCTCCTGTAAAGCACTTTGCCTTGTGTCTGAATTGTGCTATAGAAAATAAACTCACCTTGCGTAGGGTTTTTCACATTGCCATTTTACCCCAAAAGAATAAGCAACCGGATAAAATAACAATCTCTTTTTGAAGGTATTATGATTGCTAAACTATTACCATCCATGGGTCTGTGTGAGTGAGTGAGCCTACCTTCCAGGGTTGATGCCGTGTCCCTTGTGCCCCAGCCACGGTGCATGTGGGCTGGGTTCGCTGTAGACGATCGGAGGGGGGCAGTGGAGGGTCAGAGCGGCCATGTTTGGATGGCTATGGGACGGCCAGAATCCAGATTGACTTAACGGTTGGCACATGGATGATGGGCTGTCTGTCATAGTGGGCCTAGCGTAGCTTAGCACAGAGGGGCTATAGAACGTCAACGGTCCATGGCTGTGATTGTGGCCGTGATTGTGGTTGTATTCGTGGGTGTTGTTGTCCGTGTATGGAGAGGGGATGCACACGGTGTGGTTGTCCATGCCCAGATGAGGGCTGTATATGCTGGGCAGGAGTGCCGGGGAGGTGGGCCTTTCTGGAGCTTTCCTAGAGTCGACTTCTTGGAGCTGGAGCAGGGGTAACGTGTCGGAGTCAAACCCAGGGGAAGAGGACATGTCAGGGGGGAAGCTACGGTGTGTGGAGGGGGTGGTGCTGGTTCCTCTATTGCATGTTCTAGTGTAGATAAGTCCTGTAAAGAGAAGGGGGGAAATATGGTGTTAGGGTTATCTACTAGTTAAACAAGTTATCATAATTTGGGTCCAATAAAAACCCAATACAATTCTAGGAGAAATTTTCAAATTCACAATTTTAAATGTCTTGGACAATTTTCTTGTCAAGTGACTCATGGAGTTTGCTTTCAACTTTCAAGTCTTCAGTTAAGTTAAAATTTTTACTCTATTTACCTGCAGTGAATCTATACTTGATGTATTTTAATCTTGATGTATTTCATGCTCCTGTAAAGCACTTCTTTGAATGGCCTTGTGTCTGAATTCTGCTATATACAGCTCTGGAAAAAATTAAGAGACCACTCCAAATGTTCAGTGTCTCTCGTTTGACTATTTATAGGCATATGTTTGAGTAGAATGAACATTTTGGTTTTATTCTATAAACTACTGACAACATTTCTACCAAATTCCCCCCCCCCCCAAAAAAAAATATTGTAATTTAGAGCATTTCCATTAAGTTATGTAGAGATGGCAATTTTAAGAAAAATCCAGACTGGTCTCTTAATTTTTTTCCAGAGCTGTAGAAATATACTTGCCTTGCAAAAAATGGTCTCGCCTAAACTTACTGTGTCAGAGAGGTTGAGAACAACTTTGTATTTATTAACCATGACACTGTAAACCACTTATAACCACATGTTAAGGCCAGTGTGGAAAATAAGAAAGGAACAAAAAGTAGCTGAAGGTATCTTTTCAACAATAACAAAAAATCTTAATTTCAAACAATAAAGTTGGATATTTTCTTAGAGAAAAATCATGAAATTCTCATAGATTTAGGTGAAATAATTTTTAAATTTTTTAAGAAATGTAAATTTAAATATAATTTGTTCTATACTGCCATATTTGCATATAAATTCAAACATCATAGAAAAAAAAGTATAATACAAAAAAAGTATTATTTTAATGTTAGTAATCAACTGGCTAAGTTTCATGATGAGTATGAGTCTCGCCTAAACTTACTGTGTCAGACGTTAAGAGGACAACTTTGTATTTATTAACCATGACACTGTAACCCAATTATAACCACATGTTCCAGCCAGACTCAATAAAAACAGATCAAGCCTGTCTGATCCCTTGCAGATTGCATACTACTTTCACCAAACTGTGCCAGAGAAGCCATCAGCTGGTTAATGAGTATGTGAGGCTTAGAGCACAGCAGCCGCTATAGTAGGCCAACACACACTCCTCTGTCTGTTAACCACAACACACAGGTACACACACACACACACACACACACACACACACACAACACACACTCCTCTGTCTGTTAACCACAACACACAGGTACACACACACACACACACACACACACACACACACACACACACACACACACACACACACACACACCACAGGTACACACACACACACACTCTGTATGTTAACCACAACACACAGGTACACACACACACACACACACACAACACCTCTGCCTGTTAAACACAACACACAGGTACACACACACACACACACACACACACACACACACACACACACACACACACACTCCTCTGTCTGTTAACCACAACACACAGGTACACACACACACACACCTCTCTCTGTTAACCACATATCACAGGTACACACTCAAAGGGCCTGGCTGACTGAGATTTATTATTTAAAAGAATTTTTTGTATAAACTGTATATTTGCCTTTATTTGATATCCCACAGCAATCATATGATAATCATAAATGTAAAGACATATCCTAAAAATAGAAGAATACTGAAGTGGGACAGTGAGACCATAAAACACTCTTTCTGCCTTTTCTCAGGCTAGGATGAACCGATTTCTAAAATGTTTTGCACAGTTATACTACATAGGATCTCAGAGTTCAATACACCTTCATATTCCCACCGGTGAAGTAGGTCTTTTATTGAATTGCTTATGAAGGCAACTTTTCCTTTTTTTCAGGAAAAAATTAAAAGACCACTCCATTTAATCAGTGTCTCTCATTTTACTATCTATAGGTATATGTTTGAGTAAAATGAACATTTTGGTTTTATCCTATGAACTACTGACATTTTTTATACCAAATTCCCCCCCAAATATTGTCATTAAAGAGCATTTCCTTTAAGTTATGTAGAGATGAAGATTGAAGAAAAATCCAGACTGGTCTCTTAATTTTTTCCAAAGCTGTATAATGTATATTTGCCTTTATTGATATCCGGCAGCAAGTTGTACATAGTTTCACTTTTAGTTTTTTTTTACTATTTAATAAGTGTGCCCCCTTTTCTAGTAGGAAATGGACATCCACGATTAAAAGGGACGATAGTAAGAAATGAATACAGAAAAACTAATCCAGAAGAAAATACTTGGTAGATAAATATATATTACATGACTAAAAGATAGATATGATTTGTGTGAATACCGACTTCTTTGTCATTCGGCAAGGCAAGGCAAGTTTTTTTCTATAGCATAATTCAGACATCAAGGCCATTCAAAGAAGTGCTTTACAGGGGAAAGGTTAAAATACATCAAGTCTAGAATAGACATTAGAAAAGTGAATGAAAAATATGAATAGAAATAAAACATTTAAATTAAATTAAAATTACAGGTTAAACGCTGTATAGAAGTCTACCTACCAGTCTGCCTTCTATTCATTAGCTTTTAAATGTTTTATTTCTATTCATTCGCTTTTCTAAAGTGTATTGTGTATTTTAATCTTGCCCCTGTAAAGCACTTCTTTGAATGGCCTTGTGTCTGAATTGTGCTATAGAAATAAACTTGCCTTGCCTTCCAACACTGTACTGAAATGAGGGGACTTTGAAAAGTTCACATGTTGTTTTTCTCAAAGCTTTTGGACGGCTGTTTAGAGACTTCCGAGCGGACAGGAGAGATATTATGTCAAACGCTCTGGAGGTCGTTCACACGGCCGATCGATATATTCCTGCCGTATGTCAGGTCACTGCGGCCTTCAGCTCAATAACAAACTCTCTTCTAGTCTGAACTCTGAACACGCGCTAAGGACGGGATCATAACCAGTCATTTAAAGGGCTGTGGACGTCACAGCACGCAAACAAAGTTATGTGAGCTTTGCAAAACCACTTTCTCATGGAAAAATAACAATAATTTTTTAAGGCTTGTGTAAGAGCCAGATTGCATAAAACATAAGAAATTGTTTAATAATATTTGTGGAAGTAATATGTGTTTTTTTATAATTCATAATAATTTACAGTTCATGTTATTTGATTTTTATAAGTGTATTTTCAGCTGAAGTAATTTTGTAATATTTAATATGTTTAGGCCAAATGCTTTATTTTTGTGACGTAATGACTCGCACCATTTTAGTTTGGAAGACAGCTGCCCATAGGCACGGGAGCATAATATTTCTTTACCGTGTGATGTGTGATTTTGTATATTTTTTGACACTTTTTTCAGTAAATCTTTTGAACCAGAAACAATATCTCATGTCATTCGCGTCAGACTAAGTTACTGTGCCTACAGCTGGATTGTGGTATCGAAATTTGAAGTATACAGACGGAATGCCACTACAGCTTGTATGAAATTAAAATAAATCCCCCACATATTTGCAGAAATTGACGATAACGATTACTTTTTTTTTTTACTTTGAAGAAAATCCAGGCATTGGAAATTAGCCGTAACTATGTGGTAGCAACTGTCCCCATCAGATCAACATGGAATGAAATGAAATCCAACCTCACAGTTTTCTTTTTGACTTATTTTGTAAGGACACAAATAATATAAATTGTATATTCTGTTTTGTTGCTGCTTTTTTTTTCTATTTTACTTGTATATTCCATATTTTCATGTTTATTTTTTTGGCATTCAGTCTGTGGAAAACAAAAGAATTTCATTGTATGGCTGAGAACATGTTTCTTATTGTGCATATGACAATACACACTTTGAATCTTGAATTAAAGGCATAGCACAAAACTGGCACCACATCTTCTGATAGATGAGACTGGGGTCGGCTTGCACTGTGGAAATGGGCCATTGCATATTTTAAATCGGGGTTTACCCACGTTTAAATAACAAGCAGTGACACGGTAATTTTGGTGAGATATTAAAAGAATATTAAAAGAATTAACAGAAGTTACGATGGGTAATAAAAGTGAGTTTGTATAGTCACTATCTCTCTTTCTATTATGGTAGCTCGATTTTCCCTTTTCCTTAAAATATAGACATTTCAATTTTCATTTTTATTCATTTAACCTCGAAAGATCAATCGACCCTCTTTTTCAATGACGTCGAGTTTACAATACATACACAATATACAACACAAATACACAACAAGCTTAGCCTGGTCCAACCAGACCGTCGTACTTCATTTAGCCTGGTCCCACCAGACCGTCGTACTTCATTTAGCCTGGTCCCACCAGACCGTCGTACTTCATTTAGCCTGGTCCTACCAGACCATCGTACTTCATTTAGCCTGGTCCAACCAGACCATCGTACTTCATTTAGCCTGGTCCTACCAGACCATCGTACTTCATTTAGCCTGGTCCTACCAGACCATCGTACTTCATTTAGCCTGGTCCTACCAGACCATCGTACTTCATTTCATTTGTACAGAAGGTCTGGAAGTGCTGTAATTGGCAAACGTTCACTCACTTGGAGGCGGGTGTACCAGTAGTATATACACTTATTTGGATGGACATACATAACCATTTTGTACGGGTTGAGAGTGGACACAGAGAGCGTGCACTATTTTAAAAATCTAATCTATTACTGTCCATCTAGTGTTGATGCTAAACAATCACAGCTTGTACTGTAAACACACACATAAAGGCATAATGGAAACTGTCCTAGTTTGTGTGTGTGTGTGTGTGTGTGTGTGTGTGTGTGTGTGTGTGTGTGTGTGTGTTTTAGGTAGCAAGATCAGGTTCAAACCGGTAAAGACTTTATCACCTGACTGTTTTCAGAAAGTTTCAACGACTAGAATTGACTCCAATATTGTTTTAAATATTTAAAGGTGCACTGTGTAACTTTTGTGTGTGTCAGAGAAGTGAAACATTTTCTAAGGTATATTCTCATAACTGAATAAACAAACTTTCCTCACAGTAAAAATGTGATCCCTGGAACACTGTTTGAAGTTAGAAAAGCTTCCTGTAAAGTTACTGTTTCACTGTTGTTGTTTACAGCAGCAGGGCCCACAGTTTGGTTTACAAACATATTCTAGTCTTAACGTTTGGTTCCAGGTTCCTCAAAATAATTTAGTTTCGATGTATGATGATAGAATTATTCAATACTAAGAATTACATGCAGATTAAATATGTTTTGTAAACTAACTAACAGGCTCTGCGAATGTAAACAAATCCCCCTCCTCTGAAACTACACAATGCACCTTTAAAATATTGTTACACCAACTTGATAGAAGGTACGAGGGACTATAAGGTCAACTAACATTTATCTACATGAAAATTGTAGACGTCATCCATTGAGTTAGATCGAGTTAGTGCAAAACTACTCTTGTTCATTACGTTGGTTGCGAGTGAGTTTTGAAAACACTGCGTCATTTAAATCGTACTGATATAGGCATAGAACATTTTATTGTGTCCATGAAAATTTGAACTGTAAGTGCTAAAGATAACTAAAAATATTGAAGGTTTATTTATTAAACATAGCAACAGTGGTGGAGATTGTATACAAAGTTACTGGCTGCTGTTTGGATATTAAAAAATGTTACACAACTTTCGAAATCATAGAAAAAAATAATATTGAAAACTAAACTGCCTACTGTATAATATCAGGTTGACCTTTCGCCCTTCAATATTTCCTCAGAAAGTTAACCTAGATTAAACACTCTAGGTTAACTTTATTAATTGTTATTAATAAATATTTTTATAGCTTGAGGTTAATCATTTCACGAACCATGCCATAAAAAACTGCACACAATAAATCGAAAAAATATTTA
>CM047517.1:570468-585468 GCA_026122265.1 Ammodytes dubius
GCCAGACGAGTTGACAATATAAATTGTTTAAGCCTATTATCATCTCCACAAAACTCTCTGTATTTCTCAGTATGGCAGCGTTTACAAACTGATGCCCCCCCCTCCCCCCCCCCCCCCGACACTGGTGCAGGAGCTCAAGAAAAACCCCAAGAAGAAGAGCCCAAGAAATGTTTCAGTTGTTGATTCTACTGCTAAGAAAAAACCTGGACGTACAGCAGAAGGTATAAAATCCATGTGCCATCACTGAAGGCTTTACCTCATGTAGATGGCGATGCACCGACCGACAGTGTTGTTGTTATTACTCAGAATTCCTCATGGGGGGCGACAGAGGTTACGCACTGTAGCTTTTAAGGTTGATGCAGTGAAACAGTGGTGATTTCCACATTTAAAATATACAGTATATATATATATATTGATTTATATTTTCTAAACTCCTTTCTTAACACTGTCAGGTCATCTTGCTTTATATAAGTCGTCTACTACAGTGACCTCATTCAAGCATTGAGATTTTTTGGGCATTTTTTGGTTTTGTTCTGATATTCTTTCCCTGATCTACATTCAGAGAGGTGTGTAGGGCATTCGTATATATTTTTTTTTTCAGATCTGAAATGGAATCAGTTAACTTTGCTGATTTGTAAAAGTTTCCTTGACATTTTTGAAAGTTTAAACTTTCTAAGGGTCACAGTAAGGGTCAAACTGATTTGTGCGTTTTGCTGAAAGTCTGCCGTTAACTCTGCCTTGTAACTATAATTCAGGGGTGGAATTTTTTTTTTAAACCTTTATCTATACAGGTAAATCCCATTGAGTCCGGAGACTCTTTTTACACACACATTCATACACCGATAGCAGGATTAACTATCTACATTCACATAAGGCAAGGTGGGTGAAGTGTCTTGCCCAAGGACACAACAACTATGACACAGGTGGCAGGGCGGGGATCGAACCTCCAACCCTTTGAACATCGGCCGACCCGCTCTACCAACTGAGACACAGTCGCTCCGGAGCCACAGTGCTTCTCACGGTCGCCCAGAATATTTGTAAAACTAGCGATTCATCTCATGTGATGTCACAGTAAGGAAACTGTAGGGTTAGACAGTGAGACCATAAAACACTCTTTCTGCCTTTTCTCAGGCTAAGATGATCCGATTTAAAAAAAAAAAAATTGCACTTATAGGATCTCAGAGTTCAATACACCTTCATATTCCAACCGGTGAAGTAGGCCTTTAACCATAGGCAAGGCAAGTTTATTTCTATAGCACAATTCAAACACAAGGCCACTCAAAGTGCTTTACAGGGGCAAGATTAAAATACATAAAACACATTAGAAGACATTTAAAAGCGAATGAAAAGAAGTAAAACATTTAAATTAAATAAAAAGTACAGGTTAAAAAGGAAACAGAAAAGGTAACATAACATAACAGGTGTGTGTATAGCAGACAAGTGTGTGTGTGTGTGTGTGTGTGTGTGTGTGTGTGTGTGTGTGTGTGTGTGTGTGTGTGTGTGTGTGTGTGTGTGTGTGTGTGTGTGTGTGTGTGTGTGTGTGTGTGTGTGTGTGTGTGTGTGTGTGTGTGTGTGTGTGTTCCGTCTGCCTCGGATGATTCATTCATTAAAAGGTTGTTATGGTTATTTTTAATAATACAGAATTCCTGCTCTGAATCACAAATGCTTTCTGTGCCCACTTCAATTATCTTCGGATAATTCTGTTTGCCATAACAGACGCTGACAGACACACACACACACACACACACACACACACACACACACACACACACACACACACACACACACACACACACACACACACACATTGACAGACACACACACACTGACAAAGACACACACAGTTCAGTTCAGTTTATTTCGATCAAAACATATTCACAACATTACTTACATAAGTTAAAAAAATAAAAAATACACACACACACACACACACACTGACAAACACACACACACACTGACAAAGACACACACGCACACACACACACACACACACACACACACACACACACACACACACACACACACACACACACACACACACACACACACACACAGTTAGATCCTGATTTAAGGAAGGGACTGTATGTTCCTTTGCCTTTGCTCCAGAAGCACAGAAACAGAAAAAGCTAAAAGTGGTCGTCTCCCCCGCAGACTGGGAAATAAATGAGTGTGTGTGTGTGTGTGTGTGTGTGTGTGTGTGTGTGTGTGTGTGTGTGTGTGTGTGTGTGTGTGTGTGTGTGTGTGTGTGTGTGTGTGTGTGTGTGTGTGTGTGTGTGTGTGTGTGTGTGTGTGTGTGTGTGTGGTGTTGGAGTGTTGTGAATTTCAGTGTGTATGTGTGTGCGTGCGTATCGGCAGCACTGCAGTTGAGTAGCTCGCAAAGAAATCCAAAATTCTTATCAAAAATAAATACGAAATGATTCTTCTTTTGCCCAAAAAAACTTTTTCCCATCAATCATGTCTGAATAAGACAGACAAACAAAGAGACAGACAGACAGACAGCGAGAAAGAGAGAGAGAGAGAGACAGACAGACAAACAAAGAGACAGACAGACAAACAAAGAGACGGACAGACAGACAGACAGAGAGAGAGAGAGAGACAGACAGACAGACAGACAGACAGACAGACAGACAGACAGACAGACAGACAGACAGACAGAAGGGTTTGGATTCCTAGTGCTTTATCCACTCGCTCAGGCTATTACTCCACTAATAGACAGAATATCCTCCTGCATACACTCTCGGCTAAAGCAAAGTTAAAGTTAAAGGTGCAGTGTGCAGTTTCAGAGGAGGGGGATTTGTTTACATTCACAGAGCCTGCAGTTAGTTCACAAAACATCTTTTTTCTCCATGTGTAATTTGTGTGTGCGTGCGTGCGGTGTGTGTGTGTGTGTGTGTGTGTATTGATAGTGTATCGTTTAACTGCTGGATCTACTGTATAACATGTCAGACAATAATTCCATCTAATTTTGTAGTTTTTCTCGTATGTTTGCACTAGCGTAACAGGACTATACACACACACACACACACACACACACACACACACACACACACACGCGCACACACACACACACACACACACACACACACACACACACACACAGTCTGCATATTTGGAATTTCTTGCTGATGAAAGAGGGCAAGAGTTAGCGCGGCTGCATTCCAAGAGTCCAATAGTTTGTGTTGCAAAAAACATCATAATTAACAGAAAACTTTTTGCAGAACAAATTGAATATTCCAACCTTCAACTGTGAAAACATGTTAGGTTGGGGGTGCTCCGGTGGCGTAGTGGATAGAGCGCGTACCATATTGGCTCCGGCCTTCGTTGCAGTGGTCGCGGGTTCAAATCCGACCCGTGGACCTTTACTGCAGGTCACCCCCCCCCCCCCCCTCTCTCTGTCTCCTCATCTCCTCATAACATATTGGCTCCGGTGGTGTTAGGTCCCAAAACACATGACAGTTTCTCACTGCTTATTTATAGGCTGTCGTAAAAACTTTTTTTTTAATTCATACCATCCATCACTCACACTGCAAATGCAAAAAATAAAAAAAATTTAAACAAATTAAATATTACAACAACTCTTACTCATGAAAAAAATGTCACTGATTATTTATAGTTTGTTTTTTCACAACATTAATCCCTTGCGCTACAAATGTAACAAAACACATAAATAAATAACACACTTTTTTTAAAAAGCCGTCACTCACTAATTTATCACTCACTAGAAAATTAAGATTCAACGTAAAAACAAAATTCAAAAACATGTTAAGTCCCAAAACTCATCAATATTTCTCACTGATTATTACAAGCTGTCGTTCGTTCCTTAAAAAACAAAAAAACATTAAAAATGTCACATCTATCACTGTAACTGCAACACAATCCCAAATGACGTCACCCTCCCCCCCCCCCCCCCAACACTGTTTCCTTTCACAGTGTCTTTGAGTGTGTGTGTTTGCTGGACGTTTTTTTAATTGTGAAAACATGTTAATTAGGTTAAATACCAAATCTTATCAAATTTTCTCACTGCTTATTTATAAATAAAGGCTGTCGTCGTATCATATAAAAAAACATAAAAAAAAAATTGTTGTCTCATATCATTTATCACTCTCTAGAAATCAGGATTCAATGTAAAACAAACTTCAAAAATATAAATAAAAAATAAATAAAGAATTGATGTTAAAATAAATGATAACTCGCTAGAAATTTTAATTCAATGTAAAACAACTTCTAAAACATGGCCGCCACAAGAAATGTCACTGTTTTTTTAATAGGCTGTCCTATTTTTCTTTAAAACCATCCATCACTCTTACTAGAAATAAAGATTCCCTCTAAAACAATCCCCTAATGACGTCACCTCCTTCCCCCCTCTTCCACTATTTCCTTGCAGAGTCTCTTTGAACGTGTGTGTGTGTGTGTGTGTGTGTGTGTGTGTGTGTGTGTGTGTGTGTGTGTGTGTGTGTGTGTGTGTGTGTGTGTGTGTGTGTTTTGCCGTTTTTTTTTAATTGTGAGTTTGTGTCGGTGAAGCCAAGCTGTGTGGGAGAGAGCCGGAGAGGAGGAGGTTACCTTGAACTCTTGTCCCATGTGTGTGTGTGTGTGTGTGTGTGTGTGTGTGTGTGTGTGTGTGTGTGTGCCTATGTGTGTGTCTGTGCCTGTGTGTGCGTGCGTGCCTATATGTGTGTCTGTGCCTATGCGTGCGTGCGTGCCTATATGTGTGCGTGCGTGCGTGCCTATGTGTGTGCGTGCCTATGTGTGTGTGCGTGCCTATGTGCGTGTGTGTGTCTGCGTGTGTGTGTGTGCGTGCCTATGTGTGTGTGTGTGTGTGTGTCTGTGTGTGTGTGTGTGTGTGTGTGTGTGTAAAATACTTCCCCTTGTGTCTGCAGTTAATTTAGGGCTTTTTCTTGAATTCTCTGGCAGGACACGGAGGGCTGAATCTCTCTGAAGCCTTGAACGAGAGACACAGACAAAAAGAATCCTGACGCACAACGGCAGTTTTTCATAAAGAAACAAACTCCCCATATTCTACGAGGATGTTGGATATGCCCTGGCCCTGTATGACACACACACACAGACAGACAGACAGGGACGCACGCACGCACGCACACACAACCACACACAGACAGACAGACAGACAGACAGACAGACAGACACACAGACACGCACACACAACCACACACACACACACACACACACACACACACACACACACACACACACACACACAAATCTACGAGGATGTGGGATATGCCTGGCCTGGTCTGTATGACATGTTTGCAGAAAAACTTTTGGGGAAGTTGACATTGAGAAAAATTTAGGATTAGAAAAAGTGTATCCTGTTTTAGACACACAGGTCAAAAGGCACAATGTTTAGTGTATGGGGCGACTGTTGCTCAGGTGGTAGAGCGGGTCGGCCGATGATCAAAGGGTTGGAGGTTCGATCCCCGCCCTGCCACCTGTGTCATGGTTGTTGTGTCCTTGGGCAAGACACTTCACCCACCTTGCCTCGTGTGAATGTCGATAGTTAGCCTGCTATCGGTGTATGAATGTGTTTGTGAATGGTAACGTGGGAAAGGAAAACAGGTCTCCCTTGCAAAAGAGTCTTTGGTCTCAATGGGATATACCTGTATAGATAAAGGTTAAAAAAAAATTACTAAACATAATACAGATAAGATTATATATTTCGGGTAAACAAACAAAAAAACTTTTACAAGGGGAATCTCCAGGTGCTACAAGTGCAGGGTTAGCACTAAATAAGTAAGTAAATGTGAGGAAACGGTAGATTTCAGCCCTGTGAGTCCACGGAATATTTCGCCTCCGTGAGAATGGTGACTGATTTCCTCACTGCAATCAGGTGTGTGTGCACTGATTGGCTGATTGAACCCAGGTGTGAGGAGGTTATATCTGCCCTGAGACCCCAGTGCTCTGTGCTGCTCATTGTCTCACCTTAAGAGGTAGTGAGAGGTTGTATCCTAGTGCCAGTGATGGTGAGATGAGGCCCCGTGAATTGATCGAATCTTTCGGGCCAAATGCTTCACCAAAAGGCCTGATCAACAAAGCCCCATTTAACAGCTCATTTAGGAATACTGACATCTGCTGGTATGTTACAGTAGTGGCTCTCTGTTATTTTTCCAGTGTGTAAAAATCTCCATTAGAGGTATTTTAAAGCCAGATGAAAAACCTAATCTATCCTGATCCTGGTATCTTGATAGAGTAGCCTAATAATTATTGTATATAAAAATATAAATTGGTCGTTTGTGATATATTGACACATATAATATAATAATAGTATATTATAACATAATACATATATAGAGTGTTGGATGAGTTGTTGGATGAGTGGTTCACGAGGCAGTCACGTGACTAAACACAAACGAAGCCCCGTTTGTCAAACGGGGCCTCGTTTGTGTTTAGTCACGTGGTGCTGTGACAAACGATACAGGCCTCGAGACAGGCTTCATGTGGACACGCCCCCTTTGCTCGACACAGGCTTCGGGGCTTCCGTGTCGGACGTAACATCACTACCTAGTGCCCTCTGAGTTAAAGAGAAAAATATTGTTGAAGTGTTTGTCTGTCCGTTCAGCTGCTTGGCATTGATGGTTTTGTTCTCACTTAAGTTTGGTATTTTAAAGTAGCCTGTGTGGCTTTTTGCTTTCTCCCCCTCCCCTTCTTCGCTTTAGCGATTCAGTGGTTATCCCTCTGGGGATAACTTTTAGAAACCCCTTGGTCCGCACCTGTGTCCCAAACCCTCCCCCCCCCCCCCCCCAATCCGCACAAAGTAAAGTGATACGTTTCTGGTCTTTCTTAAGTGTAGTGGACACAGTGTAACAGGTGCACTACATGTATAAAGGATTGGGTTTCACATTGTGATACAGTGCAAAGACTAAAAGCCATTAGAGCAACTTGCTAATCAATCTTGTCTAAGAGAAAAACACAGACAAGCCAAACAACAGCCTTTGTTCTTCCTCCGAACACATGGAGAGCCCTATAACGTTTGGGCTTTTATCGCATAAATCAACAGACATTCAAAACCCCTATATTGTGTTTCAACTTCAACTCACAGAACAGCATCTCATTTGCAATATCCTTTATCACACATTACACCCTTAAGCTACAGTGCGTAACTTTTTCATACAAATGAATGTCGGTTACATTCAAGCCATCGCCAAACGAGTTGACACAAAGTTGATAAAGCCTATTATCAGCTCCACAAAACTCTCTCTGTATTTCTCAGTATGGCAGCGTTTACAAGCTGGTGTGTCTCTCCCCCTCCCCCCTTCTGACACTGGTGCAGGAGCTCAAGAAAAATCCCAAGAAGAGCCCAAGAAATGTTTCAGTTGTTGATTCTACTGCTAAGAAAAAAACCTGGACGTACAGCAGAAGGTATAAAATCCATGTGCCATCACTGAAGGCTTTACCTCATGTAGATGCACCGACAGTGTTGTTGTAATTACTCAGAATTCCTCATGGGGGGCGACAGAAGTTACGCACTGTAGCTTTTTAATGCCCTTTTTTTTCCTCCGACTGCTTTCTTTGTAACTTTTCTTTATTCCAGTGTGTGTGCGTGAGTGAATGAGTGAGTGCGTGCGTGTGTGTGTGTGTGCGTGCGTGCGTGCGTGCGTGTGTGTGTGTGCGTGCATGGGTGTGTGTGTGTGTCGAGTCACAAAACTTTTAAAAATATTTCAGAAAAAGCTCATCAGCTCCATCTCAGCCCAACGGTTTAGTCTCATTAACTCAGGGAATGATCCGGTAAACACAGATTTTATTACAACTACACTGTAACCGGAGAATAATGTTTGCCCACGGTTAATAAAAAAACGCTTTCTAGAAATCCTAGACGGTTTGATGGAAGAGAAATAGGAGGATAGGGGGGGGGGGGGGGGGACTGTTAAATACTCATTGCAAGCATATCAAAAATCTCCTCCGAAAAATATCTAATTCCATCCGTTTAACTGTGGATTTACCCGTGAACCTACACTGTCAAAAAGATCGAATTTCTTTTTTTTTTTTTTTTTAATAAATTCGAAGAAAAAAAAATATATTAGACATTTCTTTTCTTCCCTTTCCAAATAGCTGTCTTCCATCTGGCGCTGACAGACACTTTAGTGCACTGTGGAGTCTTTTCCTCGCCGTGACACTTTTCAGCTCGGAATGGTTTTGCTCCGACACTGGAACAGGAGGAGGTTAATGTAAAAGTTTGGTTTTAGTAGAGAGTTATAGTAGTGCATTTGGACAGGTTCCAATATGGACTTTTTCGTCCGTCCGTCCGTCCGTCCGTCCGTCTATCTATCTATCTATCTATCTATCTATCTATCTATCTATCTATCTATCTATCTATCTCTCCATCTATCTACTCATCCATCCATCCATTCTCTTGTTGAACAAAAAGGCCTTTTTCATGGGTCCAGATTTGTTGGAAATTGAAATGCAGCGTGAAACCAGGGAAAAGTGTGAAAGCATGAGACCACTCCATCAACGAAAAGCTGGTCCTTCTATTGTGGACGTTTTCAGAACATTGCTGTGTGTGTGTGTGTGTGTGTGTGTGTGTGTGTGTGTGTGTGTGTGTGTGTGTGTGTGTGTGTGTGTGTGTGTGTGTGTGTGTGTGTGTGTGTGTGTGTGTGTGTGTGTGTGTGTGTGTGTGTGTGTGTGTGTGTGTGTGTGTGTGTGTGGTGTGTGTGTGTGAGCAGTGACACAATAACAAGAATATCGGACACTGTAGTTTGGTTGGAGAGAAAGGAGCGGGGCTCTGTGATGGCTGAAAGGCGCCATCTATTGGAGGAAACAGGAACATGATTTTCATCTATTGGCCTTTTTTTTTTTTTTATGCTTTATTGATAGTGTAAATGGGCTGTACGGAAGAGGATTAGGGCCACACATGAAAAAAATAAAAAGTTCTGACTTTATTCTCAGAATTCTGACATTAATCTCAGAATTCTGACTTTATTCTCAGAATTCTGACATTAATCTCAGAATTCTGAGAAAAAAGTCAGAATTCTGAGAAAAAAGTCAGAATTCTGAGAATAAAGTCAGAATTCTGAGAATAAAGTCAGAATTCTGACTTTAATCTCAGAATTCTGACTTTTTTTTTTTTTTTTTTCATGTATATAAAAAAAGTTTAAAAAAAAAGTCAGAATTCTGAGAAAAAAGTCAGAATTCTGACTTTAATCTCAGAATTCTGAGATTAAAGTCAGAATTCTGAGATTAAAGTCAGAATTCTGACTTTTTTCTCAGAATTCTGACTTTTTTTTTTCATGTATATAAAAAAAGTAAAAAAAAAAAAATCAGAATTCTGAGAAAAAAGTCAGTGTGGCCCTAATCCTCTTCCGTAGGGCAGAGAGGGGAGTGACATGCAGAGAACGACCGCGGGCTGGAATCGAACCCGGGTCCGCTGCTTGCAGAGGCCCATGGGGGGGACGCCCTACCAACTGAGCTAAGGGCGCCCCATGATTTTCATCTCTGTTTAATGTTTATTTGTGCAGATAAACAAGATTAAAATGGCAAAAAGATGCACATAGACATACATAAATGCTTATAAAGGATGCCCACCTAACATTAAATTACAATAAGGAAAATTTTAAACAATGCACCTGATGACATTCCAACTATAACACTTTCAAGATGGCGGCACTAGGCCTTGGTCAAAAATATGCAAAAATATGGACATATATGAGATCCTTTCTAAGGAAAAAAATAATAATTAAAAAAAAAAATTCAGCTATTATGCACTAAATTAAATGTACTTATGGATATTATAATTATTTTCTACAAAATCTGCTAGGAAATAAAACCCAAAATTCTACACACTGCAGGTTTAAGTTTGTCCATTTACTTTGTGTCCCTTCTTAAACTTTTGCTTTTCCCCAAAACCGGTAAAACATAATTTAACTGAATTTAAATTTAAATAATCAAACCCAAACTCTAGAAATGTTTTAATCACAGCAGGAATAAAAGGAGAAATTGAAGTTTTTTAATTATTCCAAGCAAACAAATCAAAAGCAAACAGGAATATATTTCTTAATTTGATTTTTTGGATTCTCATAAAGCGTTTTTAATATTGTTGCAGGTGAATTAAATCCTCATTTAAGCTGCTGGGTTTTTAGAACAGAAAAGAAAAGTATTACAGTTCCATCTAGCTCCAGTTTCCAATAGGTGTGTGTGCGTGCGTGCGAGCGAGTGTCTGTCTGTCTGTCTGTCTGTCTGTCTGTCTGTCTGTGCCGTCTGTGTGTCTGTGCCTGCGTTTGTGTGTGTGTCCGTGCGTGCGTGCTCATGCGTGTGTGTGCGTGTGTGTGTGTGTGCTTTTGTCTATGTAACACCTTGCTAATACTGTACTTGGTATTGTTTATATAAATGTGTTTCCTTGCAATGATAATAATTAAAAATGAAGATTTAATTTTGTTAAATGAGTTAATTAATGAGTTAATGAGCCTTTTAAAATGTCTAAATAATGAGTGGAGTGTCATCATAGAATTGTTGAATGTAACAAACAAATTTTATTATTTTAGTTAAAAGTGTGCAACTCGGGGCACTCCGGTGGTGTAGTGGATAAAGCGCGTTACATATTGGCTCAGGCCTTCGTTGCAGTGGTCGCGAGTTCAAATCCGACCCGTGGACCTTTACTGCAGGTCATCCCCCTCTCTCTCTCTCTCTCTCTCTCTCCCCATTTCAACTCTGTACTATCTAATAAAGCTTGAAAATGCCAAAAAACAATAATTTAAGTGTACAACTCTAGTAAGTTATATTCAAACATCAGGCATATACATCAATAGCTACAGAAAAGATTCAAACAGTAAAAGCTAAAGAGAAGCACAGAAAGGAAGATACATATTGAGGTGAGATGCACTAACATAACCACAACACTAGGTGGCAGTGTTGCCTCATATATATATATATATATATTCTTGACTGTCAATAGTTTGTCTCAGGAACTGGAGATAACTGAACACCTCTATGATTATCTGTGTATCACATTAATCCTGTTGATAATCTATCTGTTAAAGCTGTTACGAGGAGCTTTTAAATATTTCTGAAACAGTCTAATTTTTTCCTCTGATGATCATAAATTACATGTAACAGCAAACGAGACCATCAGTGCAAAGAATGCTATTTTTATATAGTTTTTCTTAATGCCTTTGTCATGGGTATACGCTCACCCCAGGAACAAACTGAAAGTTCCTTGGAGCACCTTTAACTGTTCTAAGGAAGATCATTCAATATATATATACTTTTTTTTTGTAAGTCTTTATTGAACATGGTTAAAAAGTGTGTGTGTGTGTGTGTGTGTGTGTGTGTGTGTGTGTGTGTGTGTGTGTGTGTGTGTGTGTGTGTGTGTGTGTGTGGTCTGCTATGCAAGCATATTATTTTAGATACCTAGTGATAAAAATAAATGTGTTGAGATATACCGAATTGCACATCACAACTCTAGAAGCATGGCGGTGCGGTAAAAGAAAAAATATACTGAAACATGCAGATAAATTCTACACACTGAACCTTTAAAGTTGTGTATGTTATCTGCTGTCTAAATAGTCTGTTGTGTTATGTGTCCCTATGCATTGGGACCACAGTTTTTCCCTGAAGTTATATAAAATTCACTGCAACAGAACCTACAGTAATCATTGTAAACTGGCAGTAGAAAAATGTAACTTTTATATATGTTTAAACTTAAATATAGACATTATTGGTTCAACCCGATCTAATCTGGTCCATTTTAAAAAAAAATGTATTCGAGGATAAGCCCCTTGAGTTGTAGCATCTCGTTTTCGAGGGGGTCTTCAGAAAAAAACATACAATACAAATACAATACACAAAACAAACTATTGTATGTTTATTTTGTGTTTCCTTATAACTTTGTGAAATTTCAACATTATTTAGGTGGAGGCTTCAAATAAGCCCATCGGGTTTTCTGCCTCTCCCTGCACTGTATGTTATTTGTATTCTTTGCCATTCTTTGTGTATGTTTCTTTTTTTAATTGTGCAAAATAAATAAAACTAAAAACTATTCAAGACAAACACATACAGTACATACACTTTTGGGCATATTTTGTTGAAAATTTCTCACAGATTTCTCTTTCACAGTAACTGACATGAAGTGCAATAAAGCAAAGAACAATGTTTATAGTATCTCCGAATGCCATCCACCTTTTAGTAATGAAAACAGCTTTGTGCCTTCAGTAGTCTGCCGCAACACACACACACACACACACACACACACACACACACACACACACACACACACAGAGCCCAATTTTATTTCAATGGCCTCTCTTGATATCTCACAATAGAGCCTAATAGGACACAAGAGTAGCAGCTAGAGTAAACATAGTTAATTATGTGGAGAAGTGACACACACGCACACACACACACACACACACACACACACACACACGCTCCCCCATCCAAACCAGTAATGTGTAGCTAGCCTAGAGAGCCCCATTAAGTTAATTGCCTTTGAAACGGGGAGCTAGTTACACTATTAACTCTATACCGCATACACTGAAAAGCCTGGACCACACAAACACACACACACACACACACACACACACACACACACACACACACAACACACACCTACACACACACTGCCACACACACACACTCTCCCTCCCTCCCTCCTTCCCTCCCACACCTAGCGCTATGAAGAGCGGGCCCCCCAGTCAACAATATAGCACAATTCATACCTCTCCAATCCAATAAGTGGGCCCTCTTCCTCACGCTAAAAGTCTAATTGCATGGCTCATTGTGGCTATAACTGCCGCTCACATGCACACTCACACATTGTTTTTATACGTCCATGTTTTGTTGTCATGGTAGTAAGGCCATGGAAACGGGGATGGTGTGTGTGTGGGTGTGTGGGGGGGGGGGGGGGGGGGGGGGGGTTGAGGGGTTATACAGTATAATGTATTTTTCAATAGTATTCCGGCACCAGGCTGACTGAAACGTAACCACGCTTGTTATTGGGCTCCTCTGTTTTGAAAACCACTTCAATTACACACACACACACACACACACACACACACACACACACACACACACACACACACACACACACACACACACACAGGGACATGCTTGTGACAGTGGTAGGGTTACACAACTAAAGGGGGAGTGAGTGTGTGTGTGTGTGTGTGTGTGTGTGTCTGGGAGTAGGGGCCGGGGGGGGGGGGGGTGGGTAGGGTGTCCAAATGTAGCCGAAGGCAGGAAAAACAGTCCCTCTCCTGGGCAGTTATTTGTTGGTGTCACGGCCTCTTCCAAAGGCTTCACACACACACACACACACACACACACACACACAACACACACACACACGCACACGCGCACACACACACACAACGCACACACACACACACACACACAGACATAATAACATATCACAGAACTGCCGTGCTGCGTGCCAGTGTACACCAGGAGAATGAACACACACGCTGTTGTTTTTAACTGTTTTCGCTGTTTTCACGAAACCGTTTGGAAACTAGTTGGATGTGTGCGTGTGTGTGTGTGTGTGTGTGTGTGTGTGTGTGTGTGTGTGTGTGTGTGTGTGTGTGTGTGTGTGTGTGTGTGTGTGTGTGTGTGTGTGTGTGTAAGAGAAAGATGGTTAAGGAGTTGGGAAATGCCTTTAGTGCTATGCTGAAATCATGGACGATATTCCTGGGTGAATAATTACACTGTAAGTTCTGCAATAAAAGTTATTTACACAAACTGCTGCTGTCAAAGGGATTTTAATACTAGAATGAACTTTGATCTGGTCTCTCTCTCCCTCCCACTCTTTCTCTCTATCTCTCCCCTCTCTCTCTCTCTCTCTCTCTCTCTACCTCCCTCTCTCTCTACCTCCCTCTCTCTCTCCCTCTCCATCCCTCTCTCTCCCACTCTTTCTCTCTCTCTCTCTCTCACTCCCTATCCCTCTATGTCTCTCTCTCTCTCCTCCCTTTCTCTCTCCCTCTCTCTCTATCCCTGTCTCCCTCTCTCCCTACGGCGGAATAAATACACATTTTATAATAACTATAGCATCGGGCCTCTTATTTTCAAACTATTATACTGTCATGGTCTGTCTTTGTCTTGTCTTGTTTTGGTGGTTCCCCGTGTTTCCTGTTTTATTTTGGTATGTCTGTCTTGTTCCTCCCCATGTCCTGTCAAGTTTCCCTCATGTTTGATTACTGCTCCCTCCCCTAATGTGTTACACCTGTCCCTCGTTGTCTACCCTGTCTTGTGTCTAGTATACTGTATATACTCCTTGGTTGCGTTCCGAATCTCATACTCTTTCTTTTTTCTATTCTACATACTACATCCGACGATAAAAATAATCTAGTTAGGATGCAGTAGGCATACTATTGGGACATACTTTTACTCTCTTATTTCATCATAACATTGCGCCTTGATCTTGCCTCTTGCTTTTATATCCGTCGCATCACCGTTTGTTTTCATATGGAGGCTTCGTCGATGTGACATCACTTCACGTGCGCACTGGATTGTGGGTCAGAATCGCCCAAATAGGATGCAGTTTTCAACACTAACAATCTTGGCCGCATGAAGTAGGACATCCGGGTACTTCAAACCATCCTAAATCTGGCCACAAGAATCGGGACATCCTAAATCTTTTTTCTACCATACTATATAGTAGAAAGTATGCGATTCGGAACGCAACCCTTGTGTTCCTTTATTCCTTGTCTGTGCATTATGGTTTGTCGTGTCAGTGAGTCCTGTATTACTTGTTCCTTGTTACCTGTGTTCTCTTTTTTTTGCCTTTTTGCCTGTTGGCCTTTTTTGTTTCCTTTTGAGCTAAATAAATATTATTTTGCTACTACATCTTGCATTTGGGTCCTGCTTGCCTTGCCTGCCTGTCTGCCACACTGTAACATATACCTCATTAAAACATACTTATCAACAGTGTATTCAATTTCTACCAAGTGTGATCTGAAAAAAGACCAATGAATTTTACACACTGCACATTCAACCAAGTTGAACACACACACACACAGACACACAGGCACACACACACACACACACACACACACACAC
>CM047517.1:602968-607968 GCA_026122265.1 Ammodytes dubius
ACCCAAAAAAAATATTGTCCTTTTAAACAAAAAAAAGGGGAAATTGAATGAAAAAGAAAAACCCCAAGATTTTTTCAATAAAAACAAAAAAAAACCTGCCCCCCCCAAAACAAAATTCACCAGCCCTACAAAAATGTAAAATTTTTCTTGAGAAAACCCAAATTACGCCCCCTTTAAACCCCCAAACCCCAAAAGGTTAAAATTTTTGGTTTTTTTTTTCCTCCATTTTTGGGGAAATAATTATAAAATCCTAGTAATTTAATTTAGGGTTTTAATTCTAAAAAATTTTAGTTTTTTTAAATTTTTTTTTTAAAAAAGGGGGGGATTTTTTCCCCCAATTTTTTCCCCCTTTTTTTGGGAAACCAAAAGGCCTTTCCCCTCTTAAATTTTCATTTTTTTAAAGGTTTCTTAATTTTAAAAATTTTTAAAAAGGGTTAGGGGTTTTTAAAGGCCACTGTATTTTTTTATTATTAAAAATTTGGGGTTTTGGGGCCCCCGGGGGGGAAAAAAAGGGGGGGGGCCGGGAGGGGGGAGGGGGGGGTTTTTGGGGTTTTGGGGGGGGGTGGGGGGGGGGGGGGCCCCCCCCTTTGAAAAAAAGGGAAAAGGGGGGGGGGCCCCCCCCCTTTCGGGGGGTTTTTTTGGGCGGGGGTTTTTTTATGTTCATTTTTTTTTTTTTTTTTGTTTGTTTGGGGGGGTTTTTGGGGGGGGGGGAAAGGGGGGGAAAAGGGGGGTTTGGGGGGGGTTTTCCGGGGGGCGGGGTTTGGGGGGGGGGGGGGGGTTTTTAAACCCGGGGGGGGGGGGGGGGTTTTTTTTTTGGGGGGGTTTTTTTGGGGGGGGGGGGGGGGGGGCCCCGGGGGGGGGGAAAAAAGGGGGGATGGGGAGGGGGGGGGTTTTTTAGGGGGGGGGGGGGGGGGGGGGGGGGCTTTGGGGGGGGGGGTTTTTTTGGGGGGAAAAAGGGGGGGAAAAAAGGGGGGGGGAAAAAATTGGTCGGGGGTTTTCTTTAAAGGGGGGGGGGGGAAAGGGGGGGGGGTTTTTTTGGGGGGGGGAAAAAATTTTTTTTTTTTCTGGGGGGGGGGTTTTTTCCCCCAAAGGGGGGGGGGGGGGTTGGGGAAAAGGGGGGGGTTTTTTTTTGGGGTTATTTTAAAAAGATTGGGGCCCAATTTTTGTTTCGGGGTTTTTGGGGGGGGTTTTAGGGTTTTTGGGTTTTTTTGGGGGGGGGGGGGGGTTTGGGGGGGGTTGTTTTGGGGGGGGGGGGGCCTGGGGGGGGGGGGGGTTTTGGGGGGGGAAGGGGGGGGGGGGGGGTTTTGGGGAAAAAGGGGGGGTTTTCCCCCGGGCTTTTATTCTAAAAATTTTTTTGAAACCGAGATGATAAAACCCCCGGGGACCTTTTAAAGGGGGGGGGGCCCAAAACCCTGCTCCACCCGCTTTTTGGGAAAACTGGGGAGCGGGGTTTAAAATTTTTTTTTGGGTTTTTTTTCAGGTTTGAAAAGCTTAAATTTGGGCCCCAAAAAAAACCCAAGTAAACCCGGGGCACGGGTCCCCATTCTGCTCCCCCACATAATTTCTCGTTTTAAAAAATTTCCTGTTTTTTTTAAGTTTTTAAAAACTAAGCTGGGCTTCGACCACCTCTTATTTGGGGGTTTTTTTAAATTTTTTAAAACATTTTTTTTATTTTTTTGAAAACCCCCGAAATTTTTTATTTTTTAAAGTTAAGGGATGATTATGTGGGGGGAACATGAATTGGGGTAAGGGCCCCAACTCCCTTAAAAAAGGGGTTTTTTTTCCCAAACTTTCCGGGAAAAAAATTAAAAAAAAAATAAAAAAAACAGAGAAAATTTTAAAAACACATTTTGGGGGTAAAAAAAAAACCCCAAAATGTCCCGTTAAAGATTTAAAGATAGTGCAAACTTTTTCCTTTTAAATAAAATGGGTTGCATTCAAGCCAAAATGAGTTGAAAAAAGTTGTTAAAATTTTTCCGTTAAAAAAACTCCCCTTGTTTTTTCCCCCTTGGGAGTTTAAAAGGGCCCCCCCCCCCCCCCCCCCCCCTGAATGGTGCAGGGGGTCGAAAAATCCCCAAAAAAGGGGCCCAAAAAAATGTTTCCGTTGTGGGGGTTTTTGGGGTTTAAAAAACCTGTGCCCCCCTGGGTTTTTGTAGTGCGTTGGGGGGTTTTTTAAAATTTTTCCCCTTGGGGCGGGGTTTTTCGATGTTTTTTTGGGGGTTTTCGGGGCGGGGCGGGGTTTTTTTTTTTTTTCAAAACCCCCCTTTTTTAAAAAGGATTTCAAACATTTTTAACAAGCAAAACCAACCACAAGATGCACCAAAAAACTGTTTTGGGTAAAAACGCATTGACCCCTTTAAAAAAGTCTTGCAAAAACCCCAATTTTAAAAAATTGGGGTTTGCTTTTTTTTTTTTTGGGTTTTGGAAGAAAAAATGTTCCGGAACCCCTAAAAGTTTTTGGGGTGTTTGTTTTGGTGGTGTGATTTTGGAACCCCCCCAAAAATCATGAAAAAAAGAGGGGTCCACAACACCGGTTTTGGAAAATTTTTTATTCCCCCCCCCCCCCCCCCCCCCCCCCCCCCCCCCCCCCCCCCCCCCCCCCCCCCCCCCCCCCCCCCCCCCCCCCCCCCCCCCCCCCCCCCCCCCCCCCCCCCCCCCCCCCCCCCCCCCCCCCCCCCCCCCCCCCCCCCCCCCCCCCCCCCCCCCCCCCCCCCCCCCCCCCCCCCCCCCAAAAAAAAAAAAAAAAAAAAAAAAAAAAAAAAAAAAAAAAAAAAAAAAAAAAAAAAAAAAAAAAAAAAAAAAAAAAAAAAAATCAGCATGTTTTTTAAAATAAATTATTTTTGTGTGTGTGGGGGGGGGGGGGGGGGTGTCTGGTAGCTCGTTTTGTCATAAAGAGCGTGCGTACGTTTGTGTGTGTTGCCCCCAGTGTGTATGTGTGTGGGTTGGGGCGTACGGGGTGCGTGTGTTTTGTGTGTGTGTGTGGGGGTGTGTGCGTTCCTGGTGTGTGTGCGTTTCGTAGGACGAAAACAGCCCCTGTGTGTGTGTGTAATGTGTGACTACTGTGAGTGTGTGGGGTGGGGTGTGTGTGTGTGTGGTGTGTGTGTGTGTAAAGGCGCGGGGCACGTGTGGTGGTGTGTGTGTGGGGTGGTGTCTGTGTGTGTGTGTGTGTGTGGGGTGGGGGTGGTTTTTGTGCGTGCCTGCGTGTGTGTTGCTTTCGTACGGGGTTTTGTGGTGTGGTGTGTGTGTGTTGTGTTGTGGTGTGTGTGGTGTTGGGCCTTTGTGGCTGATCTATAGAGCTGTCGGTTGCTGTGGTCGTCACGGCGTTTTATGGGCGGAGTCAAGTTACAGCCTTAAACACTTTTGCATTTTGGTGTTTCCCCAGATTTCCCATGGGCATCAAATCTTAAGTTCCAAAAAGCCCGGAGAACACACACACACACACACACACAGACATAACCCCCACACACACACACACACACACACAAAACACACACAGTCCCTTACACGCCACACACAGTCCTACACACACCTACAAAAAACCCAGTCCCCCTTTCACACACACACACACTGTCACACCCCTCAACACAGGGGTATAGCTCCAATTCCTCTGGAAATTTTGACGGTAAGCAGCAGGTCAGCGACACCCCGGGCCTGTGTATGTCCTGGGTTCTGACACGCCCGGACCTGTCTATGTCCTGGGTCTCACTACGGCCCATTGAACACAGACCTGCTGTTACTCTGATGCTCTGTTTGTTCACACACACACACACAACAGACACGCACACACACTCACACACACACACACCCGCACACACACAGTTCTGCCCTCATGTGACAATAGATACGATCGCTTTTTGTCTCTGTAGCCCCTTTTTTCTTTCTACAGTTTCACCCTTCTTTTTTTTAAGATTATTTTCAGAGATGAAATGTGTCAGAGAGGTACGGAAGAGGATTAGGGCCAGACAAGAAAAAAAAAAAAAAAAGTAAAAAAAAAAAAAAAAAAAAAAAGTTCTGACTTTATTCTCAGAATTCTGACTTTTTTCATGAAATTCTGACTTATTGTAGTAGTTCATGAAATTCTGACTTTTTTTCATGGAATTCTGACTTTTTTTTTTGTTCATGGAATTCTGACTTTTTTTTTTGTTCATGGAATTCTGACTTTTTTTTTTTGTTCATGGAATTCTGACTTTTTTTTTTGTTCATGGAATTCTGACTTTTTTTTTTGTTCATGAAATTCTGACTTTTTTTTTTGTTCATGAAAAAAAAAGAGTCAGAATTCTGACTTTAAAGTCAGAACTACAGGTACTTGTAAGGACCAACCTCCGTGGGAGAGACACTTTGCTTTATGCAGTAGGAGGAAACCACATGCAGAGTAGCCGTCCATGAGAGTAGCCAGTAGCCCTAGCCTACTTGTGCTAAAATGCCTTCCATTAGCGACTTCTTGCGGGTTCGAGGGGTTCCTGAAGAAGCCATTTCGTTTAAGGTGCGTGAAACTATATGTGTTGTTTTGGTGCCTAGAGTTGCACATGTGTTAGCTAATATGCACACTGTCACCTCATGCACCATGGACCTATCAAAAGACATGCACCCTGTACCAAAACAACACATATTACAGTTTCACTCACCTTTTGGTCTTCCATTAACAAACGACTTCTTCTTGAACCCCTCGAACCCGCAATAAGTCGCTAAGGGAAGTCATTTTTGCACAAGTAGGCTCTCCCACGGAGGTTGGTCCTTACAAGTACCCGTAGTTCTGACTTTAAAGTCAGAATTCTGACTTTTTTTTTTTGTTCATGAAAAAAAAGTCAGAATTCCACGAATAAAAAAAAGTCAGAATTTAATGGGAAAAAAAGTCAGAATTCTGAAAATAAAGTCAGAACTTTAAAAAAAAAAAAAATTTAACCCTTTTTTTTTTTCATGTGTGGCCCTAATCCTCTTCCGTAGAGAGGGGAATGCCATGCAGAGAACGAAAAATACATTTAAATTTGTACTATGTCCTT
>CM047517.1:615468-627968 GCA_026122265.1 Ammodytes dubius
AGACCCTTTCTAAGGGGGAAAAAAAAAAGAAATCAGATATTATGCACTAAATTAAATGTACTTAACTTATGGATATTATAATTACTTTCTACAAAATCTGCTAGGAAATAAAACCCAAAATTCTACACACTGCAGGTTTAAATGTTCAAAGCTGCTATGCCCTATAACATACAGTGTGTGGTTTCATGCACAGTACAGAGTGAAGACACCTGTTTGTCCATATGGCGTCTGTCTGTTTTCTAAGGATTCACATTATTTATGTTGTGTTGTGTAAATCTGTCACTTGCTGCATTTCAAACATATTCTCAACTTCCATATTGTGATGCCGCATACAGAGTCCCACATGTTGTCAATGTAACGGGCAATAAAGTTGTCGGACGCAAAACGGATGTGTGCCTGTGTGTGTGTGTGTGTGTGTGTGTGAGAGAGAGAGAGAGAGAGAGAGAGAGAGAGAGAGAGAGAGGAAATGTGTTTGAGATAACATGGTCGAATTGTACATGTGTGAGGATAAGTCAGTGAATATCTCCTCATGATCTACTACCTGTCTAGACTGTGTGTGTACTGAAACAAAAATCCAGTGTAAATACCCAGCCTAGGCTCTGTAAACTGGTATGTAAAAAAAGGGTCCCTTTTCTCTTACTGTGATGTCAAAGTAAGAGAAATGTAGGGTTAGACAGTGAGACCATAAAACACTCTTTCTGCCTTTTCTCAGGCTAAGAAGATCCGATTTAATTTTTTTTGCACATTTATACTACATAGGATCTCAGAATTCAATACACCTTCATATTCCAACCGGTGAAGTAGGTCTTTAACTTAACTTGAGTGAAGGAGGAAACAAGAGAAATTGGGCATGAGAGAGAGAGAGAGAGAGAGAGGGGGAATAGACAGATAGATACTAAACGGGCCTAGAAGACAGTGGGTGTGTGCCACGTCTCTGGAGGGTGATTTTCGGGGCGGGTGGGGTTTGGTTTAGTGATGTGCTGTTGACAGTGTGTTTGGGACACGGGCAGCTGGGAATGCAGCGCTCCTCTGTGTCTCGCTAATCAGCTCTGTCCTGCTGCTACCGGCTACTGCTATACTTCACACTCACTCACTCTCTCACACAACACACACACACACACACACACACACACACACACACACACACACACACACACACACACACACACAACACACACACACACACACACACACACACACACACACACACACACACACACACACACACACACACACACACACACACACACACACACACACACACACACACACACACACACGTACCCTGCGTTACGAATCTCATACTCTTTCTTTTTACTATTCTACATCTGACAATAAAAATAATCTAGTTAGGATGCAGTATGCTACAAATGGGTGAAAGTACAATATAGCCTAATTAAAACAGTTACAGGTAGAGTTTGGCAGATTTAAGATAGTTTGTTTAAATTGGTTAAAGGATATGAAGGTATTTAGTTTAATTTGTTGCAGGAGTCAGGGGCACTGAAGCTAAAAGCTGTCTTTCCCAGCTCAGACCGGGCTTGTGGGACATAAAGCATAAGCATGTCAGTGGAGCGGGTCTGATAAAGCCCATCTGAGATTTGCAGCATTTCCAGATACAGACAGTGCAGTGATTGTTTCAGCTTAAAAAATCAAAACACAACACAACACGTGTGAACAAACAGGGCTCAGACTATCTAAAGAAACTCCAGTGCAAAAGTATTTTTTGAATCGTTCTAAGCCGTCACCAAACACACTGTGGGTAACCTGGAGACCAAACCAAACACAAGACACACACACACACACACACACGCACACACACACACGCACACACACGCACGCACGCACACACACACACACACACACACACACACACACACACACACACACACACACACACACACACACACACACACACACACACACACACACACACACACACACACACACACACACACACACACACACACACACACACACACAACACACAGACACACAACACACACACACCATTTGAATCCATTAATGTATTATAAAGTGTAACAGGTTATTTAACTTGGCAGGTCTAGAAAGAACATATTCTCACATGCAAAAAAAAATCCCCCGTAAAAGAGGAAAGAGATGACACTTAATTGGTTAAACAAGTTAACGCAACAAACTTAAATAAACAAGTTTTTTGTTTTTTTTTGGGCATTTTTATGCTTTATTGATAGTGCAGAGAGACAGAGGTGAAATGGGGCAGAGAGGGGAGTGACATGCAGAGAACGACCGCGGGCTGGAATCGAACCCGGGTCTGCTGCTGGGCCCGGGGGGGGGGACGCCCTACCAACTGAGCTAAGGGCGCCCCCAAATAAACAAGTTTTGATAGGGATCAGCAATAAAGACAAATGTAATATCACTATCTATAAAACTGCTTCCAAAAACTGAATAAATGCAGGTGTTGTACAAACACTGTTTTCCAACTACCAAATAAGCCCCTCCCCTCACGCGGCGCGAATATTTTCACCGCTCCGCATTCACCCTGGGGCGCATTCACCCCCGCGGTGATTTACACGCGGTTCGCGCGGAGCAACGCGAATTTTCGCGTTTGGTGTGGATGCAGCATAACCCTAACCCTAACCCTCTAACCCTAACCCTAACCCTACCATAACCCTACCCTAACCCTAACCCTAACCCTAACCCTAACCCTGATAGCGCCAACTAGTGGTGTAAAAAAAAAAAAAAAACAACAAAAAAAAAACCTTTATACTCCAAATGGCCTGAAACATGCTCCTAAATACTTTTTGGAAAAATTATTTTCTTAGGACTCAGCACTTCTAGAAATTTTCAATGACGCCCATTCATTCCATTTGGGCGAACGTTTTCACTTATAACTCCAGAACGGTACGTCCTACAGACTTGAAACCAACTTCCGTCAGACATAATTTGGGTACGCTGAACACACTGGAGTTGTCCCCGAGTCTCTACGACCTTCCGTTCAGGAGATACAGAACTTTTAAACCCTAACCCTAACCCTAACCCTGATAGCGCCAACTAGTGGTGTAAAAAAAAAAAAAAAAAACAAAAAAAAAACCTTTATACTCCAAATGGCCTGAAACATGCTCCTAAATACTTTTTGGAAAAATTATTTTCTTAGGACTCAGCACTTCTAGAAATTTTCAATGACGCCCATTCATTCCTATTGGGCGAACGTTTTCACTTGTAACTCCAGAACGGTACGTCCTACAGACTTGAAACCAACTTCCGTCTGACATAATTTGGGTACGCTGAACACACTGGAGTTGTCCCCGAGTCTCTACGACCTTCCGTTCAGGAGATACAGAACTTTTAAACCCTAACCCTAACCCTAACCCTCTAACCCTAACCCTAACCCTAACCCTGATAGGGCCAACTAGTGGTGTGAAAAAAAAAAAAACCTTTATACTCCAAATGGCCTGAAACATGCTCCTAAATACTTTTTGGAAAAATTATTTTCTTAGGACTCAGCACTTCTAGAAATTTTCAATGACGCCCATTCATTCCTATTGGGCGAACGTTTTCACTTATAACTCCAGAACGGTACGTCCTACAGACTTGAAACCAACTTCCGTCAGACATAATTTGGGTACGCTGAACACACTGGAGTTGTCCCCGAGTCTCTACGACCTTCCGTTCAGGAGATACAGAACTTTTAAACCCTAACCCTAACCCTAACCCTCTAACCCTAACCCTAACCCTAACCCTGATAGGGCCAACTAGTGGTGTAAAAAAAAAAAAAAACAACAAAAAAAAAACCTTTATACTCCAAATGGCCTGAAACATGCTCCTAAATACTTTTTGGAAAAATTATTTTCTTAGGACTCAGCACTTCTAGAAATTTTCAATGACGCCCATTCATTCCTATTGGGCGAACGTTTTCACTTATAACTCCAGAACGGTACGTACTACAGACTTGAAACCAACTTCCGTCAGACATAATTTGGGTACGCTGAACACACTGGAGTTGTCCCCGAGTCTCTACGACCTTCCGTTCAGGAGATAAAGAACTTTTAAACCCTAACCCTAACCCTAACCCTAACCCTGATAGCGCCAACTAGTGGTGTAAAAAAAAAAAAAACAACAAAAAAAAAAAACCTTTATACTCCAAATGGCCTGAAACATGCTCCTAAATACTTTTTGGAAAAATTATTTTCTTAGGACTCAGCACTTCTAGAAATTTTCAATGACGCCCATTCATTCCTATTGGGCGAACGTTTTCACTTATAACTCCAGAACGGTACGTCCTACAGACTTGAAACCAACTTCCGTCAGACATAATTTGGGTACGCTGAACACACTGGAGTTGTCCCCGAGTCTCTAAAACCTTCCGTTCAGGAGATACAGAACTTTTAAACCCTAACCCTAACCCTAACCCTAACCCTAACCCTGATAGCACCAACTAGTGGTGTAAAAAAAAAAAAAACCTTTATACTCCAAATGGCCTGAAACATGCTCCTAAATACTTTTTGGAAAAATTATTTTCTTAGGACTCAGCACTTCTAGAAATTTTCAATGACGCCCATTCATTCCATTTGGGCGAACGTTTTCACTTATAACTCCAGAACGGTACGTCCTACAGACTTGAAACCAACTTCCGTCAGACATAATTTGGGTACGCTGAACACACTGGAGTTGTCCCCGAGTCTCTACGACCTTCCGTTCAGGAGATACAGAACTTTTAAACCCTAACCCTAACCCTAACCCTGATAGCGCCAACTAGTGGTGTAAAAAAAAAAAAAAACAACAAAAAAAAAAACCTTTATACTCCAAATGGCCTGAAACATGCTCCTAAATACTTTTTGGAAAAATTATTTTCTTAGGACTCAGCACTTCTAGAAATTTTCAATGACGCCCATTCATTCCTATTGGGCGAACGTTTTCACTTATAACTCCAGAACGGTACGTCCTACAGACTTGAAACCAACTTCCGTCAGACATAATTTGGGTACGCTGAACACACTGGAGTTGTCCCCGAGTCTCTACGACCTTCCGTTCAGGAGATACAGAATTTAACTTCCTTAACACCCTAACCTCTAACCCTAACCCTAACCTAACCCTGATAGGGCCAACTAGTGGTGTAAAAAAAAAAAAAAAAACAAACAAAAAAAAACCTTTATACTCCAAATGGCCTGAAACATGCTCCTAAATACTTTTTGGAAAAATTATTTTCTTAGGACTCAGCACTTCTAGAAATTTTCAATGACGCCCATTCATTCCTATTGGGCGAACGTTTTCACTTATAACTCCAGAACGGTACGTACTACAGACTTGAAACCAACTTCCGTCAGACATAATTTGGGTACGCTGAACACACTGGAGTTGTCCCCGAGTCTCTACGACCTTCCGTTCAGGAGATAAGAACTTTTAAACCCTAACCCTAACCCTAAACCCTAACCCCTGATAGCGCCAACTAGTGGTGTAAAAAAAAAAAAAAAACAACAAAAAAAAAACCTTTATACTCCAAATGGCCTGAAACATGCTCCTAAATACTTTTTGGAAAAATTATTTTCTTAGGACTCAGCACTTCTAGAAATTTTCAATGACGCCCATTCATTCCTATTGGGCGAACGTTTTCACTTATAACTCCAGAACGGTACGTCCTACAGACTTGAAACCAACTTCCGTCAGACATAATTTGGGTACGCTGAACACACTGGAGTTGTCCCCGAGTCTCTAAACCTTCCGTTCAGGAGATACAGAACTTTTAAACCCTAACCCTAACCCTACCCTAACCCTAACCCTGATAGCGCCAACTAGTGGTGTAAAAAAAAAAAAAAACAACAAAAAAAAAAACCTTTATACTCCAAATGGCCTGAAACATGCTCCTAAATACTTTTTGGAAAAATTATTTTCTTAGGACTCAGCACTTCTAGAAATTTTCAATGACGCCCATTCATTCCTATTGGGCGAACGTTTTCACTTATAACTCCAGAACGGTACGTCCTACAGACTTGAAACCAACTTCCGTCAGACATAATTTGGGTACGCTGAACACACTGGAGTTGTCCCCGAGTCTCTACGACCTTCCGTTCAGGAGATACAGAACTTTTAAACCCTAACCCTAACCCTAACCCTAACCCTAACCCTAACCCTAACCCTAACCCTGATAGCGCCAACTAGTGGTGTAAAAAAACAAAAAAAAACAAAAAAAAAAAACCTTTATACTCCAAATGGCCTGAAACATGCTCCTAAATACTTTTTGGAAAAATTATTTTCTTAGGACTCAGCACTTCTAGAAATTTTCAATGACGCCCATTCATTCCTATTGGGCGAACGTTTTCACTTATAACTCCAGAACGGTACGTCCTACAGACTTGAAACCAACTTCCGTCAGACATAATTTGGGTACGCTGAACACACTGGAGTTGTCCCCGAGTCTCTACGACCTTCCGTTCAGGAGATACAGAACTTTTAAACCCTAACCCTAACCCTAACCCTAACCCTAACCTAACCATGATAGCGCCAACTAGTTGTGTAAAAAAAAAAAAAAACAACAAAAAAAAAACCTTTATACTCCAAATGGCCTGAAACATGCTCCTAAATACTTTTTGGAAAAATTATTTTCTTAGGACTCAGCACTTCTAGAAATTTTCAATGACGCCCATTCATTCCTATTGGGCGAACGTTTTCACTTATAACTCCAGAACGGTACGTCCTACAGACTTGAAACCAACTTCCGTCAGACATAATTTGGGTACGCTGAACACACTGGAGTTGTCCCCGAGTCTCTACGACCTTCCGTTCAGGAGATACAGAACTTTTAAACCCTAACCCTAACCCTAACCCTGATAGCGCCAACTAGTGGTGTAAAAAAAAAAAAACCAACAAAAAAAAAACCTTTATACTCCAAATGGCCTGAAACATGCTCCTAAATACTTTATGGAAAAATTATTTTTCTTAGGACTCAGCACTTCTAGAAATTTTCAATGACGCCCATTCATTCCTATTGGGCGAACGTTTTCACTTATAACTCCAGAACGGTACGTCCTACAGACTTGAAACCAACTTCCGTCAGACATAATGTGGGTACGCTGAACACACTGGAGTTGTCCCCGAGTCTCTACGACCTTCCGTTCAGGAGATACAGAACTTTTAAACCCTAACCCTAACCCTAACCCTAACCATGATAGTGCCAACTAGTGGTGTAAAAAAAAAAAAAAAACAACAAAAAAAAAACCTTTATACTCGAAATGGCCTGAAACATGCTCCTAAATACTTTTTGGAAAAAATTATTTTCTTAGGACTCAGCACTTCTATACATTTTCAATGATGCCCATTCATTCCTATTGGGCGAACGTTTTCACTTATAACTCCAGAACGGTACGTCCTAGAGACTTGAAACCAACTTCCGTCAGACATAATTTGGGTACGCTGAACACACTGGAGTTGTCCCCGAGTCTCTACGACCTTCCGTTCAGGAGATAT
Source organism: Ammodytes dubius (assembly GCA_026122265.1). Lineage (NCBI taxonomy): Eukaryota > Metazoa > Chordata > Actinopteri > Uranoscopiformes > Ammodytidae > Ammodytes > Ammodytes dubius. The sequence continues at coordinate 622,909 of CM047517.1, forward strand.
AGAACTTTTAAACCCTAACCCTAACCCTAACCCTAACCCTAACCCTAACCCTGATAGCGCCAACTAGTGGTGTAAAAAAAAAAAAAAAAAAAAAAAAAAAAAACCTTTATACTCCAAATGGCCTGAAACATGCTCCTAGATACTTTTTGGAAAAATTATTTTCTTAGGACTCAGCACTTCTATAATTTTCAATGATGCCCATTCATTCCTATTGGGCGAACGTTTTCACTTATAACTCCAGAACGGTACGTCCTAGAGACTTGAAACCAACTTCCATCAGACATAATTTGGGTACGCTGAACACACTGGAGTTGTCCCCGAGTCTCTACGACCTTCCGTTCAGGAGATACAGAACTTTTAAACAACCCTAACCCTAACCCTAACCCTAACCCTAACCCTGATAGCGCCAACTAGTGGTGTAAAAAAAAAAAAAAACAACAAAAAAAAAACCTTTATACTCGAAATGGCCTGAAACATGCTCCTAAATACTTTTTGGAAAAATTATTTTCTTAGGACTCAGCACATTCTAGAAATTTTCAATGACGCCCATTCATTCCTATTGGGCGAACGTTTTCACTTATAACTCCAGAACGGTACGTCCTAAGACTTGAAACCAACTTCCGTCAGACATAATTTGGGTACGCTGAACACACTGGAGTTGTCCCCGAGTCTCTACGACCTTCCGTTCAGGAGATACAGAACTTTTAAACCCTACCCTAACCCTACCCAACCCTAACCCTACTCAAACCCTACCCTAACCTACCCAAACCCCTAACCCTAACCCTGATAGGGCCAACTAGTGGTAAAAAAAAAAAACAACAAAAAAAAAAAACCTTTATACTCCAAATGGCCTGAAACGTGCTCCTAAATACTTTTTGGAAAAAATATTTTCTTAGGACTCAGCACTTCTATAAATTTTCAATGATGCCCATTCATTCCTATTGGGCGAACGTTTTCACTTATAACTCCAGAACGGTACGTCCTAGAGACTTGAAACCAACTTCCGTCAGACATAATTTGGGTACGCTGAACACACTGGAGTTGTCCCCGAGTCTCTACGACCTTCCGTTCAGGAGATATAGAACTTTTAAACCCTAACCCTAACCCTAACCCTAACCCTAACCCTGATAGCGCCAACTAGTGGTGTAAAAAAAAAAAAAAAAAAAAAAAAAAAAAACCTTTATACTCCAAATGGCCTGAAACATGCTCCTAAATACTTTTTGGAAAAATTATTTTCTTAGGACTCAGCACTTCTATAATTTTCAATGATGCCCATTCATTCCTATTGGGCGAACGTTTTCACTTATAACTCCAGAACGGTACGTCCTAGAGACTTGAAACCAACTTCCGTCAGACATAATTTGGGTACGCTGAACACACTGGAGTTGTCCCCGAGTCTCTACGACCTTCCGTTCAGGAGATACAGAACTTTTAAACCCTAAAACCCTAACCCTAACCCTCTAACCCTAACCCTAACCCTAACCCTGATAGCGCCAACTAGTGGTGTAAAAAAAAAAAAAAACAACAAAAAAAAAAACCTTTATACTCCAAATGGCCTGAAACTGCTCCTAAATACTTTTTGGAAAAAATATTTTCTTAGGACTCAGCACTTCTATAAATTTTCAATGATGCCCATTCATTCCTATTGGCGAACGTTTTCACTTATAACTCCAGAACGGTACGTCCTAGAGACTTGAAACCAACTTCCGTCAGACATAATTTGGGTACGCTGAACACACTGGAGTTGTCCCCGAGTCTCTACGACCTTCCGTTCAGGAGATATAGAACTTTTAAACCCTAACCCTAACCCTAACCCACCTAACCCTGATAGCGCCAACTAGTGGTGTAAAAAAAAAAAAAAAACAAAAAAAAAAAACCTTTATACTCCAAATGGCCTGAAACATGCTCCTAAATACTTTTTGGAAAAATTATTTTCTTAGGACTCAGCACTTCTAAAATTTTCAATGACGCCCATTCATTCCTATTGGGCGAACGTTTTCACTTATAACTCCAGAACGGTACGTCCTAGAGACTTGAAACGAACTTCCATCAGACATAATTTGGGTACGCTGACACACTGGAGTTGTCCCCGAGTCTACGACCTTCCGTTCAGGAGATACAGAATTTAAACCCTAACCCAACCCTAATCCCTAACCTAACCCTAACCCTACCCTAAACCTGATTACGCCAACAGTGGTGTAAAAAAAAAAAAAAAACCAACAAAAAAAAAACCTTATACTCCAAATGGCCTGAAAACAATGCTCCTAAATACTTTTTGGAAAAATTATTTTCTTAGGACTCAGCACTTCTAGAAATTTTCAATGACGCCCATTCATTCCTATTGGGCAAACGTTTCACTTATAACTCCAGAACGGTACGTCCTACAGACTTGAAACCAACTTCCGTCAGACATAATTTGGGTACGCTGAACACACTGGAGTTGTCCCCGAGTCTCTACGACCTTCCGTTCAGGAGATACAGAACTTTTAAACCCTAACCCTAACCCTAACCCTAACCCTCTAACCCTAACCCTAACCCTAACCCTGATAGCGCCAACTATGGTGTAAAAAAAAAAAAAAAAACAACAAAAAAAAAACCTTATATACTCCAAATGGCCTGAAAATATGCCCTAAATACTTTTGGAAAAATTATTTTCTTAGGACTCAGCACTTCTAGAAATTTTCAATGACGCCCATTCATTCCTATTGGGCGAACGTTTTCACTTATAACTCCAGAACGGTACGTCCTACAGACTTGAAACCAACTTCCGTCAGATATAATTTGGGTACGCTGAACACACTGGAGTTGTCCCCGAGTCTCTACGACCTTCCGTTCAGGAGATACAGAACTTTTAAACCCTAACCCTAACCCTAACCCTAACCATGATAGCGCCAACTAGTGGTGTAAAAAAAAAAAAAAACAACAAAAAAAAAACCTTTATACTCCAAATGGCCTGAAACATGCTCCTAAATACTTTTTGGAAAAATTATTTTCTTAGGACTCAGCACTTCTATAAATTTTCAATGAGCCCATTCATTCCTATTGGGCGAAACGTTTTCACTTATAACTCCAGAACGGTACGTCCTACAGACTTGAAACCAACTTCCGTCAGACATAATTTGGGTACGCTGAACACACTGGAGTTGTCCCCGAGTCTCTACGACCTTCCGTTCAGGAGATACAGAACTTTTAAACCCTATAACCCTAAACCCTAACCCTAACCCTAACCCTGATAGCGCCAACTAGTGGTGTAAAAAAAAAAAAAAACAACAAAAAAAAAACCTTTATACTCCAAATGGCCTGAAACATGCTCCTAAATACTTTTGGAAAAATTATTTTCTTAGGACTCAGCACTTCTAGAAATTTTCAATGACGCCCATTCATTCCTATTGGGCGAACGTTTTCACTTATAATCCAGAACGGTACGTCCTACAGACTTGAAACCAACTTCCGTCAGAATAATTTGGGTACGCTGAACACACTGGAGTTGTCCCCGAGTCTCTACGACCTTCCGTTCAGGAGATACAGAACTTTTAACCCTAACCCTAACCCTAACCCTAACCCTAACCCAACTGATAGCGCCAACTAGTGGTGTAAAAAAAAAAAAAAAACAACAAAAAAAAAAACCTTTATACTCCAAATGGCCTGAAACATGCTCCTAAATACTTTTGGAAAAATTATTTTCTTAGGACTCAGCACTTCTAAAATTTTCAATGATGCCCATTCATTCCTATTGGGCGAACGTTTTCACTTATAACTCCAGAACGGTACGTCCTACAGACTTGAAACCAACTTCCGTCAGACATAATTTGGGTACGCTGAACACACTGGAGTTGTCCCCGAGTCTCTACGACCTTCCGTTCAGGAGATACAGAACTTTTAAACCCTAACCCTAACCCTAACCCTAACCTAACCTGATAGCGCCAACTAGTGTGTAAAAAAAAAAAAAACAAACAAAAAAAAAACCTTTATACTCCAAATGGCCTGAAACATGCTCCTAAATACTTTTGGAAAAATTATTTTTTAGGACTCAGCACTTCTAGAAATTTTCAATGACGCCCATTCATTCCTATTGGGCGAACGTTTTCACTTATAACTCCAGAACGGTACGTCCTACAGACTTGAAACCAACTTCCGTCAGACATAATTTGGGTACGCTGAACACACTGGAGTTGTCCCCGAGTCTCTACGACCTTCCGTTCAGGAGATACAGAACTTTTAAACCCTAACCCTAACCCTAACCCTAACCCTAACCTGATAGCGCCAACTAGTGGTGTAAAAAAAAAAAAAAACAACAAAAAAAAAACCTTTATACTCCAAATGGCCTGAAACATGCTCCTAAATACTTTATGGAAAAATTATTTTCTTAGGACTCAGCACTTCTAGAAATTTTCAATGACGCCCATTCATTCCTATTGGGCGAACGTTTTCACTTATAACTCCAGAACGGTACGTCCTACAGACTTGAAACCAACTTCCGTCAGACATAATTTGGGTACGCTGAACACACTGGAGTTGTCCCCGAGTCTCTACGACCTTCCGTTCAGGAGATACAGAACTTTTAAACCCTAACCCTAACCCTAACCCTAACCCTAACCCTGATAGCGCCAACTAGTGGTGTAAAAAAAAAAAAAACACACACAAAAAAAAAACCTTTATACTCCAAATGGCCTGAAACATGCTCCTAAATACTTTATGGAAAAATTATTTTCTTAGGACTCAGCACTTCTAGAAATTTTTCAATGACGCCCATTCATTCCTATTGGGCGAACGTTTTCACTTATAACTCCAGAACGGTACGTCCTACAGACTTGAAACCAACTTCCGTCAGACATAATTTGGGTACGCTGAACACACTGGAGTTGTCCCCGAGTCTCTACGACCTTCCGTTCAGGAGATACAGAACTTTTAAACCCTACAACCCTAACCCTAACCCTAACCTAACCCTAACCTGATAGCGCCAACTAGTTGGTGTAAAAAAAAAAAAAAAACAACAAAAAAAAAACCTTTATACTCCAAATGGCCTGAAACTGCTCCTAAATACTTTATGGAAAAAATTT
>CM047517.1:640468-645468 GCA_026122265.1 Ammodytes dubius
AGGGAAGAAAAACCTCATTCATTATTTTATAATAGTTATTTTATAATGATAGAACGCTGGTTCCGTATGGGTGAAGTATTCCTTTAACTTAAGCAAATTAAACATGACGGAGGAGTGCTACAAAACATGTTGGCAAATCACCAGAACCATCAGAATGAAATACCAAAAGTGTGTTCAATTGCTTCGGCTGTGGAAAATTTTACGCAGATTACATTTTTTTTTTTTTTTTTAAGATATTTTTTCGGCATTTTTATGCTTTATTGACAGTGCAGAGAGACAGAGGTGAAATGGGGCAGAGAGGGGAGTGACATGCAGAGAACGACCGTGGGTGGGAATCGAACCCGGGTCCGCTGCTGGGCCCGGGTTCTTAAGAGAAAAAAGAAAAAAAAATCAGATTAACATCAGTGTCATCTTGTACCAACACATCTAAACATGGCCGACAATAGTTTATTTCTGTTCAGTGTTAAAACCAAACACTCTCTCAGGTTTCTGTTGGCAAATCACCAGACCTATCAGAATTAATTATATAACAAATGTGTGTTCAATTGCTTCGGCGATGGAAAATTTCTCTAGATAGATAAAAAAAAAAAAAAAAAAAAAAAAAAAAAATTATCTTCGCTGTCATCTCCTTGCAACACATCTAAACATGGCAGACAATAGTTTCTTTCTGTTCAGATGTTAAAACTAAACACTCTCTCAGGGTTTGTGTTGGCCGCCCACCAACCTGAGACAGTGTAAACAGACAGACAGAGACACAGAATCCATTTTAAAATACAGAAAATAAATCTCCACCGCAATGGATCATCTCTGAACTGTTGATGTTTCGGTCTGAAGCCAGGAGTGAAAAAAACAATAATTGGAGACACCAAAACCCTCGTTCCGTTGTCTAGAGATTAATACTTGATTTATATCGTTCTATCTCTTGGAATAAATCAAGAAATGAATTCATGCGGTTTTTTTTTTTGGTTTTTTTTTTAAGATATTTTTTTGGCATTTTTTATGCTTTATTGATAGTGTAGAGACAGAGGTGAAATGGGGCAGAGAGGGGAGTGACCTGCAGAGAACGACCGCGGGCTGGAATCCAACCCGGGTCCGCTGCTGGCCGAGGCCCATGGGGGGGGACGCCCTACCAACTGAGCTAAGGGCGCCCCCGAAATCATGCGGTTTTGATGGATTTCTTGAGGATCTGTCGATACATTTATTATTTTACTTTTTTAACCTTTATTTCTACAGGTAAATCCCATTGAGACCGAAGACAATTTTGCAAGAGAGACCTGTTCGCATTCACACGTTACCATTCACACACACATTCATACACCGATAGCAGGCTAACTATCGACATTCACACGAGGCAAGGTGGGTGAAGTGTCTTGCCCAAGGACACAACAACCATGACACAGGTGGCAGGGCGGGGATCGAACCTCCAACCCTTCGATCATCAGCCGACCCGCTCTACCACCTGAGCCACAGTCGCCCCCAAATTTGTCTTACTAAGGGAAAAAAGGGAAAAATAAATTGGTTCCAACACTAGAACTATACGCTTAGGGCACTTAACGTTTGTGTTACGCGCTCCCACCTTTCTCCTCCTCCCTCCTCTTGCCTCCTTCATTCTCTCTTTCTCTCAGGTGTTCTGGGGCCTGATTGGGGCCAGGTGCTTCCAATCCTGCGGAGTTTAATGGAGTGGCCTGGGCGGCTCGCTCTCTCTCTCCCTGCCTGACTGAAGGACGGTGTGCGGCTGACCTGCTGGGGCTGCCGGTTGTTGCTTTAGTTTATGGTTTGTTTACTTATGGGGGGCTGCTAGGGTGTGTTCTGTTTGTTTAATCGTAGTTTAGAGGGGCCGGGGTTATAGTTTAGCTGGAGGAAGACCTGGGCAATATTGCAGACCAACTGTGCTGCCCCAGGCTTCCTCCCGTTTTCCTTTTTATTTGCAGCCTCCTGTGTTGAGTTGTGTTGTGGGATTATTTTAATAAATCACGTTACTACTTTGATTGTTTGGTTTCATCTGGTTTATTTGCATGTTTACTGGCCGGCCAACGAGCCTGGGGGGTCCGGCCGTAACAGTTTGATGCATCATAATGCCAGATATGTCAGGACAAGACTGGGGAAGTTAGTATTGGTATTGGTCCACAAATAAATAAGGACTAGTCAATGCAATGGCTGGATTTTTCCCATGACAAAGTGTGACGTTACAACACTAATAATCACATTTTGTCCTTTGCAGATAAGTGGTTCCCAAGCTCTGGTGTATGTGTGTGTGTGTGTGTGTGTGTGTGCGCGCATGTGTGTGTGTGTGTGACCGCTGATTAAGATATGAATCAATGTCTAGTCCGACGTCATGTCACGGGTTGTTTGTGCCTTTAAGTTTGATCCAGTTTTAACGAGTGATTTTCCAACATATCCTTGACTTCCTTTGAATTGCATTATTCTTGTTTTGCATAATCATTTACTATTGAGTGTGTGTGTGTGTGTGTGTGTGTGTGTGTGTGTGTGTGTGTGTGTGTGTGTGTGTGTGTGTGTGTGTGTGTGTGTGGTGAAACGTTCACTCACACTCTCTCTCACACAGGAGACGTGATGTATGTGATGATATTATGAGTTGTGTCTAGTCAGTGTGAGTGAGTAAGGTTAGATGTTCAATATCAACACTGCCAAACTGTCATGATTACTCTGTTCTGACACACACACACACACACACACACACACACACACACACACACACACACACACACACACACACACACACACACACACACACACACACACAGAAAGACCAGTTGCTTCAGACCTCAAGCACAGCCACTGTCTTAAAAGCATGAATAATCAGGCATGGTAAGTTCACCCACACACACACACACACACACACACACACACACACTCAATATTGATAAGATTTTCTGGAGATACTTGGTTTTCAGGGAAAGGGGTGAGAAATTATAACTTAAAAGGTGCAGTGTGTAATATGACATCATCAAGTAAGTTCTACAAAGTTCTAGAATGCAACACTCCCTGGGTAACCCCAACCCTTTAGAATAATAACAGAAGCTACAGTGGCCTTCAAGGAAAAGAACAATTCTAAAGTTTAAACAATGCACCTGATGACATTCCAACTATGACACTTCCAAAATGGCGGTGACAAGGCCTTGGTCCAAAGTATGGAGAAATATGGACATATATGAGACCCTTTCTAAGGAAAAAAAATATTAATTCTAAAAAAAAAATCAGCTATTATGCACTAAATTAAACGTACTTATGGATATTATAATTACTTTCTACAAAATCTGCTAGGAAATAAAACCCAAAATTCTACACACTGCAGGTTTAAGTAAAAAAAAAAAAAAAAAAGTACAATATTTGCTTTTGAGGCGTAGTGGAATAAAAAGAGCAAAAAATGTCTAAAATGTAAACAGTCTCCTAGAGTATTTGAGTGATTGTACTTCGTCACATTCCAGCCCTGCAGGGGGACAGACAGTAAATGGGGCAGGGGGGTGGGGGGGTGGGGGGGGGACAGACAGTAAATGGGGCAGGGGGAAAGACAGTAAATGGGGCAGGGGGGGTAGACAGTAAATGGGGCAGAAAAATCAGCACAGAAAAAAAATCCTCCGCTCAAAAGCTCGACTCGTAAAATGACGTAAAAAAGCAAAAGGCGTTTTGGCGACACTCTGTGCTAACGGTTAACCTCACGCTGTTAAAACAACGAGCATCAGAGGAAGGTATGCAGCCCGCACCGCTGGTAATGTTTGCACTCAGTGTGTGTGTGTGTGTGTGTGTGTGTGTGTGTGTGTGTGCTTGTAATGTTCGGACTCGTGTGTGAGTTGAGTGTGTGTGTGTGAGAGAGTGTGTGTGTGTGTGTGTGTGTGTTTGGTGTGTGTGTTGTGTGTGACAGAGAGTGTGTGTGTGTGTGTGTGTGTGTGTGTGTGTGTGTGTGTGTGTGTGTGTGTGTGTGTGTGTGTGTGTGTGTGTGTGTGTGTGTGTGTGTGAGAGAGAGTGTGTGAGTGTGTGTGTCTGTGTGTGTGCTTGTAATGTTTGCACTCGGCACCACAGAGATCTCGGAGCTATTTCCTGTTTAATGAGATTCACACATGCAACAATAAAAAGGCAAAGTGTCACCGAGGTCAGAGTTAGCTCCAAGTTAAAATGGTTTGCCAATGTCACACACACACACACACATCGGTTGCGTTCCGAATCGCATACTCTTTCTTTTTTCTATTCTACATACTACATCCGACGATAAAAATAATCTAGTTAGGATGCAGTAGGCATACTATTGGGACATACTTTACTCTTTTATTTCATCATAACATTGCGCCTTGATCTTGCCTCTTGCTTTTATATCCGTCGCATCCCCGTTTGTTTTCATATGGAGGCTTCGTCGATGTGACGTCACTTCGCTTGCGCACCGGATTGTGGGTCAGAATCGCCCAAATAGGATGCAGTTTTCAACACTAACAATCTTGGCCGCATGAAGTAGGACATCCGGGTACTTCTAACCATCCTAAATCTGGCCACAAGAATCGGGACATCCTAAATCTTTTTTCTACACACTATATAGTAGAAAGTATGCGATTCGGAACGCAACCATCACTTTTCAACAATGACTGGTTTGAATATAATTATAAATATATAAGTACCTAAGTGTTCCCAAATTCTACATGGGAATATCCCGCAAGACACACTGGACCATGACTGAATTCATAATCTCTATATTTTGTGATTCAACTGTGCATTAATGTTACGTGTTGTCTCACGTACCGGTGAGATGGTGAAATCAAACTAAAGAAAGGATTCATAGATATCTCACCACTAGATGCCACTAAAACTCTCTCAGTCATCATTATTCTGGGTGATTCACACTTCAGAAATGTTCTCTACCCTTACCAGGCAAACACACACACCTGCTTCTGATTCACGCACACACACACACACACACACACACACACACACACACACATTGTATCAGTGGTGATCGCTGACAGAGGAAGGCTGGATCCACTCAGGAGGAGAAT
>CM047517.1:650468-657968 GCA_026122265.1 Ammodytes dubius
TCCATCCATCCATCCATCCATCCAGTTTTACACATGCCTGCTAAGAGGTGTTTAGTTCAAAGGGTTTTTCCTAAATTGAGGTCAGCAGAAATGAAGATACTCTTGAGTTTTTTTTTAAGGGAACATTCCCCATTAGAAAAATACCTGAATGGGGGCGCCCTTAGCTCAGTTGGTACGGCGTCCCCCCCATGGGCCAGCAGCGGACCCGGGTTCGATTCCAGCCCGCGGTCGTTCTCTGCATGTCACTCCCCTCTCTGCCCCATTTCAACTCTGTCTCTACACTATCAATAAAGCATAAAAATGCCCCAAAAAAAATATTTTTTTTTTTCTTTTCTTTTTTTTTTAAATACCTGAATGATGAATGGTCTAGAGTAGAGTCATATGTATAGGGGTGTGAAGTTGAAATATTTTACAAATGTTTAATTTATTATACATTTTATTTAGATTTATTTTTAATTATTTGCATGTCTTTCACTCTGTTGTTCCTTGCATTGTTTCACATTAAAATAAAAAAATAAAATAAATTTAAAAATTTAAATCGAAAGCTGACTATACCTCCCAAAATCCTAAAAGGGTATTGAATAAAAAATTCTTAAATTAAACTTGGAAATCCCTGTAAGAGGTGGTTAGTTCAAAGGCATTTTCCTGAGATCTTTAGTTTCACTTCGCTCGTTAAAAAAACACACTTCTGTTCAGTAGTGGGACATCAAAGCCGCGGCAAATAGAGCGATAGATTCATAAAGCTCTGTCCATGTTTCCCTGTCAAGTTGATGTTTATACACGACTTTCCTCTACTTTGACAGCTGCTGTGGTCACAGTGATAGATGATACAATAGCTAGGCAACGCTACTGTAGAAGTGCACATGCCATGTTAGTGTTAGCCACACCTTAAACCTGCAGTGTGTAGAATTTTGGGGTTTTATTTCCTAGCAGATTTTGTAGAAAGTAATTAAAATATCCATAAGTACATTTAATTTAGTGCATAATAGCTGAAAAAAATTTTTTGAATTATTTTTTTCCCCTTAGAAAGGGTCTCATATATGTCCATATTTCTGCATATTTTGGACCAAGGCCTAGTGCCGCCATCTTGAAAGTGTCATAGTTGGAATGTCATCAGGTGCATTGTTTAAAATGTAGAATTGTTCTTGTCCTTGAAGGCCACTGTAGCTTCCCTTATTATTCAAAAGGGTTGGGGTTACCCAGGGAGCGTTGCATTCTAGAACTTTGTAGAACTTTCTTGATGATGTCATATTACACACTGCACCTTTAATGAATAATTTCTTGCTGTTATATTTTATAGGACATTTCTCCCTTGGCACTTATATGTTATTTTCCAGGGAATATTGACCGAAATCGATGTTTTTATTAATTTGTGAATGTCCTAATTTAAGGAGTCAATGAAAAAAATTATAGTTATTTTTATCATTTAATCTTCAGAATAAGTAGCTTTATTCTATTCCATGTATAAAACAAGTGAGTGAGTGAGTGAGTGAGGAGTGAGTGAGTGAGTGAGTGAGTGAGTGAGTGAGTGAGTGAGTGAGTGAGTGAGGAGTGAGTGAGTGAGTGCGTGGCGTGCGTGCGTGTGTCGGTGTGGTGAGTGAGTGCGTGCGTGCGTGCGTGCGTGCGTGCGTGCGTGCGTGCGTGCGTGCGTGCATGAGTGTGTGCGTGCATACGTGAGTGCGTGCATGCGTGCGTGCGTGCGTGTGTTTCTTTGCACATTGTGTCACACATGGACAGCAGAAGTCTGCAGACGAACTCTCACATGCGAACCATCAGAAGCCTTGTGTTCATTAAAACCCTCAGAGCTCGTGTGTGAGTTTGTTTGTATGTAGAAGAAATGTCACATCAAACATTGCTAATGGATTTGTCCTTTTTATTTGTTCCAAGGCTCCGAGGCTTGAGTCTACTAACATGAGGGGACGTCCCATAGAAATACACATGTGCTGGTGATCACACAAGCCCTGTTACAGTAATCTAGGCAAGACCCTCATGTGTGTTATGAAATGTTGTCCCACTATGGATGGGTGGGTAAAAAGCACTTTGAGCGAACGTAAAAAACTTTAATTAAAAAGGTGCCAAGGAAGTGTTTTATATTTCTGAAATAGTCTAATTTTTCCTCTGATGATCATAAATGACATGTAACAGCAAACAAAACCATCAGTGCAAAAAAATTATTTTCTTTATGCCTTTGTCATGGGTATACGCTCACCAAGGAACAACAGCTGGTGTAATAAAAACACTACTGCCTTTTGTCCAAAGGGGTTCGCAAAAATTAACACAAACTGAAAGTTCCTCGGAGCAACTTTAAAGTACTTTTTTGCAAACACAGGATTTTTATTTTAATTTGTGGTGTTTCCATAAACCTTTTCTTTTTTCATTTTTTTTAAGATATTTTTTTTGGCATTTTTATGCTTAATTGATAGTGTAGAGACAGAGTTGAAATGGGGCAGAGAGGGGAGTGACATGCAGAGAACGACCGCGGGCTGGAATCAAACCCGGGTCCGCTGCTGGCCGAGGCCCATGGGGGGGACGCCCTACCAACTGAGCTAAGGGCGCCCCCTCCATAACCCTTTTCTGATTCTATACTTTAAAATGCACACACTGTACAGGGATGATATTGGAAACCTATACTTTTCATGAGCTCAACAAAATAGCCAAAGTTGTTTGCAATGTTAACTTATCTATCTATCTATCTAACTAGATAGATAGATAGATAGATAGATAGATAGATAGATAGATAGATAGATAGATAGATAGATAGATAGATAGATAGATAGATAGATAGATAGACAGATAGACAGACAGACAGACAGACAGACAGACAGACAGACAGACAGACAGACAGACAGACAGACAGACAGACAGACAGACAGACAGACAGACAGACAGACAGACAGACAGACAGACAGACAGACAGACAGACAGACAGACAGACAGACAGACAGACAGACAGACAGACAGACAGACAGACAGACAGACAGACAGATAGATAGATAGATAGATAGATAGATAGATAGATAGATAGATAGATAGATAGATAGATAGATAGATAGATAGATAGACAGATAGACAGACAGACAGCCAGACAGCCAGATTTGGAAACCCGGCTACTGCCTCTGTACTATCAGAACAGAAGCTATTTAGGATTGACAGACACTGACAGACATAAATCTGAGACATCGAGCGCAGAAGGTTCAAAGCACTTCATCCGCCCAGGGGTTGTAAAACATTCTCAGTCTTAATCCGAACATACGATCCTTTTATCTCAAGCAGACGCACCCAAAAAAAAATCTTTAAAAAAAAATTGCGGTTACAGTGTTCTCCTGACACTACACTTCTTATCCCTAAAAGAAGAGCCTTTCCTTTTAGACTCCACACTCTTAAAACAGACAGATCTCAACATGTGTGATATATAAAAAAAAATGCAAATTCAGCTATTCAAACAGACCTGTAAACTGAAAGGTGAAGTGGGCCATTAACCTCTCTCTCTCTGTGTGTGTGCGTGTGTGTGTGTGTGTGTGTGTGTGTGTTGTGTGTGTGTGTGTGTGTGTGTGTGTGTGTGTGTGTGTGTGTGTGTGTTTAATGATTTGCACAAGCTAAAAAATAAAAAATAAATAAAAAATGGTGTATCATATCATAGGCCTGTGATCACATTGTACTGTGGCACTGCAACTGTGCAACTGGCACCTGTGTTGAACCGTTGACAGACATGTAGCTCACAGTGGTATGAGTGAAATGTGCCCACTGCCCACACAGTCCAACACATTCCCTGCGTTCCAAATCACATACTCTTTTCTTTTTTACTACACTACATACTAAAGTACAGAAGAGTTTTAGGGCCACAGACAGGAGAGAAAAAAAAAATCAGATAAGGAAGATTTTTTTTTTTTCATTATGTTGAGAAATGTCAAAAATAAAGACGAATACTCCAGAATGCTATTGGAGTTAGTGGGGCATTTATGTATTTTCAGCAAACTACAATTGACGTGCATGTATTGGGACATCCTACATCTTTTTCTGGCATACTAAATAGTAGGGAAGTATGGGGATTGGATCGCAGGGACTATGTTCCTTCACCCAAGGATGGGGTGTAAGAAAACAAATAAATGTGTGTGTATATATGGGTGTATTTGTGTGTTTGAAAGCAATAGCAAGAAAGGTCATGAATATAAACTGGGAAAAGACTTATGACAGAAAACAAATGCATTGTGGGTGAAATTGACCCAAAGAGGCAAATGTAGGGAAAGATTCTGGAGAAGCTTGTTGTCAAAATCACTTTTTTGACAAAATCAGTGAATATCTCCTCATGATCTGCTACTTGTCCGTACTATAAAATAGGTTGTGTGTGTGTGTGTGTGTGTGTGTTGTGTGTGGTGTGTGTGTGTGTGTGTGTGTGTGTGTGTGTGTGTGTGTGTGTGTGTGTGTGTGTGTGTGTGTGTGTGTGTGTGTGTGTGTGTGTGTGTGTTGAAATCTGTTATGTATACACAGCCTAGGCTCTGTAACAAAGGGCATGTAAACAAAGAGGGCCTACCTTAGCCATTAACATGCCTGTTTACAAAGCCTAGGCTGTGTATTAAAACTGGATTATTTGTTTCAGTGCACACACAGTACGTACAGTACATAGACATAGATTAGTGTGATAGTTCACTTTAGGGACGTTCGGTATTATGTGATTGAAAAAAATGTCAAATCTTTTGATGTATGGGGCGCCCTTAGCTCAGTTGGTAGGGCGTCCCCCCCCATGGGCCTCGGCCAGCAGCGGACCCGGGTTCGATTCCAGCCCGCGGTCGTTCTCTGCATGTCACTCCCCTCTCTGCCCCATTTCAACTCTGTCTCTACACTATCAATAAAGCATAAAAAATGCCAAAAAAAAATCTTAAAAAAATTAAAAAATAATCTTTTGATGTAGCATAAAGCTGGCACACAGTCATTGCATCAAAGACTAAAAGTGGGTTTATACAGATTCCAGCCCAAAGCTAAACTATCTCCCACACCCTGCAGTACATCATGTCAGCAGCAAAGTGCCTCTAAAGAACAAAGTCTAATGAGGATCTGAGTTATGATGATGGGTTAATTCAGGCTTAAAATGAAATGTTTGACATGCGGTTAAAATCATTATCACAGCTATTAATAAAGATGTATGTTTTCAAAAGTGTGTCCATAGGCTATGTGTGTGAAATACCAATATCATGATCAAAAGGGGTTTAAAAAAGGTGGAGTTGGTTATTCTTGAGAACTCTTGTTAAATCACTTTTTGTCAAAATCTACCGCTACCTGGCTATACTGTTTGTGCACTGAAAAAAATATGTAAGGGTTAATGCCCGACGAGGTGTCCATGTATCATGTATTAATGGACACCGTGGAGGCGAGAACTGTCCGCCTCCACAAACTGTCCGCCTATACTTAAAAAAATTAATTATATTATTATTAATGTGCTGTTTTTTGAGGTTAGTTCTTGTCTCTGTGCTTGTTTATTCATGCTTCTCACCAATAAAAAGTGTTTAAAAAAATAAACTCTAAATTCTGTCTTGTTCAAAACCAAAAATCACAGTCATACTAAACAAGCTACTGAAAACCTAACCCCCAGGAAACCTTTCTAAAGAGCCCATTGTCACGTGTAAAGTCTGTTACCTGAGTCTCTATGAAGGCTTATAAAGTAGCGTTTATCATATCCCCAGGCTAGTTCTACCGGTTGAGTGACAGACACTTAAAGGGCGCCGCGGCACCAACGATATGAGCTCATTCATGTTGAAAGGTCGCGTGTGGCAGCTGCTTTTTTTTTAACCTTTATTTATACAGGTAAATCCCATTGAGACCGGAGACTCTTTTGCAAGGGAGACGTGTTTTTCCTTTCCCACGTTACCATTCACACACACACAGTCGTACACCTATAACAGGCTTAACTATCGATATTCACACGAGGCAAGGTGGGTGAAGTGTCTTGCCCAAGGACACAACAACAACCATGACACAGGTGGCAGGGCGGGGATCGAACCGCCAACCCTTTGATCATTGGCCTGAGCCACAGTTAAAATAAAACCAACCATAAAAAAATAAAAAAATAGTATCTTAAGACACAGTGTGGGTTCAGGGCATATTTGCATGGAGGGTTGAGTTTTCTGAATGTAATGGTTACTGGGAGGAGGAACCAGAGACCTCATGGTTACTGGGAGGGAGGAACCAGAGACCTCATGGTTACTGGGAGGAGGAACCAGAGACCTCATGGTTACTGGGAGGAGGAACCAGAGACCTCATGGTTACTGGGAGGAACCAGAGACCTCATGGTTACTGGGAGGAGGAACCAGAGACCTCATGGTTACTGGGAGGAACCAGAGACCTCATGGTTACTGGGAGGAGGAACCAGAGACCTCATTGTTACTGGGAGGAGGAACCAGAGACCTCATGGTTACTGGGAGGAGGAACCAGAGACCTCATGGTTACTGGGAGGAACCAGAGACCTCATGGTTACTGGGAGGAACCAGAGACCTCATTGTTACTGGGAGGAGGAACCAGAGACCTCATGGTTACTGGGAGGAACCAGAGACCTCATGGTTACTGGGAGGAGGAACCAGCGACCTCATGGTTACTGGGAGGAGGAACCAGAGACCTCATGGTTACTGGGAGGAGGAACCAGAGACCTCATGGTTACTGGGAGGAGGAACCAGAGACCTCATGGTTACTGGGAGGAACCAGAGACCTCATGGTTACTGGGAGGAGGAACCAGCGACCTCATGGTTACTGGGAGGACACTCTCAAACTCTAGGCCATCCCACCACAAACACACTTTCTGAAACACACACACACACACACACACACACACACAAACACACACACACACACACACACGCACACACACACACACGAGTTAGCATGGGTTGACGTGCTCACTCATAATAGGAGCTGATTTGGGACTTAATCGCGCATTAAAACCTTATTGTTGAACCTCCGGCCGAGTGATGACACAAGCTGCCCCGAGGCCTCGTCCTCACAGCGTGCAAATGGCATGACGTAAGGTGTGTGTGTGTGTGTGTGTGAGTGTGTGTGTGTGTGTGTGTGTGTGGTGTGTGTGTGTGTGTGTGTGTGTGTGTGTGTGTGTGTGTGAGAAAGAGAGAGAAAGAGAGAGAGAAAGAGAGAGAGAGAGAACGGTCAGAAAGTCAGTTCGTACATGTTTTAGAACGTTCTTAGCAGATACACAATATATCAGAAATCTTTGCGTTATATAATTTTATCACATGGCACTTTGAGAATCCTATGTAAATCACAGCATTCTACAGGTCTGTTATTTCCAGCAAGACAGACCGCTGTCAAGGGTATAATGACCGTTGCTAAGGACCTACGTCATAGTTTTGATGGATAGACGTCCACAAACAGGGCTACTACTCGTTCAGAAAACAATGGAATACTTTTTCAACATGACTTTGCATGTATCAGGAGAGCAGGGAACACAGGAGTCATGGTTAATGTCCGACAGGAATCCAGTCAAGACGACGTGAGTAAGTT
>CM047517.1:662968-677968 GCA_026122265.1 Ammodytes dubius
ACGTCCCATTAACATCTCCCAGTGAAAACAACCAGCGATAAGACGGATACAAAAGCAAGAGGCAAGATCAAGGAGCCTTGTTAGGATGAAATAAATAAGTTAAAGTATGTTTCCAGTTGTAGCATACTGCATACTAACTAGACACTTTTATGATCAGCTGTAGTATATAGAATAATAAAAAGAAAGAGTATGAGATTTGGAACACATGTAACACCCTTCCCCCCACCTCCCCCTAACCCCCAACACATTTGATCTGGTACATTAGAGTTCTACTAATATGGAGGAGGCGCGTGTATGTTCTTGTCAGGGTCGCAAATCAATTTATAACTTCAGGACTTGAACAGATTAAATGTGAAATTCTTCATATTTTGGAGAAAAGTTGTGATTTGTTCTCTTAGTAAACCTGTATGCACTATAAAGAAGAAAGTTATGTGTCAATTGAGAGTTTCTCAAGTGACACATTACTGTGAAGCGGCTTACACACACACACACACACACACACACACACACACACACACACACACACACACACACACACACACACACACACACACACACACACACACACACACACACACACACACACCACACACACACACACACACACACACACACACACACACACACACACACACACACACACACACACGCACACGCACACGCACACGCACACGCACACGCACCACGCACACACACACCACACACACAAGCTCCCAAACCTACACATACACTATGATTTGCTAAGAAAAAAAAAATGCAAAACAATAACTTTCCAACTTTCCATAGATCCAACTGTAACACCTTCTTCATTTCTTCCTTCAATACAGTGTTGACATTCACACAATTAAAAATCTTGTGACCCATTAAAGTGTCTTTGCTTCAGTGAACAGTTCTCCTTACCTTCTAACCAGGTGTGTCTCCATGTGTCCCTCCCTCTCTCCCTCCCTCCCTGCCCCCCTCTCTCCCTCTCTCCGTCTCTCCCTCCCTCCCTCTCTGACAGCGGTGATTGTGGAATGACAAACGTCCATCTTCCCCCTCACCCAATTATCTGCCACAGCGGCCCTGAGTCTGTGTGGAGAACCGGGGATGCGAGACCTTCAGTTAAACATTTATCTCAGCGTTCGTAGTGTCACCAAGGAAACCGCTTTGTCGTTCATCACATCACCTCGGTTACGGCTTTGTGTTTGGTCGTTTTAAACGTTTAAACGCTCCACGAGAACGAGCATCAAATGAAGCGCGGAAAAATAAATAAAATAAATAAATCCATGAGGGTCTTCTGTCGTCTGCCATTAACTTTTTACACACCAGTTAGAGTTGACCAAGCGTGGAGGTGGGTTTTAGGAGGGTTAGGGTTAAACCTGCAGTGTGTAGAATTTTGGGTTTTATTTCCTAGCAGATTTTGTAGAAAGTAATTATAATATCCATAAGTTTTTCCCTTAGAAAGGGTCTCATATACGTATGTCCATATTTCTGCAAATTTTGGACCAAGGCCTAGTGCCGCCATCTTGAAAGTGTCATAGTTGGAATGTCATCAGGTGCATTGTTTAAAATTTAGAATTGTTCTTGTCCTTGAAGGCCACTGTAGCTTCTGTTATTATTCAAAAGGGGTGGGGTTACCCAGGGAGCGTTGCATTCTAGAACTTTCTTGATGATGTCATATTACACACTGCACCTTTAACTGGACAGATCCCAATTCTAAATACAGCGCCGGAAACAATTTAAAGACCAAAGTCTGGATTTTTCTTAAATCTTCATCTCTAACATTACTTATTGAAAATGCTCTAAAATTACAATATTTTTATTGTGAATTTGGTAGAAATGTTGTCAGTAGTTTATATTATAAAATCAAAATGTTCATTTTACTCAAACATATGCCTCTAAAGAGTAAAACAAGAGACACTGAACATTGGGAGTGGTCTCTTATTTTTTTCCAGAGCTGTAAGTTTATATATACATGTAGATGCTGCTATAGACAATGCAGGCAATGGTTATTTCAAGCATTGTTCAAGAGATTTTTCTGAAATGTTTGTCTATTTATCTTCCATAACATGTCTTCTTCCAACATGTACATTCGGGTGTTTTTTTTACTAAACCTTGTCTGTGTGCGTCTGTATATTTCTCCTATACAACCATCTTTAACGGACATTATCGCAACATTAGTTTTTTTTGTGGTTGTTGGAAACAAAATTCAAGGTTTGTCAATAACATAGTTTCTGCCTAATGAAGCTTAGCTAAAGTTCACTTAGCAAGAATGACTATTTGTCTACTCTCTCTTTATGTCAACATCTCTCTCTCTCCCTCCTCCTCTCTCTCTCTCTGTCTGTCTGTCTGTCTGTCTGTCTGTCTGTCTGTCTGTCTGTCTGTCTGTCTGTCTGTCTGTCTGTCTGTCTCTCTCTCTCCCTCTCTTTCCCTTCTTCTTCCAAATCAATAAACTGATGCTTAGCAGAACAAGAGGGGCTGAACACAATACCTCATCCAAAATCAGCTGGCAATACAAGATGGAAAATAAACTGAAGTTCTTCACAAACAAAGACTATTGGCAACAAATGTGGCAGCCATTTAAAAAATGACCAACAATGTGATGATTTAACTCCACTAAAAACTCACCAAACTTCTCATTCCAAATGTCAGGTGTTGATCAGCAATGTCCAGTACACATTCATTATTGCTAAAAACAGAAAAAGCATTTTTTTTCTTCCTTTTTTAACACTTCCTGAAAATCATCTCAGTTCTTGCTGCTCATTGGCTAACATGATGCCATGTGACCTAAGGATATCCAATGAATGACCACACCTGGGTTGAGTGACATCTACAACAGCCAATAGGTGACTGCCTTTGAATTTGAATTGTTAGCAAAATGCTGCCTTCAATTGCATCTCAAAAGGTTGTGTTTTGACAGCTTCCCATTGCTTGAGTCAAGAGAAGTCAACAGACATGACTAATAGTGTTATTGTTATTGTATGTGTTAAGGTATTTTAAGCAACAAATGGGTTAAAAACAACATCTATCTCTAGGTCTTTCTAATGGGCTTGGTGCATCCCCATGGTTTAAATACACAACGCAATTTGAAAGCACCAAAAGTCTGTGAATAGTTCCCTGTCTACATAGCATTTGCTTGGGGTGGAAACAAACCCTGCATTCCAAATGACATACTATTTATTTCTACTACACTACATACTAAAGAGCAGACGAGTTTTAGGGCCACAGACAGGAAGAAAAAAAAATCAGATAAGAAGTTTTTTTTTCATTATGTCAAGAAATGTCAAGAATAAAGACGAATACTCCAAAATGCTATTAGAGTTAGTGGGGCATTTATGTATTTTCAGCATACTACAAATGACATGCATGTAATGGGACATACTAAATATTTTTCTGGCATACTAAATAGTATGGAAGTATGGGTATTGGAACGCAGGGATACTAAGTATTCTTACGTTAGTCTAATTAGTTTTAAAGATAAGTTCACATGTTTTAAAACTGTCTTTAACACAACTTTCTCATGCCCAAATATAAGTTATAATAGTTATTATTGCTACAATTAAACCTGCAGTGTGTAGAATTTTGGGTTTAATTTCCAGGCAGATTTTGTAGAAAGTAATTATAATATCCATAAGTACATTTAATTTAGTGCATAATAGCTGAATTTATTTTTTTTTAATATATTTTGGGTTACCCAGGGAGTGTTGCATTCTAGAACTTTGTAGAACTTTCTTGATGATGTCATATTACACACTGCACCTTTAAACTATGTAATAAAATATATCAAGAATGTTATTGTGGAAAATACTTAGGCTTACATCCTTCAGTAAAGCTTAGACAGCTGAGGTCTAAATTTAGCTTCAGCCGGACTGGAACAAAGCCTGATGTAGAGTAAGTAAGTAAACTTAATTTTAGCCTTTCGCAGACCAGTGTCACAAAGCCTTCACATTAAAACACAATAAATACAATAAACGACAAATTACAGAGTTTTTACAAAGAAGATTTCCATAAGAACTTTACAATATAATACATATCAATTAAAAAGAGTTAATAACATTGATTTGAAGGTCTATGTCCAACATGTTTTTAAGCTGACTCTTAAAATATCCACTAGAGTCCAGAATCGCAAGGTGACATTAAACTATTGCATTGAATCCTTACACTTTGACTGTTAACGTAAATTTAAACCTGCAGTGTGTAGAATTTTAGGTTATTTTAGCAATTTTTGTAGAATAGTAATTATAATATCCATAAGTACATTTAAATTGTGCATAATAGCTGAAAAATATTGTTTTTTTTGAATTTTTTTTCCTTAGAAAATGGGTCTCATAATTCCAATTTCTGATATTTTGACCAAAGACCTAGTGCGTCATCTTGAAAAGTGAAAGTTGGAAAGTCATCGGTTCATTGTTTACTATAAATAATTAAAAAAAAAAAAAGCGCTTTGGGTCTGTGAAAAACCAGGAAAAAGTGCTATATATACTATAAGTGGAGTCCATTTACCATTTGTAAGCGGTCAAAAATGTACTTTAAAAATCTAATATTGGAATTATTTGCAACTAAAGCACACACATGACACACTAACTCTGCCTGTGAAATGGACCAGTAGCCTTGACCATAGCCATCAGCTCAGGTTGGAATCTGGTGTCATCTTTCATGCTGCATTGTAGAATGACACGCCACCTGAAACCCAACCAACAATGGCCCTTCCATACTAGTGTGTGTGTGTGTGTGTGTGTGTGTGTGTGTGTGTGTGTGTGTGTGTGTGTGTGTGTGTTTTGTGTGTGTGTGTGTGTGTGTGTGTGTGTGTGTGTG
The DNA here is from genome assembly GCA_026122265.1 of Ammodytes dubius. NCBI lineage: Eukaryota > Metazoa > Chordata > Actinopteri > Uranoscopiformes > Ammodytidae > Ammodytes > Ammodytes dubius. The sequence goes on from CM047517.1 coordinate 667,763, forward strand.
TTGTGTGTGTGTGTGTGTGTGTGTGTGTGTGTGTGTGTGTGTGTGTGTGTGTGTGTGTGTGTGTGTGTGTGTGTGTGTGTCCGTATGCAGAACATAGTTGTTTCAAGTATAGGTGCACAATGCAACGTTGTGTGTGTGTCAGAGAAGTGAAACATTTTCTAAGGTGTATTCTCATGAACTGAATAAACAAACTTTCCTCACAGGTAAAATGTAGATCCCTGGAACACTGTTTGAAGTTAGAAAGCTTCCTGAAAAGTTACTGTTTCACTTTGTTGTTGTTTTTACAGCAGCAGGGCCCACAGTTTGGTTTACAAACATATTCTAGTCTTAAAGTTTGGTTCCAGGTTCCTCAAAATAATTTAGTTTTGTCAGGAATTATTCTATACTAAGAATTACATGTGTAGAAAATATATTTTGTAAACTAACTGCAGGCTATTCAAATGTAAACAAATCCCCCTTCCCTTGAAACTACACACTGCACCTTTAATTGTATTTTTCCAAGTAGGCCAGGAATCATACATGCATGTGACCCTACGTAGATACGCGGCATCCAGAATTCCACACACGTTTCCCATTCTTCCCAAAAACACCTGTTGGGTTAATGACACACACACACACACTCACACACACACACACACACGCACACACACGCACACACACACACACACACACACACACACACCACACATGCACACACACACAAACACACACCACGCACCACACACACACACACCAGCGCCCCAGGAAGCATTATGGGGCAACACACCAGCTGCTGGAGGCTTTCAGGCAGAGCTAGGCTGAAGTTAATCATTTGCGATAATGTCGTTTAAAAGGCGGCAGACTGAAGAAATAACCAGTTCAGTGTCTTTAACTTAACTGCTGCAATTCACATTTTAATTAAGTTAGGAAAAAAGGTAAGTTGCATAGAAACTTTACAACGATAAACAACAGTAACTGAGGATGAAAAAACAGCATAAAAAACGACCAAACGAAATTAACTTTTGGTATAAAATACTTTAATAAATAATAGGATTGTTCCTAAGAACAAACAAATGAAAATACCACTAACAAACCAAAATACTTTTTTTAACCAAATATTTGTACAAAATAATTACAAAGTTTCTGCTTTTCAGCCCCTCTCTGGTGGAGCTGAGCGCAACGTGAAATGTAACGACAGAAATATGAATTTGGGTTTGTTCGCATTGGGTCGACTGGGGCTCAGGTGGTAGAGCGGGTCGGCCGATGATCAAAGGGTTGGAGGTTCGATCCCCGCCCTGCCACCTGTGTCATAGTTGTTGTGTCCTTGGGCAAGACACTTCACCCACCTTGCCTTCGTGTGAATGTCGATAGTTAGCCTGCTATCGGTGTATGAATGTGTGTGTAAATGGTAACGTGTAAATGGGAACAGGTCTCCCTTGCAAAAGAGTCTTCGGACTCAATGGGATATACTGTACCTGTATAAATAAAGGTTAAAAAAAAAAAAAAAATAAAAATTATATGAATCAGCATTGTCAACAGAACAAAATAAACATTTGAAAAAACATAATAGTGATTTTTTTCCACCACTACAGCTGTGTAGGTGCTAGGTAATGCTAAACGTTTTAAAGGTGCAGTCAGTGATTCTAGAGAAACACTTGTTGCCAAAATCAATTGAGTCAAAATCAGTGAATGTCTCCTCACGATCCACTACCTGTCCATGAGTGTGTGTGTGTGTGTGCTGAAAAAAATCCAGTGTTAATACACAGCCTAGGCTCTGTAAAACAGGCATGTTACTACCTTTGTTTACATTCAGTACCATTTACAGAGCCCGCCTATGAATTAACAACCATTTTTTTTACCCCACACACAGTACAGAGAAGGTAGTGGATCATGAGGAGATATTCACTGATTTTGACCAAAAAAAAGTGATTTTGACAACAAGCGTTCTCCAGAATCACTGCCTACACCTTTAACTAGTCCTGTGTATGTCTTAGTGCAGAAACAGACTCCTATACAAACACTTAACAGCCAAAACAGTCAACAACATGAACATCAACAACACAACTTTGTTCCCTTCATTAGACCAGAATAGACACATGACGAGATGGCAGAAAAAATATTTAGGAACACACTCAACCTCCCGATTCGAACCAACACACCTTTTGATTTGTATACTATGGGGATACTGTGTACTTGCACTATAGGGTTTTACTACAGGATATTTTGCGGATAATTTGTACCCAAAGTCTGTGTCTAAATAACCGGATTGAACCGCTCCGACCCTACCCGCTCTACTGGTGAAACAAGGCATTTAGGTTGCGTTCCGAATCGCATACTCTTTCTTTTTCTATTCTACATACTACATCCGACGATAAAAAAATCTAGTTAGATGCAGTAGCATACTATGGACATACTTCTCTCTATTCATCATAACATTGTGCCTTGATTTTGCCTCTTGCTTTTAATCCTCTCATCCCCTTTGTTTTCATATGAGGCTTCGTCGATGTTACTCACTTCACGTGCGCACTGGATTGTGGGTCAGAATCGCCCAAATAGATGCACTTTTCAACACTAACAATCTTGGCCGATGAAGTAGGACATCCGGTACTTCTAACCATCCTAAATCTGCCCAAGAATCGGACATCCTAAATCTTTTTCTACATACTATATAATAGAAAGTATGCGATTCGGAACGCAACCTAGTCTATGTGAAAATGCATTTTAAAAGTAGTGCTCTAGATACCGTTTCTTTAGTTAACCTGATGGCCTACTAAAGGGCACTTAGGCGTTAGCAAGTGGTTAGTGTGTAGCACAAGAAGTGGTTTGATTACTCACTAGAATCCCAGCTGCCTTGCCCGGCTTCCACTGTCAACAGACTGTTAAAATGCTGAATTTATAACTGAAATATACGAGGGGGTGGAGAGAGAGAGAGAGAGAGAGAGAGGGGAGAGGAGAGAGAGGGAGAGAGAGAGAGGGAGAGAGGGAGGGAGAAAGAGGAGAGGAGAAGAGGGGGAGAAGGAGAGAGAGGGAGAGAAGAGAGAGAGAGGAGAGAGAGAAGAAGAGAGAGAGAGGAGAGAGAGAGAGAGGAGAGAGAAGAGAGAGGAGAAGGAGAAGAGAGAGGAGAGAGAGAGAGAAGAGAGAGAGAGAGAGAGAGGAGAGAGAGAGACAGAGAGAGAGAGAGAGAGACAGAGAGAGAGAGACTGGCAGCAGTGCTTTTTAAAGTTGTTGGGAACCTGTGGTCTGTAAGTGTGTTTTGGAAAAGAATAATGTGATGCATCGGAGTGTGTGTGTGTGTGTGTCATATTGAGAGATTTTCAAAATAAGAATAAGTAATGGATAAGTGTTGTTTTTGAGTCCCAAACATTTAGAGAGGATAGTCAAATCCTTGTTCAAAATCTGTTCAATCTACAATTGAACGCACCAAAAGTTGAGTGGCAAGTGACAAGTGGTCTTTATTTAGCTATAAAAAATGTTTTATTTACATTAGTTTCTTAGTTTCCTCCTCATTTCCTTAAAAAGGCAGCAATTAACAACCTTTTCTTGCGTCTAATTGCAGTTATGTCACACCTAACTTGTCAGAAGTGGCATAAAACTTGCCTACTGTGGGGGCGCTCCGGTGGTGTAGTGGATAGAGCGTGTACCATATTGGCTCCGGCCTTCGTTGCAGTGGTCGCGGGTTCGAATCCGACCCGTGGACCTTTACTGCATGTCATCCCCCTCTCTCTCATCTCCTCTCTCTCCCCCTCTCTCTCTCTCTCTCTCTCTCCCCATTTCAACTCTGTACTGTCTAATAAAGCTTAAAAATGCCAAAAGAAATTCTTTAAAAAAAAAAAAAATTGCTACTGTGCATAAATCTCCAGGCAGTTTTGTGTATAGGGGATTTTAACTATATTGAACAAGTCAATAAGGGACGCATATTCAGTCATATTCCACGATTGTATTGGACAAAGAAATAGTGCATAAATACACCAGTACAGTGTCTTTAACTGCTGCAATTTTCATCCTGCAGTATTACAGCTCTGGGAAGAATTAAGAGACCATCCAAATGTTCCGTGTCTCTCGTTTGACTATTTATAGCATATGTTTGAGTAGAATGAACATTTTGGTTTTATTCTACAAACTGCTACAACATTTCTTCCAAATTCCCCCCCAAAAATATTGTCATTAAAAGAGCATTTCCATTAAAGAAAAAAGAGAATAAAAAATAGCAGAAAAATCCAGACTGGTCCCCTTTATTTTTTTCCAGAGCTGTATATCAAATGAAATTTTACTCTGGATCAATGAGGAGGGATCGGATTTCGTAAAGGGTTCATTGACATAAAATTAAAAAATGGTGGAGCCCATTATTGACCTACCTTTACACTGATTATTTCACACAGGATGCTAACAAATAGTTGTTTTTTATTAATGACAAATATAAATACAGCCGATTGGTTGTGAAACACCAGAATGAAATGTAGGAACAAGCAGTGAACATGTTGACAAAGAAACGCTTGTGGTATTAAATTAAAACATAATTAGCATTGAAATGAAAGACACTTAACATTGCCTAGTCGAAGGGTTGGCCCACAGAGGTTCTTGATAGAGAATTGACTAAACACTGGATACAAAAATTTGAAAAAATTAAATGTAGCCATAAAAATTGTAGTTCTAGAGGAGGAATTTTATTTTTGCAAGTGGGATGGATGCCCCATAAGATTTGTCGATTATAGGTGGTAAAATAGCTTTTCAACATCATTTGAATGTCTGAAATTGAAACAACACTTATAAAAGATGATATTTTTCAGGTGGGGTGGCCTTAAAAATCTATTTTGGGGGATCAAAACATCCCTCAAACATCAAAATTCACCCTGGAACTCTTCCATTGAAATGAACTGGACTTATAGGTTTATTATAGTTGTAGCACTCACTACTCAGAAACCTTTGTAAATGATTGACAGGCCTGAGGAACACTTAGGACAAACTGTGTATTTGTGTTTTTAACAATGTGACTAAACAAAAACAAGAAGATTCAATAGACAAATAGACAATAACAATCAGTTTTCTTTAAATTTTTAAACCAATGCTCATGATATAGAGGAACCAGGGACACAGTCTGAAAAAAATCGTATAAAACCTGTCGACATTTTAACCACACCTGATAAAACGGAATGACATCATAAAAAAAAAAAAAAAAAAAAAAAAACAGCAACAAAAATTTGTCTCGTTCTTTAGAATAACTATCATACAAAGCATCACTTAAGTTACTAAATTCAAATATTCAAATATACACAGCCATTTTTTTTTTATATTTACATATGTACATTGCAAACGCAAAAAAAAAATAACCTTTTTTACTGTGGTATGAAGATTTTTTTTTTTTTTAAACTAGGACATCTTTCCCTTTATATTTATTTGAAAAAATCTGCATAAACTCTAAAGGAGGAGAAAAAAAACCATAAAGGAGTGAAGGCACTTTCCTACAAAATAAAATACTGAAAAATCTTTTGTGTGGACTCGCGGAAAAAAGCAATAAGTGACAATTATTTTGAAAGGATATATACGTACGAAGAAAAAAATGGAAAGGGTGTTTATGAATGTAAACAAAAAAAAAAACAATGCTCATGCCAGTATGTATCATACAGTGGGTTCTCTGTGCCAACTTTTCAATAACCTTAAAATGTATATAAAATTATTTTTTTTTCATAGTTTTTTTATTTTATTTTTTTTATAAAATTGAAGACATGTTATGAAGACAGTGTAGAAAAAGGCCCGTTAGGTTTGGGCTAAGGCAGACAGGAAATGGAACAGTAACAATGTTAGCAGCTGCCAGCCAGTCACGTTTACCCTGCGTTCCAATTCACATACTTTCTTTCTTTCTCTTTCTTCTTCTTTCTTTCTTTCTTTCTTTCTTTTCTTTCTTTCTTTCTTTCTTTCTTTCTTTTTTCTTTCTTTCTTTCTTCTTTCTTCTTCTTTCTTTCTTTCCGTTGTTCTCTTTCTCTTCTTTTCTTCTTTTATAATTTTTTTTTCATTTCTTTTTTTTTTTTTTTCTTTAATTGACTTTTCTTCTTTTTCTTTCTCTACTGTTCATCTCTCTTTTCTTTCGTTCAATCTCATTCTTTCTTTCTTACTACCTTCTCTTCTTTTCTTTTCCTACACTACATACTAAAGTACAGAAAGTTTTAGGGCCACAGACAGGAGAGAAAAGAAAAATCAATAAGGAATTTTTTTTTATCATTATGTCGAGAAATGTCAAGAATAAAGACGAATACTCCAAAATGCTATTGGAGTTAGTGGGGCATTTATGTAGTTTCAGCGTGCTACAATTGACGTGCATGTATTGGGACATCCTAAATCTTTTTCTGGCATACTAAATAGTAGGTAAGTATGGGGATTGGAACGCAGGGTTAGTTTAGATCTCAGAGATCGAGGGAAAATATTATATAGGCTGTGTTGTAAAAGCCCTGCTAACGTCCTCCCTCCTACATACTCAACATGTGTATACTACATACTAAAAACCCTAACGTCCTCCCTCCTACATACTCAACATGTATATACTACATACTAAAAGCCCACTAATTCCTCCCTCCTACATACTCAACATGTATAAACTACATACTGTCTACTTAACCATCCATTGTGTGTGCGAGGTTCGTCGGACCGTTTACACTGAAGTATACAGAAGCAATAAGAGTTTTAAAAAAACTTTGTGTCGTTTGAAAAAACGCAATGCATTGTGGGTGTGTGTTGAGTAGGAAAAGTATACTATCGATCCATACACAAAATCTTCCCGGAAGTAAGTACTCATCTGGGCGTTTCTCGCCTACACAAACCTCGCATACACAACCACAACATACTCAAATTGACGTCGGACGTTATAGGCTTTAGTATGAGTAGGACGTTAGCAGGGCTTTTAGTATGAGTAGGACGTTAGCAGGGCTTTTAGTATGAGTAGGACGTTAAGGCTTTTCAAAACAACCTAGGTGAGCATTAGTTCTGATGAGGCAACGTGGAAATCTACGGAAGAGGATTAGGGCCAAAAACATGAGAGGAGGGGCATTTTTCTTTCTTTTGTACTTTGAGAAAAAAGTGAATTCGAGAATAAACTCCAATGTTAATAATCAGCTATAACCCACACACACACACACACACAACAGACACTCTCTCTCCTCACACCACACACCCGACACACCACACTCACACACACAGCACACACACACACACACACACACACACACACAAAACACTTTCACCACACACCACACACACACACACACACACCTCATCTCCAAATAAAACATAAACGATGCATCTTTGCTATCGTTATAAGGCAGACAATGACAATGGGCTACACAACCTCTTTTTGCCTGAATTCGTCTTTTTTATAAATTTTATTTCGCATAATAGGCCAATACAAATATTTTAGATTCAAATTCAAATTCCTCGATCGCTCTTTCTCCCTCCCATGGCCCTAATAGCTTTCCGTAGAAAAACAGCGACAGTTTGTAAACAGCAAAAAAAAATTAAAAAAATCGGAGCGGTGAAAAGAAAGTCCCTCTTGATTCCAACAGAGTGTCCATTGAAGTAAAATCCAGAAGCTGTGATTGTGCATAATCCACAGTCCATTTTTTTTTTGTGTTTTGTGTAATTTTTTTTGTGTCCGTTTTTTTGGGTAAAATAAGCCACGAAAAAGTTAAATAAGGTGTCACGAAAAACAACAAAAAAAATACAAAAATAATAATAATAGAAAACTGAAATGAAAGCATCTGTAATCTTCACTTTTGGTGCTTTTTGTTTTAAGAAGTTTGAAAAGTCAGTGACATTGAGAAGACATCGCAGTTTTGTCTTTTTGAATCTTTTGCTTCAGGAAAAACAAAATAAAAGTCCGTCGTCTCGTCCTGTTGCTTTGCTTGGTTCATACATAATGGTCTTTAATATCCTCGCTCAGTTTCGCTGCGTTCAGATTTTTACACCGGTTGTCTTTTGGGCTGTACGCTGTCCGATGTGGGGCTTTCACTGGCCCGCTGCGCGACGTACAAATCACCCCTCCAAGACCTCCACCCTTACCCACCATCCCCCTGTCCTGTGCCCCAGCTACGGAGCACTTCGCTGGGGTAAACCTCTCCCCCATCTCCCCCATGCCTCCTGGAGCTTTCTCCTCATCTTCCTCCTTGCGCTCCTTCTCTAACTCCACCTCGTCCCCTTCCTCTCCTCCTCCTCCTCCTTCTTCTTCTTCGTGGCCTTCCGCGCCGTCGCACACTCTATCCGACGGTCCAATCAGCTTCTTGCATTCGTTGTGAACGTCCTTGTCGCGGTTTTCCTTGGCGATTGCGTTGCTACGTTGCAGCGGTTCCAGCTGGTTGTTCACGGTAGTGGAGTCTTCGGAGGATCGCGCCGCTCTCTCTCTCTCTTTCTTCCTCTTGCGCGTCCACCACACACACACCACAATGCAGAACAGCCAGAGGAGGCTGAACACACAGCACAGCACGGGAACCAGGTAGCCTAAGGGGGGGTGGGGGGGGGGGGGGGGGGGGGGGAGGGGCAGAGAAGACATGTTAGAAGGGTCATTATCAGTCCCATGTACATACTAAACACAATATTAAACCTATGGGAGGGAGGGGGGGGGCAGAGGAGATGGTAGAGTGGTGGTCCTATGCAAGAAAATAAGCCAGTTTGCCGCTCGCTTATCGTAGCAAACTTGTTGTCTATTGTTTGGACTGTGACGTAAACAGGTTAATCACAAAAGAATTCAAAATACACAGTACATTTCTGTGATTCCTTCAAAAAGAACAGAAAATTAAACTTCTATATATGCTCACAAAGTAGGAAAAAAATAATGTCAGCCATCTCTACATGTTTTTTTTTTTTTTTTTTTTTGGCATTTTTATGCTTTTTTTTATTGATAGTGTAGAGACAGAGTTGGGGTGGGGGGGGGACGCCCTACCAACTGAGCTAAGGGCGCCATCTCTACATGTGTTTTGTTTTTTAAGTTATTCAAGCATAAATTCTGATCACGTGACTCACCGACAGGCGCAGACTGGACCTGCGTCTCCACTTTGACCTCCACCACGGCCAACATGACGGTGCTGTTGAGACGTTTAGACAGACAGGAGATGATCGAACTGGCTGCTCTCTGGATCTGACCGCGATCGATGTCTGTAGATCCACTGTCCTGCTCAAAGGACTAAACACAGGGAGAGGGAGAGAGAGATTTTTTGAGATTTTACAAAAATACTTTATTCAAATATTCATTATTTTACAAGTCAATTAATGTTTATCTCTTCATTTTAAAAATAATTTATCTTTTAAAAACATGTGCAAACAACAACTCATCATCGACAACTGAACAAACAATGTTTTCATAGCACCAGCGAGTCTTAAAAGTGTCCAAATCCCCAATGTTTTTATAAAAGCTATATTCTAGCCACAGTCTGGCTCTGATGAAGAGCGGGAGAGAGAGAAGGAGAGAGAGAGGGAGTAAGAGAGAGAGAGAGAGAGAGAAGGAGAGAGAGAGAAAGAGAGGGGGGGGGGGGGAGAGACAGGTTAGGATTTTAATTCAACTTTATTTACCACTCTTATAACAATTTACTTTTACAGGATGGACATTACAACAATGTACTTTAAATGCACAACTGAGAGAGAGAGAGAGAGAGGGAGAGAGAGAGAGAGGGAGAGAGAGAGAGAGAGCGAGAGGGAGAGAGAAAGAGAGAGCGAGAGGGAGAGAGAGAGATGGAGAGAGATGGAGAGATGGAGAGAGAGAGAGAGAGAGGAGAGAGGGGGGAGAGAGAGGCAATGTTTTCAACTGTAGCCTAATAAATTATTTTAATTCTTCTAAAATAAGTGCTTAGTTTGTAGAATTCAATATCTGAAGTTCTTAAACATATGAAAGAAACGTTCTCATTACATAAGAAAGATAACTTCTCACGATAAGAGATGATAAGTCAGCTCAAATGTTGACAGTTTTAGTTGTAGCCTTAAAACTCAAAAGCCTAGTGCAGACAGCTGACTTGATATGTATTGCTTTTGCCTTCTTCTCTCCCTAAACCTTATGAGACTATGAAGAATGTTCTGCAGCAACGTCAATAAAAGACAATTTGTAGGTAAACGGGTGAAAAGTCCTAAACAAACGGTTTTAATGAAGAAACTGACAGCACAGAGGAGAAAGAAAATCTAAAGGCCATTCACCAAATGGTCAGAGTGTGTGCGTGCGTGTGTGTGTGTGTGTGTGTGTGTGTGTGTGTGTGTGTG